>JASPKZ010007586.1:0-428156 GCA_030220185.1 Diploptera punctata
ATACACCATATACTTGAAAACTCAATTTTGAAATTTTGGATTTTGACCCCGGATTTTTTGCATTAGAAATCCCGGACACACTCTGTAGATTGTATTGTGATTTGTTTTTTTAAATTTCGAAATTTTACATTTTTGAGAATACACCTATACCAAACCTGGAGAATCAAATTTGAAATTTTGGATTTTGACCGGATTTTTTGCATTAGAAACCCCGGACATACCCTCTAGATCGTATTTTTGCAGTTTTTGAAATTTCGAAATTTTTGACACCTTTTTGGAAATACGCCAAGAAAACTGAATTTAGAAATTTTGGATTTAGACCGGATTTTTTGCATTAGAAATCCAGGACACACCTTGTAGACTGTATTTTTGCAGTTTTTGAAATTTCCAACATTTTGCCTTTTTTGTTAATGTACCTGTGCTATAATCTTGGAGAACTCAATTTTGAAATTTCGTATTTTGACCGGATTTTTTGCATTCGAAATCCCGGATACACCCTCTAGATTGTATTTTTGCAGTTTTCGAAATTTCGAAAATTTTGACTTTTTTTCAGAATATACCTGTACTATAATCTTGGAGAACTCAATTTAGAAATTTTGGATTCTGACCGGATTTTTTGCATTCGAAATCCCGGACACATCCTCTAGATTGTATATTTGCAGTTATTGAAATTTCCAAAATTTTCACATTTTTTGAGAATACACCTATACTGTAATCTTGGAAAACCCTATTTTCAAATTTTGGATTTTACCGGATATTTTGCATTAGAAATCACGGACACACCTTCGAGAATGTATTTTTGCAGTTTTTTAAATTTCGAAAATTTTGACAATTTGTCTTTTGGAATACACCAATACTTGGAAAACTCAATTTTGAAATTTTGGATACAGACCGGAATTTTGCATTAGAAATCCCGGACACACCCTCTAGATTGAAATTTGCAGTTTGTGAAATTTCGAAAATTTTGACATTTTTTTCAGAATACACCTATACTACAAAACTTGGAAAACACAACTTGTAAGTTTTGGATTTAGAACGGATTTTTTGCATTAGAAATCCTGGATACACCATCTAGATTGTATTTTTGCAGTTTTTGAAATTTCGAAAATTTTGACTTTTTTGAGAATACACTTAAACTACAATCTTGGAACACACAGTTTTGAAATTTTTTTATTTAGACCGGATTTTTTGCATAAGAAATCCCGGGCACACCCTCTAGATTGTATTTTTGCAGTCTTTGAAATTACGAAAATATTGACTTTTTTTGGAAATACACCAATACTTGGAAAACTCAATTTTGAAATTTTGGATTTTGACCGGATTTTTTTCATTAGAAATCCCGGACACACCCTGTAGATTATATTTTTGCAGTTTTTGAAATTTCGAAAATATTACATTTTTTAAACCTTGATGAACTCAAATTTGAATTTTTGGATTTTGACCGGATTTTTTGCATTAGAAACCCCGGACATACCCTCTAGATCGTATTTTTGCAGTTTTTGAAATTTCGAAATTTTTGACACCTTTTTAGAAATACGCCAAGGCTATAATCTCGAGAAAACTGAATTTAGAAATTTTGAATTTGGACCGGATTTTTTGCATTAGAAATCCAGGACACACCTTGTAGACTGTATTTTTGCAGTTTTTGAAATTTCCAACATTTTGATATTTTTTGAGAATATATCTGTACCATAATCTTGGAGAACTCAATTTTGAAATTTTGGATTCTGACCGGAATTTTTGCATTCGAAATCCCGGATACATCCTCTAGATTGTATTTTTGCAGTTTTTGAAATTTCGAATATTTTGACATTTTTGGAAAAACACCTATACTACAATCGTTGAAAACACAATTTTGAAATTTTGGAATTTGATCGGATTTTTGCATGAGAAATCCCGGACACACCCTCTAGATTGTATTTTTGCAGTTTTTGAAATTTCGAAAATTTTGACATTTTTTTTTTTTTGGAATACACTTGGAAAACTCAATTTTGAAATTTTGGATATAGACCGGATTTTTTGCATTAGAAATCCCGGACACACTCTCTAGATTGTACTATTGCAGTTTTTGAAATTTCCAAAATTTTGACTTTTTGTGAATACACCTATACTATAATCATGGAAAATTCAAATTTGAAATTTTGGATATTGACCGGATTTTTTGGCAATAGAAATCCCGGACACACCCTCTAGATTGTATTTTTGCAGTTTTTTAAGTTTCCAAAATTTTGACATTTTTTGTGAGTACACCTCTACCATAAATTTGGAGAACTCAATTTTGAAATTTTGGATTCTGACCGGATTTTTTGCATTCGAAATCCCGGACACACCTCTACATTGTATTTTTGCGGTTTTTGAAATTTCGAAAATTTTGACTTTTTTGTGAATACACCTATACTATAATCATGGAATATTCAAATTTCAAATTTTGGATATTAACCGGTTTTTTGGCAACACACACCCTCTAGATTGTATTTTTGCAGTTTTTGAAATTTCTAAAATTTTCACATATTTTTGGTAATACACCTATACTACAATCTGGGAAAACTCAACTTTTAAATTTTGGATATACACCGGATTTTTTACATTAGAAATCCCGGACGCAACCTCTAGATTGTATTTTTGCACTTTTGGAAATATCGAAATTTTTGACATTTCTTGAGAATACACCTACACTATAATCTTGGAGAACTCAATTTTGAAATTTTGGATTTTGACCGGATGTTTTGCATTAGAAATCCTGGACACACCCTCTAGTTGTATTTTTGCTGTTTTTGAAATTTCGAAAATTTTGAAATTTTTTGAGAATACACCTATACTTTAATCTTGGAACACACAATTTTGAAATTTTGGATTTAGACCGGATTTTTTGCATTAGAAATCCCGGACACACCCTCTAGATTGTATTTTTGCAGTTTTTGAAATTTCGAAAATTTTGACTTTTTTTTGGAAATACACCAAGACTATAATCTTGGAAAACTCAATTTTGAAATTTTGAATTTAGAACGGATTTTTTGCATTAGAAATCCCGGAAACTCCCTCTAGATTGTATTTTTGCAGTTTTTGAAATTACGAAAATGTTGACATTTTTTTGGAAATACACCAATACTTGGAGAACTCAATTTGGAAATTTTGGATTTACACTGGATTTTTTGCTTTAGAAATCCCGGACACACCCTCTAGATTGTATTTTTGCAGTTTCTTAAATTTCGAAAATTTTGACATTTTTTGAGAATACACCTATACTACGAGTACAATCATGTAAAACTCAAATTTGAAATATTAACCGAATTTTTTGCATTAGAAATCCCGAACTCACCCTCTAGATTGTATTTTTGCAGTTTTTGAAATGTCGAAAATTTTGACATTTTTTGAGACTACACCAAGGCCGTAATCTTGAGAAAACTGATTTTAGAAATTCTGGATTTAGACCGGATTTTTTGCATTAGAAATCCAGGACACACCCTGTAGATAGTATTTTGTAGTTTTTGAAATTTCGAAAATGTTGACATCTTTTGAGAATACACCTGGACTATTATCTTGGAGAACACATTTTTCAAATTTTGGATGCTGACCGGATTTTTTGCATTCGAAATCCCGGACACATCCTCTAGATTGTATTTTTGCAGTTTTTGAAATTTCGAAAATATTGACAATTTTTTGGAATACACCAATACTTGGTAAACTCAATTTTGAAATTTTGGATACAGACCGGACTTTTTGCATTAGAAATTTTGGACACACCCTCTAGATTGTATTTTTGCAATTTTTTAAAGTTTCGAAAATTCTGACTTTTTTGAGAATACGCCTATACTATGATCATGGAAAATTCAAATTTGAAATTTTGATTTTGACCGGATTTTTTGCATTAGAAATCCCGGACACACCCTCTAGATTGTATTTTTGCAGTTTTTGAAATTTCGAAAATTCTGATATTTTTTTTCAGAATACACCTATACTACAATCTTGGAACACACAATTCTGAAATGTTGGATTCAGACCGGATTTTTTGCATAAGAAATCCCGGACACACCCTCTAGATTGTGTTTTTTTAGTTTTTGAAATTTCGAAATTGTTGATATTTTTTTGGAAATACAGCTATACTACAATCTTGGAAAACACAATTTTGAAATGTTGGATTTAGACCGGATTTTTTGCATTAGAAATCCCCGTCACACACTCTAGATTCTATTTTTGCAGTGTTTGAAATTTCTAAAATTTTCACATTTTTTGAGAATACACCTATTCTATAATCTTGGAAAACTCAATTTTGAAATTTTTGATTTTACCTGATTTTTTGCATTAGAAATCACGGACACAACCTCTAGATTGTATTTTTGCAGTTTTTGAAATTTCGAAAATTTTGACTTTTTTTTTTTTTTGGAATATACCAATACTTGGAAAAGTCAATTTTGAAATTTTGGATACAGACGGGATTGTTTGCATTAGAAATCCCGAACACTCCCTATAGATTGTATTTTTGCAGTTTTTGAAATTTCGAAAATTTTGACATTTTTTGAGAATACACATATACTACAAATCTTGGAAAACACAACTTGTAAGTTTTGGATTTAGACCGGATTTTTTGCATTAGAAATCCCGGATACACCATCTAGATTGTATTTTTGCAGTTTTTGAAATTTCGAAAATTTTGACATTTTTTGAGAATACACCTATACTACAATGTTGGAACACACAATTTTGAAATTTTGGATTTAGACCGAGTTTTTTGCATAAGAAATCCCGGACACAGCCTCTATATTGTATGTTTGCAGTCTTTGAAATTACGAAAATGTTGACATTTTTTTGGAAATACACCAATACTTGGAAAACTCAATTTTGAAATTTCGGATTTAGACCGGATTTTTTGCATTAGAAATCCCGGACACACGCTCTAGATTGTATTTTTGCAGTTTTTGAAATTTCGAAAATTTTGACATCTTTTTAGAATACACCTGTACCATAATCTTGGAGAACTCAATTTTGAAATGTTGGATTCTGACCGGATTTTTTGCATTAGAAATTCCGGGCTCACCATCTAGATCGTTTTTTTGCAGTTTTTGAAATTTCGAAATTATTTTAGAGACTATTCGATTTTACTACACCATACGAGCGTATGAGTTTCTTGTGTGTTTTTTAGCATTATTTACAAGTTATGCAGATTAAAGACAGGTGATGGCATAGAATTGTTTGATATACAACATATATTCAGAATGAAACATAGATTATTAAAACAGAAAACACTAATATCTAAACTCTTTTTTCACACGCTTTATATTAGCTTGACCTCTATCTATCTATCTATCTATCTATCTATCTATCTATCTATCTATCTATCTATCTATCTATCTATCTATCTATCTATCTATCTATCTATCTATCTATCTATCTATCTATCTATCTATCTATCTATCTATCTATCTAGTTATCAATCTATGTAACGGAATCTTTCAACGCGATTTTCAGCCACTTAAAATCATCGGATCGACTTGAAACTTTGTATACTTGTAGAGTACCTGTGACAATACAATAATTTCATATTTAGTTTCTAAAATCCTGGTCATAATCATCAGAAAATAAAAAAAATTGTTTTTGTATCAATGTAACGGAATTTTTCAACGCGATTTTCACCCACTTAAAATCATCGGATCAACTTGAAACTTTGTATACTTGTAGAGTACCCGTGGCAATACAATAATTTCATATTTATTTTCTAAAATCCTGGCCATAATCATCAGAAAATAAAAAAAAAGTGTTTTTGTATCAATGTAACGGAATCTTTCAACGCGATTTTCACCCACTTAGAAACATTGTATTGACTTGAAACTTTGTACACTTGTAGAGGACCCGTGACAATACAATAATTTCATATTTATTTTCTAAAATCCTGGCCACAATCATCAGAAAATCAAAAAAAGTGTTTTTGTATAAATGTAACGGAATTTTTCAACGCGATTTTCACCCACTTAAAATCATCGCATCGACTTGAAACTTTGCATACTTGTAGAGGACCCGTGACAATACAACAATTTCATATTTATTTTCTAAAATCCTAGCCATAATCATCAGAAAATCAAAAAACGTGTTTTTTATCAATGTAACGGAATCTTTCAAACGCGATTTTCACCCAATTAAAATCATCGGATCGACTTGAAACTTTGGATACTTGTAGAGGACCCGTGACAATATAATCATTTTATATTTATTTTCTAAAATCCTGGCCATAATCATCAGAAAATAAAAAAAGTGTTTTTGTATCAATATAATGGAATCTTTCAACGCGATTTTCACCCACTTAGAAACATTGTATTGACTTGAAACTTTGTATACTTGTAGAGGACCCGTGACAATACAATAATTTCATATTTAATTTCTAAAATCCTGGCCATAATCATCAGAAAATAAAAAAGTGTTTTTGTATCAATGTAACGGAATTTTTCAACGCGATTTTCACCCACTTAGAAACATTGTACTGACTTGAAACTTTGTATACTTGTAGAGGACCCGTGACAATACAATAATTTCATATTTATTTTCTAAAATCCTGGCCACAATCATCAGAAAATCAAAAAAAGGATTTTTGTATAAATGTATCGGAATTTTTCAAAGCGGTTTTCACCCACTTAAAATCATCGGATCGACTTGATACTTTGCATACTTGTAGAGGACCCGTGACAATACAATAATTTCATATTTATTTTCTAAAATCCTGGCCATAATCATCAGAAAATAAAAAAACGTGTTTTTGTATCAATGTAACGGAATCTTTCAACGCGATTTTCACCCACTTAAAATCATCCGATGGACTAGAAACTTTGGATACTTGTAGAGGACCCGTGACAATACAATCATTTCATATTTATTTTCTAAAATCCTGGCCATAATCATCAGAAAATAAAAAAAGTGTTTTTGTATCAATGTAACGGATCTTTCAACGCGATTTTCACCCACTTAGAAACATTGTATTGACTTGAAACTTTGTATACTTGTAGAGGACCCGCGACAATATAATAATTTCATTTTTTTTTTCTAAAATCCTGGCCACAATCATCAGAAAATAAAAAAGAAAGGTTTTTGTATAAATATAACGGAATTTTTCAACGCGATTTTCACCCACTTAAAATCATCGCATCGACTTGAAACTTTGCATACTTGTAGAGGACCCGTGACAATACAATAATTTCATATTTATTTTCTAAAATCCTGGCCATAATCATCAGAAAATCAAAAAAACCTTTTTTTGTATCAATGTAACGGAATCTTTCAACGCGATTTTCACCCACTTAAAATCATCGGATCGACTTGAAACTTTGGATACTTGTAGAGGACCCGTGACAATACAATCATTTCATATTTATTTTCTAAACTCCTGGCCATAATCATCAGAAAATAAAAAAAAGTGTTTTTGTATCAATATAATAGAATTTTTCAACGCGATTTTCACCCACTTAGAAACATTGTATTGACTTGAAACTTTGTATACTTGTAAAGGATCCGTGACAATACAATAATTTCATATCTATTTTCTAAAATCCTGGCCGTAATCATCAGAAAATCAAAAAACGTGTTTTTGTATCAATGTAACGGAATATTTCAACGCGATTTTCACTCATTTAGAAACATTGGATCGACTTGAAACTTTGTATACGTGTAGAGGACCCGTGACAATACAATAATTTCGTATTTTGTTACAAAAATCCTGGCCAGAATCATCCGAAAGTAAAAAAATTGAAAACTGGTATAATAGGTTGCGGACTTGTCGAGTTTTTAGTCAATCGTTGTAAGAGCTCAGTTGGTAGAGCAGTGAATTCTTAGTGGTATATAATTTCAGTAATCCATACGTCGCTGGTTCAAATCCGGCTGGGAGGGTTTTTACACGCTTTATATTAGCTTGACATGTATCTATCTATCTATCTATCCATCTATGTAACGGAATCTTTCAACGCGATTTTCACCCACTTAAAATCATCGGATCGACTTGAAACTTTGTATACTTGTAGAGGACCCGTGACAATACAATAATTTCATATTTATTTTCTAAAATCCTGGCCATAATCATCAGAAAATAAAAAAAAAGTGTTTTTGTATCAATGTAACGGAATATTTCAACGCGATTTTCACCCACTTAGAAACATTGGATCGACTTGAAACTTTGTATACTTGTAGAGGACCCGTGACAATACAATAATTTCATATTTATTTTCTAAAATCCTGGCCATAATCATCAGAAAATCAAAAAAAGTGTTTTTGTATCAATGTAACGGAATCTTTCAACGCGATTTTCACCCACTTAGAAACATTGGATCGACTTGAAACTTTGTATACGTGTAGAGGACCCGTGACAATACAATAATTTCATATTTTGTTTCTAAAATCCTGGCCAGAATCATCCGAAAATAAAAAAAATGAAAACTGGTATAATAGGTTGCGGACTTGTCGAGTTTTAGCCAATCGTTGTAAGAGCTCAGTTGGTAGAGCAGTGAACTCTTAGTGGTATATAATTTCAGTAATCCATACGTCGCTGGTTCAAATCCGGCTGGGAGGGTTTTTTTTTTATAGAAGAGTATTACTTTTAGCTCATACTACAATAGTATCGAATTTAAAGATATTTACATTTTTATCTTATTCTGTAAAATATTAAAACTAAAAAATAAAAAATAAATAATAGTTTTAAAAAACTAAAATAACACGCTTTATTAGAAAACTAAAAAATGAAAAATAATTTTAATTTCCAGTACGCTTGGGATAAAATAAAGTGGTCAACAAAAAAATCATCTCCAACACATATAGAATAAAATTAGTTAGTTATCAACAAAAAGAAAATAATTTTACCATCAAAAGCGTGGGGTGATTTTTATGATTTTTACATTTTCTTCTTAGAGAGCTTACTTTTACCAATATTTGTTTATTATCAGATATATTAATTGATATAGAGCACCCCACGCTTTTGATGGTAAAATTATTTTCTGTTTGTTGATAACTCTAATTTTATTCTACGTATATGTGTTGGAGATGATTTTTTGTTGACCACTTTATTTTATCCCAAGCGTATTGGAAATTAAAATTATTTTTCATTTTTTAGTTTTCTAATAAAGCGTGTTCTTTTAGTATTTTAAAACTATTATTTATTTTATTCAAATGAACCCCCTCTTAATTGGTTTATATAAAGTAAAGCTTTATTAATAGACAGTGACGTAACTTTTTCGGCCGGACCTTACACTAAAAAGTGTCACGGGACCCAATGTAAGAATGTTTCCCTCTTTTTACACGCTTTATATTAGCTTGACCTGTATCTATCTATCTATGTAACGGAATCTTTCAACGCGATTTTCATCCACTTAAAATTATTGTATCGACTTGAAACTTTGCATACTTGTAAAGGACCCGTGACAATACAATAATTTCATATTTGTTTTCTAAAATCCTGGCCAGAATCATCATAAAATCAAAAAAAGTGTATTTGAATTTATGTAACGGAATCTTTGAACACGATTTTCACCCACTTAGAAACAATGGATCGAATTGAAACTTTGTATACTTGTAACGGACCCGTGACAATACTATAATTTCATATTTGTGTTCTAAAATCCTGGCCAGAATCATCAGAAAATAAAAAAGAGTGTTTTTGTATTTATGTAACGGAATCTTTGAACACGATTTTCACCCACTTAGAAACATTGGATCGACTTGAAGTTTTGCATACTTGTTAAGGACCCGTGATAATACAATAATTTCATATATTGTTTCTAAAATCCTGGCCAGAATCATCAGAAAATCAAAAAAATGAAAACTGGTATAATAGGTTGCGGACTTGTCGACTTTTTAGTCAATCGTTGTAAGAGCTCAGTTGGTAGAGCGGTGGACTCTCGTGGTATATAATTTCAGCAATCCATAGGTCGCTGGTTCAAATCCGATTGCGAAGATTTTTTTAGAAGAGTATTACTTTTAGCTCATACTACAACAGTATCGAATTTAAAGATATTTACATTTTTATCTTAATCTGTAAAATATTAAAACTAAAAAAAAATAAATAATAGTTTTAAGAAACTAAAACAACACGCTTTGTTAGAAACCCGAACTAAAAAAACCAAAAATAATTTTAATTTCCAACACGCTTGTGATAAAATTAAAGCGGTCAACAAAAAAAATCATCTCCAACACATCTAGAATAAAACTAGAGTTATCATCAAAAAGAAAATAATTTAGCACCAAAAGCGTGGGGTGCTTTTTATGATTTTTACATTTTCTTCTTAGAGACTTTACATTTACAAATATCTGTTTATTATCAAATATATTAATTGATATAGAGCACCCCACGCTTTTGATGCTAAATTATTTTCTTTTTGTTGATAACTCTAGTTTTATTCTACATGTGTTGGAGATGATTTTTTTGTTGACCACTTTAAATTTATCACAAGCGTGTCGGAAATTAAAATTATTTTTGGTTTTTTTAGTTCGGGTTTCTAACAAAGCGTGTTGTTTTAGTTTTTTAAAACTATTATTTATTAATAAAAATATTAACTACCACTCGACCGCGGTGGACTAGTGGTTATGCTCCTTGTCTCTGGTTCCGAGGGTCGCGGGTTCAAACCCGGCCGGGGTCGATGGATTTTTTTAGGATGGAAAAATCCAAGGAGCAAGTCCTCCGGGAGGGACTTTAAGCCGTGAGTCCCGAGTCTGAAGATTTTTCAGGCTCGTAAAAGATCCTTAAGCCTGAATGAAAAGGCCTCTAAGCAAAATTTACCGAATTTTCCCGTCCTAGTACTACCGTGGTTTCCTAGATGTCAGTATGAGGCAGAACACTGACCACGGACCACTCAAAATCCTGCCAAAAAAGGCATGCCACATAATGGAAAATTAGAAATTATTAAACAAGATGAAGTTAAAGGACATCTATACGAAAACAAGTGTAACTAAATTAGTATGGTTCAAATTCTTTCCTGTAGGGGGAGAGCGCCTAAATCTCTGTTAAGGGAAACATGGGCTTACAAGATACAAGAAGGTATTACTACCATGAACGGTTTTTTATGGACAAATAACGCAAACTGTTTACTAAAGATGCCTCTCCACTCATAATGTAAATTTATCGACGTGAAATAAAATGTAAATAGTTATCCTGATGATATTTTAGCGGTGTATCTCCTATCTAACTAAACATTTCGTTAGAAGTTATTTTTTCAGCTCATGTATTTAAAATTGCTTACACAGTACCAAGTTACGGTAGAGTAGGATCTAAGGAATTGTACGTTATGCAACTGTTAACAGACTATATTAAATTATTAATATTCCGTTTATTTTATGAATTTTGAAATGACCGGAAACGCTTGAACCCAAACTCAATAAGTTTATGTTTAAAAAGAGTAGAGAAAAGAAATAACAGCAGTGAAACACGGGAAACACCTGTAGAAATATCTAATACATCACCATTACGTTGTGATGATGAACATTTTAATAGTAATACTTTATCAGTTACTTTCAATGAAGTTGGACTAAACGATAATCTGAATATGATCATTGGGGAGCCAACTAACAATAAGACATCTGCATTGGAATCGACAAGCAGTAACTACTTTCTCCAACGATAGAGGGATTTTTGTAAATAAAAATACCACTGAATATACAAAGTGTCAAATATTGGAACGACCTTGGGTACTACCAAACGACCTTGGGAACTACCAAAGTCATATAAACTCCCAAAAAAAAGTGGGAAGGAGTTGAAATGTTATTTGGGTTATCAGAACTTGGAACAAAGAAATTGGCTAGTTCTTTCCACATGAAAAAGAAGTTGTTTTGTAAGTTCTGTGAGCTTATTTGATGTTGAAAAGTGTGGCCGTAATAATGGAGTGTTATCGCAAAACCTTGTCACCCAATAGTTGACTTCATTCGCCAAGCTTTGGAAAAAAATGGACACTTACAATCACACGAAGACACTTCTTATCACAAAGGATGCGTTCAAACTGGTCTAAACTTCCTGTAAAGCTACCACAAAAGTCTGTTGAAAATCAGGTAAATATTCGATGATTTTTAACAAGTACAAGAAAGCAAAGAGAGACTTCGGCCAATAGAATCTATAATGTTCTTGGGTCGACAAAACATTCCTCTAAGGGGCCACCGAGATGATGGCCGTCTCGACGAAGAGGCTGGACTCCGTAATGAGGGTAATTTTAGACGATTGTTAAGATTTAGAGCGTCTGCAGGAGACCAAAATCTTAAGCGACACTTGTCAATAACCTCTTCAAGAGCCACGTACAACACAAAATCAATTAATAACGTGCTGTGGTGAAGAAACAACATATACAATACTGAATCAAATAAGGAATGCGAAGTATTATTCCGTTATATTTGACGAATCAACAGGTATTTGTAATACAGAACAGCTTTCTTTGAACTTTAAATATTTTTTTAAAATAAGATTTGTGAAGATTCCGTCAAATTTATTGACGCTTGAGAGCATTACAACAGTCAATACAGACCAAGATCAAAATAGTGAACAACGCCTAACTGGAGAGGCTTTGGGAAAAGGTGCTGCACGAACTGTCCATAGACTTAAACAGCTGTGTAGGAATTGGTACTGACAAGTGTACTGTAATATCTTATGAAGTTGTCGGTGCAGTCACTGAAATACAGAAAGCTGCGAAGAAAGCATACGTTTAGTTTATTCTTTATTGTTTTGTCTTACGGCTTAGAATATAATAGTTGTGATATTATCTGTAATGACTAAATACTGCTTAAAAGCTGCTCAGAATAGTTTAAAAACACATTATTAGCACGCTAAAATTTACAAATTAATTTGTTAATTTACACGGATCCACGTCCCCCCCCCGAAAATTTACCTCCCAAAAATCTGTCCTGGAACCGCCCTTGGGCCCTGCCCTATATTCGTACTCCACTTATTTTTTAATTCATTCATAAATGAACTTATCTTTTTCTACTATTATAATAATCAGTGACGCTTTACTTCGTAGTCACTAGGAAAATAAAAAAACCTACTTTATATTCTAACCAAACACAAAGCACGCTACCAAAATATAAAATACAGGTTCAACAAATATAAAATACATTTTAATGATGATTATCAATAACTAAATAAATAAGCTTTCCTCGACTTTTCTGGAAGTATATTAATAGTTGCAACTTGGAATGCTTTTAAAATTGTTACTGATGAACCGTGAAAATTACTTTCTCCGCTCATTTTACTTCAAATTCACATATGAAACTAGCACCCAAAATTGCAGAATATAGCAACAATGTTAGTTGATTTAACGTGCCTTTCTTTTTCTCCAAAACTCAATTACTCTTTCTCTAAACATATCGTTTCCGCAATAAATAAATTTCATTAAACATACTAAATATACAACACATACTAAATGCTCTAAACGTAGATTAAATATTTGAGACAACACGTTACAAAATTAGGTTTGGTAAGTAGTCAACTATTTAAGAAGCGCAGATCTGGATTTATTTTTACTCTCATTGCTGTACCCACTGTTTATACCGCATAGCTATTTGTTAAATTGAAAAATGAAACTTCAGATATTTCTAATATAGTAACCGTAGGCTAATTCGAAATTATCCGCTGGAAAACAACAGTTTACACGTTATTAATCTTGCATTTTAAAAATTGCGTGGAATGGTTTAAATTTGGTAATTAATACATATGTAAATAAATTAAAAAGAAATATTGAATAGTTAATCATCATGACCTCATTATCATTATTACTTACAATCCTCATTATGGTGGGCTATATTCAATTTATGCTATGCATATGGTCGTGGAGTTTAATTTGAAACTGTAAATGCACTGCTCAAAACAATTAGAGGAACACTATGAAATATGCAAATATTTTTTAATTGGATAAAGGTACAAACATGAAATTAATAAAGTACATTATTTGTGGTTATTTATTTACTGCTCATGTCACTAAAAACAAATGAATAACACTGACAATTAACTTTTCACATAATTCCGTTATGTAAGCAATTGAATCTTGTGCTTATTTTTCAAAGTTAAACACTCGTTATATAGAGTTAGTATCGTGTATGGCCTCCACGACATTCGATGACAGTTTGGCACCTTCGTGGCATGCTCCCAATAAGATTCTGGATTTCCTCTTGCGGGATATTCTCCCATTCCTCCTTCAGAGCATCTCCAAGTTGCTGCAGAGTTTGTGGAGCTTGATGTTGGTTCCTGACCTTCCTGTCTAGAAGATCCCACAAGTGTTCAATAGGGTTGAGGTCTGGGCTGACCGCTGGCCACTCCATTACCTCAATTTCATTCCTCCCCAGGAAATCCCTGGTGACAGCCGCAGAATGTGCCCTGGCATTATCCTGCATAAACAGAAATCCAGGGCCTACTCCAATGGCAGCAGGTACTACATGCTCTTCCAGAACGTGCTCGATATACCGGACTGCATTCAGTCGCTGGGGAACAAGTACAAGGTCCGTACGTTTATTGTACATAACTCCGGCCCACACCATTATGGAACCTCCTCCGAATCTATCAATTTCCTGTACAACCTCTGCACAAAATCTTCCTATTGGCCGTCCCCACACCCTCAATCGACCATCACAACGTGTAAGACGATACCTGGATTTGTCCGAGAAGAGCACAGACTCCCACTGGTTCAGGTTCCAATCACCAAGGTTTTCAGCATACGTACGTCTTGCTGCCTTATGCCCATTTGTTAAACGTGGTTTTGTAACGGGCCTTTTTGGACGAATATTCTCTTTCCTTAATCTGTTCCTTATTGTTTGGTCTGAAACCCGGATTCCGGAAGCCATATGAAGGTCATTCTGCAGGTCATTTGCAGTTTTTGTACGCTGTCAAAGAGCAGAAAGAACAACGTATCTGTCATCCTGGGGGCTTGTTTTAAATTTACGGCCCTGGCCACGTCTTCTACAATACTGACCTGTCTCTCTGTGCCTGTTGCGTAACCTGGACACCACGGAAGGAGAAACCCCAAGCTCTCTAGCCACTTGTCGCAGAGATTGACCTTGTCATAAAAGATGTAGAGCATGATACACTTCAAACTCATTTAAATGCCTCATTTTGTCAGAGACTTCAATAAACAAGGCAATAATCAACATTCGTTACTATAGCAACATCAGGAAGCTTACCAATTAGAAGTGGCCAGTGCCTTCCAAAATAAAAAAAATTCTCTATATTTGTTATTTGAGGTAATTTTTCTGCTTTTAGGCCATGGATCTTTAAAATTTGTATCCAATGATAAAATTAGTAATTCAATTTACATATTGTCCAACTTTCAGCATCGCAGCTTTAAAAAACAATTACTTATTCAATTTATTACAATTGTTCCTCTAATTGTTTTGAGCAGTGTATAAATGAACCATCATTAGTAAATTTTGTTATTTTTTATATAAGACCGATGTGTGTATAAGTGAAGTGAAACTGAAATATGTTGCTTGTGCGTGTGGAGTGTAACAATTTGTGCTTACACATCTGTCATGGAACCTTATCGAAAAGTAATCTAATAATAATCTGTTCTAGATGGAGGAACAGTGGTGGAGCTTGGAAGTTCGACAAGTGTTAGCCTTTGTTTCATTTATAGTAATATGGATATAATATTGTGATTATATTATTTCAAATAAGTAAATTAACTTCTGAAATTAACAAAATACAAATGAGGGAAATTTTGAGGAAGTGGCTGAATTCAAATACCTAGGAACAATAATCACAAATAGGAATGAGATGCACAAAGAAATTAAACATAGGCTCAATTCTGGAAATGCGTGCTATTATGCATTGCAGAGACTCTTGATGTCCCAACTCCTTTCAAAAAACGTTAAACTGAAAATATATAAAACTATTATTCTACCAGTTATATTATTTGGGTGCAAAACATGGACTCTTACTTTCAGAGAGGAAAGGAGATTACAAGTATTTGAGAATAAAGTACTTAGGAAAATTTTTGGACCAAAGAGAGATGAACAGACAGGTGAATGGAGAAGACTACATAACAATGAACTACATGGTCTTTACAGGAAGCCAGATATAATAAGAACAGTTAAGTCTCGTAGACTGCGATGGGCAGGACATGTTGCACGTATGGGGAATGAAAGACTTGCATGGAAGCTTCTTGTAGGAAAGCCAGAGGGAAAACGACCAGTTGGTAGACCAAGAATGAGGTGGGATAATAATATTAACTATGATTTGAGGGAAGTAGATTATACAGGGAATGATGGGAAAGCATTAGCTCAGGATAGGGATGTATGGAGAGCTTATGTCCGTGCGGTCATGAACCTACGGGTTCGATAGTGCCAGTGAGTAAGTAAGTAAGTAAGTAATGAACAAAATACTATATTAGGAGTATCAAATTTAATAAACTACTAAGAGTATAAGGCTTAAGAGATGGAAAGGAATAATTGGACATATAGTTAACCCAGGAGAGGTGGCGCCATAGCGACATACATAAGAAGTGGCACAAGGGGTTTTCCAACCCCAAAGGAATAAAACAAAAACAGTGTTCACTACAAACTAAATTTTGATTTTAGTTGTGTATGTACAAGTTGTTCTGGCTTTAATTAAACTAAAATTAAAGTAATGTTAAATTTGCTTGCTATATATAAATGTAGTAAAAAAATAATACGAATGGCAGGCCTACCAAAATACTTGTGATTTTAAACAAAATATTTAACAAATTGACTATAAGTAAAATAAAATATTTAGTAAAAATACTGATTTAAAAAGTTTATCAAATTTAATTTTGGGCGTAAATGGATACTAGAATTATTTTGTTAAATTTTTCACTTTACGTACGATGATAATAGTTGTCTCAAAACATTGTTAGCCCTATAAATAATATTATCTTATAAATATTGTTGCTACATGAAATTTAAATTTAAATTGCATGGTAATGGATTATTATTATTATTATTATTGCATATATTGTTATTGATGTACCATTCAGCTGTTTAGACTTGCATGTTTACATTTTTGAATGTATATCGTCCGTCACTGTTTATGGTAGTTATAATAAAGTGATAAGCAAATTTTTAGTACAAAAACACTTTTGTTTATGAACCGATCATTTTACAGAAATTATGCTGCATGTATGAAATACAGTTTTTACAACAACTTCACTATAATCTATACAAACATAACGGTTGACTTGAGGGAAATGGGATCCTTTCATTGCACCACTGAACATTTTTACAGTTATCTTTAGAATATGTGCTTCAAGGCTGATGTTATTGACATCAAACAAAAGGGGAAGAATGCAGTGACAGGTATGTGGACACAGAGTGACATGTTCCAAGAATTAATACTAATTCTTAGAACTTAAAATCAAGTGGGGTCGGAAAATACCTCACACCTGCACTCTAGGGTTAATTATATACATTACACATGCAAGTTAACTGTTCACGGGTGGAGGGGAAGAGTTTGAGCGCTAGTGTCGCCGATCTACTGAATCTGTGGAAGGGATGTAGGAGAAAACTGTACATCCGATCACGTATTGAAATGTTTCAACTTCAAATGTGGGGGGAGAATCTCTAAGCACGTGTGAAAGATCTTAACATAGTTGTCAAATTAGTCATTTCATCACGGAACACTCAAGCGGTCGGATCATTCAAAATCACAGTATTTGTTGTCTCTCTGTTACCAGCCGCACAATAAAGCACAAGTGGCAACATGCAATGAAAAGGGCAAGGAATGGGACAGCTCATTCCTAGACGTAACCCCAAAAGTAACAGGGTTGTCAAGTTAGTCATTCTGTCACTGACCGCGCAGAACGACGGATCATTAAAATACATAGTATTTGTCAGCTCTCTACTTGCCAATCAAACAACATGATACAGAGGACAGGAAAGTGGCAACATAGTAAGGATTAGAAAGAGAAAGACAGTTTGTTAGTTAACATATTTTCCGCCAGCACAAAACACTTGGATGGGTAATAGAAAAGCATGATTTTTAAAACTTATTTGTCTCGACTTCTAGCTGGTTTTTAGAGCTTATGAGTGAACAAAGGGTATGTCTTAGATCTCTTGTTTTATTTTATTGAATAAAGCAGCGAATATAGAACATATGAAGCCATATGTTGAGCAGACAAAAACAGTAGAAGTTTCCAAACAGTTCTTAATTGCCCATTGCCCAGTCTTTAATGCCCCATTTTGATTATTGTGATACTCTTTTTACTGACCTAAATACTGTTCTTACCCAAAGACTTCATGTTCACAGTTCTTGCATACGTTTTATTTGTGGTATACGTAGATTTGATCACGTTACACCATCCCTGGAACAATTGTCATGGCTTCGTCTTCAAGATCGTAGAACCATCCATTCCCTATGCCTTCTCTATAACATATTACACACATCTTTACCTTATTATTTATCACACCGCTTCACTAAACTCTCTGATACACATAACTTAGATACTCGATCCCTTGAGCACAGTGTCCTTTATATCCCTCCTCATCATACTACCTATTATTCGAAATCTTTTACAGTTTCTCTTGCTAGAACATGGAATTCACTTCCACCCTATGTCAGAGACTGCCAAACTTTACCATCTTTCAGAAATAAATTGAAAATAAAATCACTAACAGAAACAACTCACTAATACTACTTTTTAAGAATTAATAATGCGTTTTTGCATTGTTTAATAAAAATAGACTTAGGATTTGTTAATATATTTACCTAATGCCTTGTATAAAAACGTAGATTAATTCATTGTAGTTTATTACTTTCTTTGTATTTTTTTTCTTTTCTTTTTATGTATAGTAGATTCGAGCTGTTATTCCTTTTTTTATTCATTGTATCATTAATTTAATTTTAATTGTATTTAGTTTCATTCTATTATTAGACATTAATTTCATTATTATTCAATATGACAGATAATTAATTGTTCAATGTCTATTATTGTAATTTATTTGTATTCATATGTAACATATGTTTGTCCTGTTTAATATGACTATTATTGTAATTTTTTTGTATTCATGTGTAACATATGTTTGTCCTGTTTAATATGACTATTATTGTATTCTTTTTATATTCATATGTAACATATGCTTGTTCTGGTGAGTGGAAGAGAAGGCCACATGGCCTTAACTCCACCAGGCTAAATAAATCTATTCTAAATTCTAATTTCTCACTGTAACTGGCTCTATAGTGCAACAATTCAAAATAATTACGTCTGTTGTTAGATTCGGAGTTTTTTACATGGCCCCTAAATGGCAGCTCATGTTTGGCCAGGAAACACACAGTGTCTATTAGGCTACTAACAATGAACGTGTTTGCTTTGTTGTTTTCATTATGCTCATCTCTATTAATTTTGAAAACAAGTCATTGGGACTCTTCAATTCCAATGTTTTCAAACTTCTGTATACAGTTAACATGGGCTACAGATAGTTCGTGACGTTTTTCAGCACATGGAAACTATTTACATCAGAAACCCCCTTTGTTGTTCAAACATTTTTTTCCGTTGGAAATAGAAGGCAGCGTCAACAGTAAAGGAAACATGACTTTCTGCAACCATAGAGTCATATGTCACTTTCATACTAACATTCACGTCCACATTCCTCTCCCATGATAGTCTTTATTTAGAGGTTTAATTGTTGTACCTGATAAGCTCAGAAGCACTATACAGTCAACTCTACTCGGAGCACACTGAAATGTCGCTGTTAGCCGTTTCTGGAGTGCTAACAGGGCAGCCATAGAGTAACATTGGGCAACCTCCTACTCGGCTTCAAATGCAAGACGAAGTACTACCAATCAGCTTGAATGCGCCTCCACAACTCACTCTAAAGGTCACCTTCCATGTATGCCTCGGGAAGCCAGCTAACAATGTCAGGATTTAAAAACTAAGAAGCACATTGTATAGTATTGAAATGCTACAGTATATACACGTACAACATAAACTATTAAGTTACTATTGTTTACAACATTTAGATTACTATCAATGCGTTGTTGTATCTTGTTCTGGTATTGTGTTTCATTTTAATTAAATATCAAATAATTTAACTTTAACTTTTCAAAATGTTAGCCGGGCTAACAGTGCTAACATGGACCCTCTGCCACTGTAGAGGACAAATGGAAGGGTAGTGTGAATTTTTATTACAGTTAGTGGAAAAAACTTTAGTTTGATTTCCACCATTAATTATACAGAATAACAGTGTGCATTTGTAATCATTTTATAGAGTTGATGCTGTGTGAAACCACATACCTATGAACTCCTACAAAACGTTTATAGAGTTATTGCTAGATGGCACTACATAGCTGTGAAATCGATATGACCAACCTTCGCAATAAATTCCCAAACATTTATTAGAAATGGTTGTACACTAACTTCCCATTTCGTAACCTAATAAAATAAATTACATACATATTGTTTAATGAAGTGTACACTAATGTGATGTACACTAACAACACTAACCACTAATCTAACATAATTAAGTTTATTTCTTCAAATATGATGTAGAATTAATTGCAAATGATGGTAACACCAATTTCACTGAATCTTATGGAAGTTACATTAAGCATTAAGCATCTCGCGCATGTGCACTGCAGTACTGAAAGTTTTGAAGAAATCATAGTGTACATAGATAAATATTTAATAATACTAAAAAAATGTTATATGCATCGTTGTAAAACGTTAATAAAGACAGAAGTATGTAGAGCAACAGAATTACAAGAATATAGTATGGAAAATCAAGTGGAAATTAATCTGAAGTTGAGCCCAATTAGCTTTTAAATTTAAGACTACATATGTAAACATGAAGTGAAATTAAAACAATATTAATGCTTATAGACTTTTTAATTTTTTTTTTCGTTTATACTCGTTTTCCTTCTTGTTTTATCTTCTTTTTCTTTTTTGTTTTATCTCTTTGTTAGCTTTCTTTAATTCTCACATAGACACAAGGACAGAACACACACACTCACACCCAGACCCAAGGTGGAGATTTAAAATCCCCATACCCCGCTAGGAATCGAACCCGGGTCGCCGGAGTGGAAGGTAGAGACTCTACCGACTACGCCACGGCGACGGACATCCTAAATCCAACATGGAAGTGACCATATTGAAAAGCCTGAAACAAATTAATCATTCAATAAACAAGGACTTACAAAATTGGAATATATTACCGTATATTGTTCGCAAAAAAGAATTGTAAAACCTAGGAACAGTTCAATGAAAGGAAGCTTCCTAATTACCATATATATATATATATATATATATATATATATATATTAGTTTATAGAGGACATATAACTAGAAAAATAAACATAACAAATTTTGCTTCTAATTAAGGAGATTATCTGATGAAACAAATCTTGGTTTCAGTAAAGTATAATGTTATTGGAAAGGATAATAGATTTTTCAACCTAATATGATAATACAATTGCACTAATTTTGCTTATAACCTCTCATAAAGCTGCTGAGTTAAATAGACTTTCAAATTATAAAATGGTAAGTTATCTCTCCACCATTTCACTTTGCATGACAAAACCAAAGAGCTTGACTCAATAGTATTTAAAGGGTTGAAATGAAACTGCAAATAATAATTGAATCGCTGAGTTGAAAAGGGAAGAAACTCTAAATACCCTAATTTTGAGAAAACTTTAAAAAACTACATAACATCTTATAGCTTACTTTGACAATTTTTTTACTAATTGCAATATTGGT
This sequence comes from Diploptera punctata, assembly GCA_030220185.1. Taxonomy (NCBI): domain Eukaryota; kingdom Metazoa; phylum Arthropoda; class Insecta; order Blattodea; family Blaberidae; genus Diploptera; species Diploptera punctata. The sequence continues at coordinate 21,639 of JASPKZ010007586.1, forward strand.
CCTCTGCTTTTTTTGCTAACAGTGATAAAAGTATTGTTCATTTAACATTGCTTATGGTTAATGAATGAAGGAATGGCAGAGGAAAACAAGTAATACCCAAATACGTGTTTTTTTTATGTATTTGAGGTTTGAATGAAATTTTCTTGTCTTATAATTACTAATAAAGTTAATTTATGCTAAATTAATTTTTGGATGATTTGAAAAAGAAAGAAACTCCATTCCCTTCGAAGAGTGATAAAAACACGTATGTACTACATAAATTATGAATTCTTGTTATATTTAAATTCCCTATAAGCAGAGGATCAATATGGTAATTGAACAAAAATTTGTCAGAATAAGCTACAGAAGGCGGCCGTCACGCAGGGCTGACAACCCGGCTGACATATAGTGCCGATTGTCTAGAAAAAGTGGGAGCCTTGACCTCCTACTACCCCAAGGGTCTCCGGGCCTGTTGTGAGATCACTTTACTTTCGGCCATGAACCTACGGGTTCGATAGTGCCAGTGAGTAAGTAAGCTATAAAAAGTTATGTCACTTTTTAAGGTACTTGGAGTTTCTTCTCTTTACAACTCAGTGAATCAATATTAAAATTACACACAACAACAAAGAATTACTCTCAGGCTCGAAATGTATCAATAACTATGTTTTCGGACTCGCAGAAGACGAAACTTATATTAGTTTTTTCGAATCACCTAACCGGAGTCAGATATTTCGACAACCTTTAGCAGAAGTGATCGTTTCCGTGAGAGTCGCAGGCGCTATTGTCTCTCAAACTGGTCACTCCTTTTTTTCTTTTGCGCGGTTTTATTACTCTTAGGGAGTGTTAAACTCTCAGGAATACACAGGTATACAAAATTTCCTGATTGCCACTGTCAAATACGAGAAGTAACGACTTGTAATACCACGTTCTGTGCAGTTCGTCTTACATTACATCATTGTGATTGATAAGTGTCGATATATGCATTATTGTATATCATAAAGAAATTGAAATTAAAACAATCTACTAAAATATATTTTAATACACAAGTTTTAGTATTTTTTTTATAATTTTGCAATGTCTCGCCGCTGTAAGAATTCTCCTAATTTATTCTATTACGTATGTGGAGAGTATTGTACAAAATCTCAGCGCAAAACTAGTTATAAAGGCGCACAATTTATATTTCGGGAACTATAGTAAATTTGGAGATACTGGTAAATATTGGGCCCCCAATTTTTGTTGTACAAACTGCCCAAGGATTTTAATAGGATGGTTAAAAGGTTCGCATTCGTGCATGCCATTTGTCATTCCAATGTTGTGGAGGGAACCTACGGACCACATCACTGACTTATTTCTGTATGGTCAATATATCTGGTTTCACTTTAAAAAATAAGCATTCTCTTCAGTATCCAAATTTGCAGTCAGCCATGCGACCTATTAAACATAGTGATTCTTCACCGAACTTAGGTGACGTCAGTGATTTAACATGGCGAAAGGCTCCACGAAAACATTTTAGAAATGGAAAGGCGTTATAAAGGGAAATCAGTGACCAACATGCTTGCTGATTACAGCTGGCAACTTATCACTGACGTTTCGGATCCATCTTATCGGCGTAAGTCATCCAGGAAGAAGTTTTGAAAGGCGAGATTTTTGCTACAATTTAAGCAAGTGTTGTAACGTAACTACTTATTTATCCTTCTTAGAAAAAAGTATTTTAACTTTTTGGATCTTATATGATTTGGTTTTACATAGATCAATTGCTAGCAATATTATTGCAAAAAAATTGAAACTAAGTGCAGATAAGCAATAATATGCTAAATATAACGAAAAACGGACTTCAAATTCGAAATCAGCGCATGCCAATTAACTAACATCACCTATTTTAATTTCTGCGAGCGATAAAAAGTTCAAATTTGTTGTTGTGTGTTATTTATCATTTCTAATAAAATACACATTTTTAATTTTTCTTTCAAAATTTTGAAAACTCCAAAAATTTTGTTTACAGAGCGTCTCCGGAATTTCTAATACAAAAAATCTCGTCTATATCCCTAATTTCCCAAACGTATATTCCAAAATTATAATCTTGTGTTTTTTTACAAAAAATGTGAAAATCGCAAAATTTCAGTCCACATGGTTTGTCCGTGTTTTCTAATGCAAAAAATCCATTCTAAATCCCAAATTTCCCAATTGTATATTCCAAGGCTGTAGTCTTGCTGTTTTTAATCATAATACCATACTTTTGAAAACTGCAAGAGTTCAGTCTACAAGCTGTGTCCAGGTTTTCTAACAACAAATCCGGTATGAATCTCAAATTGTTGTTTTTACCAATGTCAAAATTTTCAAAATTTTGAAAACTGGCATAATTCAGTATATGGTTGTGTCCAGGATTTCTAATGTAAAAAAAAACTCGCTCAATAATCCAAATTTCCCGATATTATAACTACAAGAATTTTCCGATTGCACATTCCAAGGCCATAGTCACAGTGTTTTTCATTTTTTAAAGTCTGGGAATTTGAATGTAAAAAACCCAGCCCATGACCCAAATTTTCCAACTGAATATTTAAAGGATCTTGGATTATTAACAAAACTGTAAAAATTTCGAAATTAAGAAATTCAGTTCACATAACCCCATTAAAAGAAGTCACGTGGAATAAAGTCACAAGATCAGGGAGGCCATTCCAAGTCGCCACGAATTGAGATCACAGACAGGAAATTTTTCATGGAGTAGGGTTATTGTCTCGCAGAATAAGCACAGGTAGCCCTGCCCTGCTGAAACCAATAGTTGTATCCACTTCACCCAGAGCAGACCATAATTTGTTTCTGACCATCAACAGAAATGTCTGTGAAAGGGTCATCAGGAAATTCATAGTCGGGTGGATGAAACAAAGAAGGATGAGGAATAATGAGCTAAGAGTTAAATTTTCTCTTGATCATGCAGGGAGGATACTGAATGGAAGCAAATAGAAATGAGACGGAGGGAAGAAATCTCATAATATCAGAACTAATAGGGCAAAAAAAAAATCAAGATGGGAATCATTAGCCAAATTGTTAACAGTGCAAATGCATTCAAGATTTTTTATTAAGGAACTCTTAAGGGAAGGACCATTAGGAAGACCGAGGCTTGGCTGGGAGGGTAATACTCAGATTTGAATGGAACTTATGAAATTCAATACCTTGAATATGAAGTTAATCCAGTTGGCTGGAAACAGTAGTTCTTTTCACTGTGAATATAATTATATTTGTTCAGAATGAATGGATTTCTGAGTAACAGGCATATTGCTAGGGTTTGGAAGTTGAGAAAACATCCTTTTTTTTTTATTTTATGTCTAAAAACGAGGCTTATCATAATACATATAATATATATACATTTTGGGTCATTGTAGGCCAGAAAATCATGGGTTGTATTAAACTTTTTTGTCCTTTTTCGATGTTTTTTGGTTTATTGTTCCTTTTTTTTTAGGTCTTTACAGCATTTTTTGTAAATATGCCTTCTTTTGTCTACATTTGTATAATTCAATAATGCAGTCTAGTATTAATTCTAACTTATTTTAAAAATACTATCTAATTTTAATTTCCAAAGATTTTTCACATTCCAAACACTTTTGTTCAACAAGAAACTATTGAACCCTCAAAAATATCTCATTATTTTTAACCAGGTTACTGACCGCCTGAACTATTGAATTTCGACTTCTATTTTATTTTTAAACTTGCCACTTTGTAACAATGATGTGACTGGAGATCACTATTGTAATATAATGTAGTGCCAACTGAGGTAAGTTTTCCGAAGCTCAATTTTTGTTATTCTAGTATAGTTAAGTCAAATATGTTTCTATTATAGTTATACCAATTTAAATTTCTTCCTGCACGATATCTATTGGGGGTTCGCTGAATTCATTCTATGCAGGGAAAAATCATTCATTGTAAATTCTCCAAGAACTTTGTTTTTAATGAACACAGAATTCCTTTTCAAACAATGTTGAATTAAAAACATAAAGTATGAAAGAAGAAGCATTTTCAGTCTTTCTTTTTGGCAATGTTGTACTTTTTAAACATAAATATATTATATTCATTAAAAATGCAGTTGAAATTGAAATATTTCAATTAGAAATGCTTTTTTTATGTCATTTTTTCTTTCAGTTTTTATTTTTTTTGTGATCATTAGGGCTTTTTAAAGGTCTTTTATAGGCATTTTATAGGTCCTCAACTTCTGAGCTCTACATATTACAAACAGATCTGTTCAACGTTTTCTCAATACTATGCAAACGTAAATGTTGAATAAGACTGGATTTCTGAGTAAATGATTTATTACAAACAGAACATTTGACTTTTCCCTCACTATTGTGAATGCTTAAATGTCTATTAAGGTGAGACTTCCGAGAAAATGACTTGAAACAAAGAGAACATTTGAATGGCTTCTCATCAGTGTGAGTGATCAAATGCTCAGAGAGTTGAGACTTCCACGTAAAAGACTTATTACAAACAGAACATTTGAATGACTTTTCAATGTTGTGAATGTATACATGTTTTTTGAGAAGAGATTTCCTACTAAACAAGTTGTCACAAATTGTGCATTTGAATGGTTTTTGATTACTGTGTAAACTTAAATGATCGATAAGAATACATTTGTGACCAAATGACTTATTACAAATAAAACATTTGAAGTGATTCTCATTGCTATGAGTATAATATAAATGTTTAGTGAGAGCAGCTTTACGAGCAAATGACTTATTACAAACTTCACATTTGAATGGTTTCTCATTATTATGCATGCGTAAATGAGGAATAAGATGGGACTTCCAAGCAAATGACTTATTACAAAAAGAACATTTGAAACATTTACAGACATGGCGAATTAAATCATCTTCCTTGCCAAGTAAAGTGTCACAAATATTACATATCAAATGTTTGTCTCCTGTTTGTGAATATTGACTAGGGCCATACATTCTGCCTGGATCATTTGTATTACAACTATATTTATCCACTTCTGCATGCACTGTATTGGAATCATATTTGGTTGCATGTACTTGTGGAATATCTACGAATTTCTTCCAGTCTTCCTCATTCTGGTCCATCTGAAAATATAATATTATGAAAATACAGAAGTATGACAGATCATAAGTAATATCCATATATCTATCATTTCACAAGACAGAGACCACATGTTAATAGTAATATGAAACTCTGTTGAGTCATGGACAATAGTAATCAACAATTTATTTATTTTATCCTGTCTCATTTAACATACAAAATGGCTTACAAATAGAATATTAAAAACAGCAACACTTATAAAACTTTAAATAAAATATATAACTTTATAACTAACTCATGTCTCTCTCAAATCCATATGAAATAAGCTCTCCATACATCACTATCCTGAGCTAATGTTTTCCATCTTCCCTGTATAATCTACTTCCCTCAAATCATGCTTAATGTTATTTTCCCAACTCATTCTTGGTCTACACCAACTGGGCATTTTCCCTCTGGTTTTCCTACAAAAAGCTTCCATGCCCCTCTTTCTCTCCTCATTCATATCACATGTCCTGCCCATTGCAATCTATGAGACTTAATCATTTTTATTACATCTGGTTTCCCATAAAGATCATGTAACTCACTATGTAATCTTCTCCACGTGCCTATCTGTACATCTCCCTTTGTTCCAAAAATGTTCCTAACTTTATTCTAAAATACTCATAATCTCCCTTCCACCTTTAAAGTAAGAGTCAATGTTTCACATCCATTCAACATATAAATATATGAAGACAAATTTTATACATAAACAAGAAAACAAAAAAAAAAGTATTGCCTGTTATTATATGGAAATAAATAATGAGCTTATGTTATTCGTTCTTAATTGTACATAAGACTTAAATTACTTAATTATACATACTACAGAAGAATGTGAAACTGAACCAAAAACCTCTGGAGAAATGATTGAAGACTAAATTGGAATGATCACATAGATATAATGGAGAACTGTTAATTAGTGAAGAAAGTATGTGACTGGACACCTCAACAGAAAAGGCTATTAGGAAAACCACAACTACGATGGAAGGAAGTCACCATACCATGGACTTGAAGTGAATGAATATGCAACAAGCTGCCAGCTTTCATGCATAGAGGAAGAAGAAGAAGACAAAAAAAGTACCTAAGCAAATTCAAAGTAATATTCAAAGAGGTTATGTAACAACATGGAATAAAATATTTTAATCTTTAAAGGACGAATGTTACATATATGTGACAGCAGGTAAACACCTCTGCCACTGAAAGGCAGATAAATCGTACACATCGTGTGTAGTAAATTTTTATTCACAACCTTGCATAATAAGGGTGTTTAGGCATTTAAATTCTGGCAACTAATAGTGACGGGCATTTAAAAATCTCGTGCGCTAAAGGTTAAAGCAGATTTATATTACAAACAAAACAGTTTTCCTAATAACAATATCAAATAATTTAATGGTACTGAATTAAGATGGATTGGATCAGATCATTCACAAGAAGAAAATTTATTTGTTGAAGATGGACTGAAGTAAAATTGATTAATATAACTATCCAACATAAAATTTACCTCTGTAAACTCCAATTCCATGTGTATATTCTTAAAATGGTACTTAAAATTCATATCATGTAATAATTTTTAGATGCCACCAGGAGACATATGTAACATAACTATATATCTATTATTCTGTCTTTAATAAATATAAAAATAAATAATTATATTTAATATATTAATCAATTACAAGTATTTATAAAATTACTTCTAAATAAATCAAGTTATATTGTATGCTGGTGTAGCACATCTGTTCTACACAATTATTTTCTTAAGGTAAAGATGAGAATTTATTTATTGTTTCATTTTACCAAGCTGTTGTGAGGATGCAGTATAAATATTCCCTTTCTACTAAAATTAGCCGCCACAAAGAAGAAATCAAGACAGGGACTAGTTTGGCATTTCTTATGGGATAGTAAATTAATATTATTTTCTGCATAATCATCATACAACTTACATTATTCATATTTTTGCTTGGGATATACAAACCAGAAATTTATTGGTGAACAGATGTATTGGAATAAACAGCTTATTCTTAAAGGAAAATGTACTATGTTAGCCAAAGGTTGAATACAGTAATGTTGCCAGTTTAAAATGTTCTATCTGTGAAACAAATTGTCACTCTCATTTTGGATGAGTTAACAATCATGTGTATACTGTTAATTATTACTTACTTGGTATATATTTTCACAATTAATTGTTTTAGTGGTAAAATGCAACAGGTAGTTCTCATTAGAAGTGTGGATAATTTTAGTTATGTTTGTGGAAAGTTTACCACAAAAATCAGAGCAAAATTAACATTACTAAATGTGTATTATCAAGTGGCAGAATTAATATATCTAAGAACAATTATTGAACAGTTGGCCAGTAAACAGTCTAACCTATATGCTACTCATCACTTAACTAACTTCTTCTGCCATCTGGTTACATATAGATCATTACTAGCTTGAAGGCCAAATTTTAAAAATAAATAAAACAGGTCTGGAAGAGAGCAGGGGTAGTTTTACATGCATCATACTGTGATATTCTCCAGATAGATCACTAATCCACAGAAAACTCAACATTAGAATTTCTGTGGGTTAGATCTGTTTTTGGGGCAACCATTCAATTATAAACAAGAATAAAGTGTAAAATAAATTAAACACAGGCTCAACACCGGAAACGTAATATGTTATTGTGTATTACAGGGAATCTTATCATCCCAACTTCTCTAAAAATACGCTAACAAAATGGTTTATTTACCAGTTATATGGATGCAAAACATGGTCTCCTACATTAAATGGGAGAAAATATTATGAATATTTTAAAATAAGAGTTATTTGGAAAATGTTTGGGTCAAAGAGAGACAAACAGATGGGTAAATGGATAACAGAGATTTATATGGTCTTTATATGGGGAAACAGATTTGATAAGAACAGTTAGTCTCAAAGACTATCATGGGCAGTACAAGTGCCATGAATGAGGAATGAAAAAAGGACATGGCAACTTCTTATAGGAAAGCAAACATTGAAATGGGAGGTTTGTAGGAAAACTAGAGGGAAAGCACCCAGTTTATGACCACATAAACCAATGGGCAAACTGCTTTTACAAAGAGCCATAGGATTCACGCTGGGCAAGTTAAAATGGGAAAAGTGTATTCGTAGAGAAGTTTGATTACTGTACAGGACTGGTGTCTAAATTTGGGTAGCTACATAAAATATTGGGTTCAAATTCATAAAACAGGTGTAACGGCTGGAGAACCTGACATGATGAATATGTGTCATCACCATATTGGCTAGAAGATTACTTTCTCTCCGACTGACAGACAGCAGTCACCTTGAAACTCAAAGTCTATATTAGTCTAACCTTGCTTTGGAATTCTATCATTGCACCTGTATTTCTGAACATACCAGTTAAAGCATTACCTCAAATTTTGTTTCCTCCATAGCTAAAGAATCAACAGCTGAAAATCTCTCATACTTAATATCAACATTGCAAATTAGTTTTTCTATTTCTGATTTTATTTCCACCTTCATGTCCTGTGAAATGAAAATCATAACCATTATAACATCAATACTCAGGTTCTAAAATTATAGTAAAAATATCTCAACTTATACACTAACTTACATGTGGTCCTGTTTCACTGTTCGAGAGACTATCTTCACCTTTAACAGCAAATTGGCAATTCATTATATCTGAAAATGTCATAAGCGCCAATAAAAATACTGAATTCTACAATGTTCCAATTAATAGCATTATGGTGTAACATTTTTTAAATGTTATGATTCATTTAATCATAACCATTCATCACAGTTTTTTATGCCTGCAGAATCCATCTTGTTCTCCAGTTTTCCTTCAACAACTAGAAACGACTTGCGTTATCATGAATTTTACCTATATGAAAGGGCATCTTCCCGTATTTGTTCATGTAATTTATTTTAATTGATAACTACATGTGAATTAGACTAAGAGAAGTGTTGCACATGTCATGATGTCTCATGAAGGAATTTTCAAGAGAGATTACAGAAGTATATAATATTCATAGAGTGCTGTACCAGAAAACAAAATTACATAAAAAACAGGGGAAAAAAAGTTACAAGTAAATTAATTACATATTGGCTCAAAGGAAGTACTTATAGACCCACCATGTACATGTTCATTAAACTGAAACAAATGTATACAGTGTGAAAGAAGGGAAGAATAAACATGGATTACCACAAATAAGTTGGAAAATTAAGTTGATATTATCACACATGAAACCATAGTGAACATAAAAAGTTGTTGAATGAATTATGCAACTAGCGAATAAAACAATTTATAAATTGACAATTTCATGATTTTGATAGCAGTCACAGGCAAAATATTTTTCAATGCAAACATTACAGATTTCAAAAGGGAAAATTTACCCCACGCCAAAACAAAGAACAAATATCAGAAACATTGTATTTAAGAATTTTATTTTTATAATACATATGAACAATTAATAAAGACTGCATGTGACTTCACAAAAATTCCAAATTATTATTAATAATATTATTATTGCAATAGATAAAATAATAAAAGCAAAAAAATACTTATGTCTGGATTCAAAATATATGTATAGTACAGACTGTATAAAGAGCTGTAACATCTGAAATGTCAAAGATGAAAATGCGAAAAAAAAAAAAAAAAAGTGGACCATTCAGAATCAAAGCAGGAAAATAATTTATAAAGCAACTATTACTATGTTACCTGAAGAATGTAGCAGTGATTGTGGTTGACATCAGTTTCAATATTCAGATGTTGGTACAGGATGGAAACATACTTAAAACTTTTCTTCGCTAGAGAAGCAAAATATAATAAATACTTTATTACAATAAAATTGTAGTGCTATTTTTAAAAATTACACAGCAAAGGAATTGAAATTTAAGAAAACTGACTTCTATAGAATGACGAATCTTAAGAAATGTCTGCTAGTTGGACGATGTTATGCATCAACTGGCAGAGCATCATAATTTAAAAATGATATCATGCCATCTGTTGCACTAACTCATGAAATAAGTGAACGTACACTTTTAGCACCAAATCTTAAAATATAACCTTATTATTAAAGAAAATGTAAACACCATGAGTCTTATCAGAGATTCTGTGTTTTGCAACAAATGGGTATGATACAATATCTTCATAAATGCTAATCTAAATTTTGCATAATGTTGCTAAGTGCCAAATGTTCCCTCTTTTAGATTGTTGATGCATAAGTGTCAAACAAGGAAAACAACTTATAATATTCAGTATTAGTGTGGCGCTACAATAAATAGTGAAGATTGACTTAAACTTTAAACATATTTTTCTCAAAACTTACAAAATGGCACATAGCCAATTGATGCATAACACTGCCCAACTGAAACGATTGTCGACAATAATTTATGCTTTTAAAAATCATTTTGCACTGTTGATTGTTTTAAATATTTAATAATTGATATATCACGTTTTGCATTTCTTGAAATGAATGCAGCAAAATTAATCCACTGAACCTAACAAAATAAATTATATATATTACATTTCACTCATCAGGTGTACACTACCTTGCATTCATCTAAACCTAACTAAATAAATCACAAACTTCAGTAAACAATCTGGTGTACACATGTCCTCATCTAAATCTAGCTAAATAAATCAAACACTTTTGAAAACAAATCTGGTGTAGCCCTACACTAACTAGCCCTCTGTAAATCTAACTAAATACCACTCACTTTTGTAAACTTATCTCAAGTGCATTATAACTTGTATCACTTTGTAGTAGAAACTATATTCATTATATTGATGTGTAAAGAAAAATAAACATTGTCTAGTGCTGCATTCAATGTAATGTGTAGTAAACAAACGGAGGCAGAATGTGAAGTACCGTAGTTATTTACAAATTGTTATTTTTCAGGTTTGTTTCTGAATGGTCCACAATTTTTTTTGTTTTTCATCAGATATGCATAAGCTTAATTTTAAAATAAAAATAACCTTGAGATTCAGATCCCTACTTTTTTCACCATAACTGCCTTCTCAGCTATTCTATGCCACTGTGCCACCTATCAATATTCAATCAGAGAAAAAGTGACTGCTAGTGTCTTGTTGGCCAATGTGATAATACAAGATCCTGCTAGAGTGAATTGCCAATAGGTTTACTCACATATAAAGGGATTCTATCCCTGGAGTCCACCTACATTAATGGACAAGTTAAGTGTTCATTTGGATGAGAAAATGGTGAGTTAGTGTACAGCAGATTAGACTAGTATTCACTTGTTTGATACCATTTTTTGTGATAAGTTGGCTACACTAACTGAGCATACTTATTTTATATTGTAAATATGGTGATTTTAGGTACTTTCAGCTCAAATTCTCACTTAATTTTATGGCATTTCTCATAATTTTTTAGTATAATATCAACATATATATTTCTCGTAGGTAATTCTCCAGAAAATGTAAAAAATAAAGTGTGTTTTTCCATTTTCTTTTATTTCAATTTATGTAGATGGCATGGTGACATAGAAATTGCCCATACTATTCTAAACGTTTAGTAGCGATTCTGAAAACAATTTGCTTTTATGATTCATAAATATTTATCTATGTGCAAAATGTGGTAGCCATATTGTTTTATAAAATTAAGTTGTACCTGTTGGTAGGTGCCGTCGTCCTCAACTTTGTTCAAATATTGTATATAAAATTAACTGGAGCGCTTTCGGAAGTTCCCTTCCATCTTCTGCAGGTTGAGTTTCCATTACTCGTTGTTGTGTACGGCGATGTATACTCCAACTGTTTGTAGCAGCAACTGATTTGTTTTTGACAATCTCGTATAATGGGTTTGACTGGGGTGTGTTCTCATTATATGAGATCGTCAAAAACAAGTCAGTTGCTGCTACAAACAGTTGGAGTATACATCACCATACACAACAACAACGAGTAATGGAAACTCAACCTGCAGAAGATGGAAGGTAACTTCCGAAAGCGCTCCAGTTAATTTTATATACAATATTTTAACAAAGTTCAGGACGATGGCACTAACCAACAGGTACAACTTAATTTTTAACTTTCATCACATGACTTCACCTCAACAGAATTTGATATGAAATTTACTAGTATTGATATTGTTTTAATATTCCTTCTTTCTGTCTTCTACTTAATATATAAGAATATATATATATATATATATATATATATATGAAACAAAATAATATACATGAACCCAATTATTAAAGAATGGAGACTACAACCACAAGACAGAATACCATTTAATAGATTATATAACTTAGACACCCTATTATTTGCAGATAACATTGTGTTTATAGCGAATTTAGAAGATGACCTACAACATTCAGTCCACTCTTTTCACCAAATTGCAATAACAACATGAAAATCTCAACAGAAAAATCTGAAGTCATGGCTTTCCTAGGAAAAGACCCAGTAAAATTTGTATTAACAAACTAACACATTTAACTACCTCGGATACCAAGTTACATATGAAGAGGAAAAAGATTTTAGTCAAAAAATTATAAAATTTAACAGAGTAACAGGAATTATATATAATATTTTCAAGCCAAACACAGTACAGCAACACACACAAACTATAATTTATAAAACACTGGCCGGACCCATATTATATTACAGCAGTGAGGCCTGGAAAATTCACAGTGTTGATGAATAAAAACTAACTGTGGAAGAAATGAAATTTATAAGACGTACTGCAGGTTACTCAAGAACAGATCATAAAAAGAATTCTGAGATTCTCAGAGAATTACAAACAGAATCAATCAAGGAACATGTACAAAAATACAGATACAGCTGGAAATCTCACGTAAGAAGAATGAGCTGAACAAGAATACCACGTCAAATCTTAAATTACCAGCCACCAGGCAAGAGATCATTGTGCAGACCCTTAAAACGTTGGATTGAGACGGTAACAGACCACTAAGTCTATCACATGAAAGGAAGAAGAAACGAAATTATTGAACTATTCGGCATATTTTTCGCAGAAATTAACCTACAACATTAGGGTTAATGTTTCAGAATTTACTCACAGCTAATTATGAGTAAGAATTTTCTCAAACTCGTCTTCCAATTGATTTGTTATTTTCTTCCCCTTTCCCTCCAAAATGTTATATAGTTCCAGAATTATCGGGATTACGTAAATGTTTACTAGGATTGCTGATATGAAGTTAATAAGCATATGACGATTTTATGTAAGTTATTCATCCCTAATGATTATTAATTTTGTGAATATAATACCAGTCTAGTATTTTTGGAAGGTCATCTGAGCATACAAGAATAGATACTAAAATTAAACAAAAAATCACTCACGAAATTCAAATACAATATTTCACTGCAATTTGATGCATTAGCTTGTTCAGGTCAGATCAAGGCCTCTTCATCCTTTAAGCACATTTGCCAACACCTTGAATTATACAGCGTTATACAGTTAGAGATGAAACATCGCTCATAAAAACATCGATGTTTTCAAAATTAAAATATAGATTTTTTCGATGTTTTGGGAAAACAATAAAAACACAAAATAATGTTGAAAATGTTTATTATTTATTTCGCAAAACAGATTTTAAAAACAATTTTGACAATCTTGTTCCCATTAATCGGTTTCTTTCTTGCGTAATCTTAGCCCGAGCCTATGAAAACAGCCGCTCACTGGGCACCGACGTTGCTATGATAGGCAAATGTATCATCGCTAATTTATACAATCCGGGAAAAAAACTTTCATGTCATACCACATTTCTAAAGCATCTGCTTTTTGGCTGAGGAAGCGAACTAGCAGCGAAAATAATACAATAGATGGCGCTAGGAGTGACAAAATATTGTTCATAAAGAGCGATATATCATCGATGTTAGGGATTTTAACATCGATGTTTTTAAAACATCCCTATATACAGTGTGTTTCACTCGATTTCCGGTCACTAGCGTGAACACTGCGAGTCGATGACTGCATGCTTGCAGTCACTTTCCCCGCTATCGGCTGCAAGTCGAGTGAAACTCACTGTACATATATTTAGAATCTTCAATGTATTGGGGAGCTAAGAAATGATGTCCCGACTCGAATGTCCGATTGTGGGACTACTACTCCGTAGTTTTTATTTACGTAATTTATTTTCACGTGTATGAAGACCATTTGGGGTTATCCAAAGCTAATTCCGGGGAGGCGGTCTTTACAGCCCAAAATACCGCTGTGGTCTTGAGGTAGCGTACTGCCTGATCACGCAGAGGGCTCGTGTTCCATCCCTGGTCGGGACAAGTTTCCTGGGCGAGGTTTTTTTCGGGGGTTTTCCTCACCCGTAAAATAAATATTAGGAAAGTCTAAGGCCCAAACGGTCCGCACATCATATGGCCATCATAATCATTCATATTCGCCTTGGATGAACCCGGTAGAGGTGGCGTCTTAGTGTCATACGGTACATAAGAAGTGGCGCGGGGGATTTTCCGACCCCAAAGGAATAAAACAAAAATGGTGTTCATTACAAATTAAATTTTGATTTTATTTATGAAGTACAAGTTGTTCTTTGCGTTAATTGAACGTAATGTTATAAAAATAGTAAAAAAAATAACACAAATAATAGGCCTACCAAATAGTCGTGGGATTTTAAATAATATACCGTATTTAATAAATGTACGATAAGTAAAAAATATTTATTAAAGATATTGATTTAAAAAGTTATCAAAATTTAATATTGGGCGTAAATTGATACTAGAATAATTTTCTTAAATTTTTCACTTGATGTACGACGATAACACTTGTCTCAAAGCATAGTTAGCCCTATGAATAATTATCTTATAAATATTGTTGCTACATATAATTTAATTTTAAATTGTATAGTGATATATTGATGATAATAATAGTAATAATAATAATAGTAATACAGTATATATGAGCCAACAATTGACTATTACAAAGATAAATATCTATTAGATAGTATAACTGTCACAGGATTGATGATCGTGGCAAGAGGTCCTATATCAGGATTCTTAGCTAAATTTTGGAATTTCTTAGATTTGGACAGAGTATATCTATCTAAAAGTGCCATCGCTGCTATTAGAGGATAAATTTCAATTGTAAGAAACCATATTTACAAAATATCTACTTTATAGTATATATACTTCAATTACAATTTGAAAAATGTTTAATGTATTTACAAAATGTATATCAATTTCGAAAATTGTCTGTATCACTTTGTCCTTGAGGCAATCCTCTAATGAGGAAAGCTGTATATAATTTTTAAAAATATGGCAATACGGCATTTCTGTTTGGTTCTGGTGGACTTTATTATTATTATTATTATTTCTGGGCCTATTATTACTGTATTATTATTATTAGCATATGTATTGTTATTGTCCACCGCTGTGGTCTCGAGGTAGCGTGCTGCCTTGTCATGCGGGCCCGGGTTCGATTCCCGGTCGGGGCAGTTTTCTGGGTGAGGTTTTTCCTCATCTGTAAGTCAAATGTCAGGAAAACTTTAAGGCCCAAACGGTCCCCGAAACCATATGGCCATCATCATCATCCTTCACCGGTATGGGAAGCTACCACACCTACAATTCCCTAGTAAAGCTGCAAGCATAGCACGAAAATGTTTCGCGCAGAATTACTATGGATGAATGGTATTGTTATTGATGTACTGTCCAGCATGTTTACATGTTTGAATCTATATCGTCCGTCACTGTTTATGGTAGTTACATTTACTGTAACAAACACTTTTTTAATATAAAAACTCTTTTGTTTATGAACTGAAAACTTTACACAAATTATGCTCCACTTATGAAATACAGTTTTTATAACAACTTCACCATAACCTATACAAACATATTTTATCCACATCTTTAGAATTTGTGCTTCAAGGTTGAAGTTATCGACATCAAACAAATGGGGAGGAATGCAGTGAAAGGTATGTGGTCACAGAGTGACATATTCCAAGAATTAATACTATTTCTTAGAACTAAAAATCATGTGGGGTCGGAAAATATCCTGCGCCTCCAGTCCTGGGTTAAGGACTCAACTCATGCACCACTATCATAATTATCACCCATCATATCATCGGGGCTGATAACTCCGCCTTCTAGGCGCCCCAACCTCAAAAATGGGTTACAATTATGCTAATGCCAGGAGAGAACTCCAAAAATGTCGAAATGACAACCTAAGGCATTGAATAAAAAAAAAACATATGTAACCAATCAAAGGAAGATATTGATGATGAACATCTAAACAACTGTACACCCGTCAAACAGGAAATCTCCAAAAGTACTGGAGAGCAAGACTGCTAATGACTGAGTGTTAGATGCAGCACATTACACACCAACCAACACATTCTACAGTGCTCTATTTATTCGCCTCTACCGAGCAAGTATTATGTAAAAGTCCACTTCTTTTACCATTGTTTAACACCTGATATCCATCACATCACTTTGTTTGGCAGTTTTCCCTCTTTCATTCTAATTTCATAGATCTGTTTACTTGTGCCATTTGTAGTCTTTCATTTGAAAATTCTAGGGATACTACCATAACATTTCAAGGTCATTGAAAATTAATTCTATCAGTGGCACATTATCAATTGATTACTAGGTTTAGGCTAGTCCTCTAAATATCTTCAGCTTACAAAATGTTTAATAAATTTAATTTTTAAATCATAAAATATTGAAGACATAATATAAATCTGTTATTACTTCCCACTCCTTCTGCATAGTTGGGACCTTCCCCAGCCCACAGGAACTAATCAGCCTGCCCCTGGAACAGATGTAACTTTTGTGTTCCTCGATATACGTTAACATTTTAACAAACTCCGGCAATTTGTGGTAAACAAACTATGTATTCTTTTTCTTGTTAGAATATATTAGTACTTTTTTATATTATCATTGTTATATTAGAATTGTGACATAGATTTAATTTGTGACTTGCACTATTTTAGTGACTACGGAAAGAGACTCAGTTAACAAAACAAATCTTTTGGCTCCCACAAACATAAGTGGTTAGGGAGAGTCCTTTAGGAGGCAAATGGGAAGGATTAAGAAGTTGTTTCTTTTATTGATTCACAGTTGTGTGCCAACTAACAGTGTTTATTTAAACAATTAACATATATGCAAATATTTAAAAAACACATATGTTTAATAATGATTATGAAATAAATAGATTTATTTTCCTTTATTGCTAGTGAGATAATTTATGAATAAAAATATTACCACACTAAAGTACCATTTGTTTAAATAAATAAATAAATATTGATAATAATGTATAAAAATGTATAATCATAGTATTATAAATTTATAATATAAAATATTATCCTTGAAACGTGTCTATTACTACTGATAAAACAAAATAGACAAATTAAGACAAACACAGCAACAAAAAAACAAAGGTCCTCGATACCTATCTAATCTAATTTAAATAACTAACATAACCAAATAGTAATTGACTGTAGCAGAAATTTAAACATGCTGACAACTACCATTAACTGTTGATAACTAGTGGTCAATTGCAAAATTCATAGATGGGCATCTTGGATAAAACAACCCAAGTTCCTATGATATCTATTTTTTTATAAAGTCATATAAAAATTTGTCTGAAAAGAAGTGAGAAAGATTTTGTTAATGTACTATGAAAGATGTACACATTATTTTCTGTTTTAAATGCAAATTACTTAATATATTGTGAGACTTATTGGACTGGCTTTTGAAATTCGCGAGCGGCAGCAGCAATCAGGTAATGCTTTATATAGAAGAAGGAGATTCGTGAACTGGTGACTCATGAGTCAGAGGGGACCACTGAGATTTTGCCACTTGGATTTATACATTGCTCTAGAAGAAATGGCCTCTCAGGCTTTCGATATGAGTGGGGTTCAGACTGGGGGTTCCAGATTGATCTTTTCTCATGCATAAAAGAGTTGCAAATCAATCACGAGAGCAAGTTGTGGACAAATGACTGTATTCTGAAAAACAACTACAAGAAAATGTTTGAATGAAGACATCTGTGAGAGTGTGGAAGAGACATATGAGAATAATTGTGTTTATATAAGACTCAAGAGCACAAAATTTAAGTGTGTATATACAGATGTATTGTGAAAGAAATAAAGAAGAATTGGAAAATGTTTAAATCTTTGTGAAGTTAAATTATAGCATACAGGCCTGTACCCATCGCCACTGCTACATGCTCCAATATTTTATATTCATTTGTGCAGATTTCTTAACTAGTGTTATGACAGTTCCCTTACTGCTGTTCCCCTTTGAAAAATATTACCGCATGCCTCTGTTCAGCCTGTTTACTTTTAATTTTTTCAAAATTTGTCCTAAGATGAATATGTCAATATTTTTCTTCTCAACGTATAAATTCCATTTCTGAATACCTTTTTACTAATCTCCCTAATGTCTTAAAAAAAGAATTTGTTACACAGACACTTCTGTAATTTTTCAAATATAGAAATGTAAATTACTTCTTGTTCAACAAGGATTCCACATTTTTTTTTCATTATTATTAAATTCTTGACTTTGTTTCATAACACAGTGCGACAGTAAAATTTGCCACAGAACAAAAATATGTGATTGTTATGTAGCTCAGTGCTCTGGTGATAATGGTGGAAACCATTATCTGCTATCACCTAAACTTCTGGAAATGCAATTTTATCTGTGCTCAGCTGCATTATTTAGGTTGTAATTGTGATTATTACATACTGTTATTTTAGGAATATTATTGCCTAGTGGTGGGAGTAGAGAGGGGCGGGGCATATAGCCACATGGGGTGGGTAAAGGAAAGTTGCAGTTGAATCAGTCAATCAATAGTGAGTTCATTCAGTACCTATTCTTGAATTGTGTAAATCTGCTAGTGTGAAGAATATTGTTTGTGCATATTCGCGTGTTTCTTATACTCAGCGATGTCTAGGAAGTGTGTTAAATCACCAAATCTTTTCTGTTATGTGTGCGGCAAGTTTAATATTAAGTCTCAAAGTCATCCCAATTCTTCTTCCTTTCATGTGATAGACCTAGTGGTCTGTTACAGTCTCAAACCAACGTTTGAAAGGTCTGCCCAAAAATCTCTTGCCTGGTGATTTAAGATTTGACATGGTATTCTTGTTCTGTTCATTCTTCTTATGTGAGATTTCCAGTTGTTCCTGTATTTTTGTACATATTCCATGATTGATTCTGTTTGTAATTCTTTGAGAATCTCAGAATTCCTTTTATGGTCTGTTCTTGAGTAATCTGCAGTATGTCTCATAAATTTCATTTCTGCCGCAGTTAGTACATCCCATTTCTACGATAATCAAAATGGCATACAAGTTGTATTTTGAATCAAAGCTAGATGAGGGTAAGTGTTGAGCACCACAGAACTGTTGCTCACGATGCTCCCACTATGCCATATGCTGTACCACAGTTGTGGAGGGTACGTAGAGACCACATTACAGATTGCTACTTTTGTTTAACAAGAGTAGCAGGAATCTCAAGTGAATCAAAACACAGTTTCTTATCCAAATTTGGAATCTGCAATGCGCCCAGTTCTGCATTCTGATTCTCTCCCAGTTCCAGAACCACCAATGGAATAGACACAGGAAGATGAAAGAGACGATGGTAGCAACAAACCAACAGATCAAGAAGATCTTGATTACATGCTATTTGCAGCACGGCTACAGCCACATCAATTGTTGCAGGCAGAATTCAATGAACTTGTAAGAGATCTAAATCTTTCAAAGAGGCAAGTAGAATTTCTTGGGTCTCGTCTTCAAGAAAAGAACATGTTACAACTGAACCCTAGTATTACATTCCAGAAACTACAACTTGGTCTTTTCACTTTTTTCTCAATTACAGAGTGTTTGGCATATTGTTATGACATTAATGGGCTGCTTACTAAATTTGGGATGAGTCACAATCCGGAAGAATGGCACCTATTTAAAGATTCCCCAAAGAGTAGTATCAAAGCTCTTCTCTTATATAACAGAAATGAGAAACCTTCAATACCAGTAGCCCATTCCATTCAGTTAGAGGAAACCTATGAGAACATGAGGCTACTCCTGTAGTGTACTAGCTATTCAAATCAAATGGAAAATCCGTGGTGAGCTCAAAGTTGTGGGAATGCAGACTGGTTACAAAAAATATTGCTGTTTCTTGTGTCACTGGGATAGTAGGGCAAGGAAAGACCATTATATAGACAAAGAGTGCCCTTTGAGAAAAATTTTCAATCCTGATGAAAAAAATGTTTCTCATAAACCTCTTGTTGACAAAGACAGTGTGCTGTAACCACCAATCCATCTGAAATTGGGCTTTATGAAGAATTTTGTTAAAGCAATGAACAAAGATGGCCAGGGTTTTCAATTTTTACTATCTAAATTTTCTGCAATTAGTACGTCAAAAATTATAGAAGGAAGTTTCATAGGACCTCAAATCTGTTACTTGATGAAAGATATTATCTTTGAACAGATACTGAAAGGCAGCTTGACTTGCATTGAAAGATGTATGCACAATTACTTGGGAAATGTAATGTCTGAGAATTACAGGAAACTAACAGAACACATGCTGGACTCTTACAAGGCTATGGGGTGCAACATATCTCTGAAATTACATTTCCTTTATTCCCATTTGGATAACGTCTCACCTAATCTTGGAGATGTGAGTGACGAACATGGTGAGCAATTTCACCAAGATATCATTGCATTAGAAAGACGATTTAAGGGATGATGGTCACCAAACTTTTGGCATATTATGCTGGACACTTCTACAAGAAGTTTCACCATCTACCCACAAAAGGAAAATTTCCAGTTAAACTTTGTAACTTGTAAATACATTTCAAGCTATATTCAGCTTTCTTGTACTGCTTTCATTTAACATTATGTAATACAAACAATTAATTTTGTTACATGATCTGTATACTAATCAACTATAGATTCCTCCTATATTGTTGCTGATTCGTTTCAAAGTTTCTCAAAAGTGATATAAGTGGCATATCTTTTTTGAAGAAAAATTGGTATGTGATGGAACTTTTCTGATTTCTTTTTTCCAATCAGTATATGTGATTTAGTAAAGAACACATACTTTCATCTCATGGCAAGACACAAAGTTGAAATTTGCTGCACTGTGTAATCATTGTTAATTGTGAATTTATGTCCTTCTTTGAAAATTAAATTCAAAATTAAAAAGTGTATCAAGACAATAAAGTATAAATGAAATTGCAAAAAAGTGACTATATACATACCTTTGAAGAAATAACACAAAAAAAAGAAGTACATGAAGAAACATCATAAATTAAATACTTTATAACAAGGTAATTACAAGTTATAACAATTAATAAAATTTAAAAGATTGGAATAACTAGGATCATTGGTTATAGATTAAAATCATATATAATATTTTTCTTATAAATAATGTTCTGCCCAAGGGCAGGTCTTTCACTGCAGTCATAGTATTTTCATGCTAATGCTTTGCACTTTACTAGGGAATTATAGGTATGACAGCTTCCCATTGCTTCCCACACAGGGGATGATAATGATGATGTTTGGGGACATATCAAGCTCAACATCTTTTGATGCATCAGGTTTTTGTCCAAGAATAAAAAAAATCTGGTATTTGGAATTCTAAAAGTTTGAAATGCAGTCCCTTACATTACAAACAGAAAAAGACAAAGCTAGAGTTTCGGGTTCAAATCCCGATTCAGGCATTAATTTTTCTCTTCAAAAAAGAATAGGACAAGTTAAGAATACTCGAAATTATGACCTTAACCAATATTTGAAAATTGAACTTTATTCAGTGGAATAAGAAAAAAACATGTGCAGTTTCTCATACTCGAATAAAATTATGCAGGGTGTAAATGAATAATACTACACAAATTTAACTACATATAGAGGGGTATAATATAAGCATTTTGAGATAATGAACTAATGGTCTAGGAATAAAAATGTCCAAGTTAAGATTCAAGTTGTAAAATGGTTGGCAAACCACTGATTTAAACTGAACATGGAAATAATATAATACAGAGACTGTAACTTGCAACAAGTATTTGCCTTTAGCTCAGTGGTTATAGCAGTCTTACTACCGACGCAAATGTAAGATTGATGCATCATGTTTGAAACTTCCTACAGTATGAATATATTTTTGTCTTTTTTTCTTTATTATGTATGTACTGTAAATTAGTTACGTACATATATTTATTTCTAGTTTAATTATTTATTCATTATTTTACAGAATACGGTTTTGCAGTGTCGGTGCAGCACATGAGTTACAAAACTACCTACGTACGTATTGTACAGACAATTGTTTGAAACGTTGTACTATAGAGTACAAATTGCAAATAAAATGTGTAATTGTACTATACAGTACTTATATACTTTATAATGATAGTACAGTGATCATAAGATTAATACATGAGGAGATACAGTGTATGTACACATGATATACATAATATTATTGGGAAATAAAAAGCAATATATTTGAGTAAACCAGGAAAAAAGTAAAGCACCTGCAGACTCATTAGACAAAATTGTTCAAATTTGCCATCTCCATTCTCACAACACAGACAACATCAGCGACTAAAGGATTCTAGTCCCCTGCTCAAGATACCAGGTGTCTCGCTGATTACATCATATGCTGTGATTATGCGTGGAACTAACAGTTCATCTGTATCAACAGGGTCACATACACCAGTGTTTTCAGGTTTCCCCACAAAAATAATCAAATGGACAGAGGTCTGGAGAGCGAGCTGGCCACACTACAGATGAACTATCTCTTCCTATATCCAATGGCCAGGATACACTTCATCAAAATGACTTTGCACATTGTGGCAGTAATGAGGAGCGGCCTGATGTGAAGAGGAACTTCTTCCAGCAATCTAGGTAGGATGTGCTCTAAAAAGTCTTATAAATTACACAATTTAATCTGCGGGGAAGAAGGTAGAGGCAAATGATGTAGTCAGAAATTATGCCTACCCATATGTTAAAATGCAGAAGATGACACATTGTTTTTGAGAGGCCTCATTATTGGAACCACTTAATGAAGTTTAATAATTTAGTTGAGGACAACTGACCTACCAGGTACCAATTTTATATTTAATATCTTATTACATAACCTCAACGGTGCTTTAATATGAATTTTAAAAGTGTTGACAATTCAGCATAACTCAAAGATGTTCCATGATGCTCTCATGTAATGCGACTGATAGTGAAGTAACTTCTAATAAGATGTTAATGTAATAACAAATACGGGAATAGGTATTTTGCGCATGCCTACATTGAACAAGTTTCAATGTCAATATATCACAGTACACATGCAGGGAAAGGAAAGAAAACAAGAAGGAAAGAAAAACTGGTCTGCCGTGATTTGAACCATCACTGTTCGAATTCAAGTCCATCACTTTAACAATTAAGTCACACATTAAATACACAGATCCTGTGTGTTTCATTCTGAGCTAAGGCTCTAATTGTACTGATGCTACTTTAACCAGGGCAGTGCCATGCAATCATCTGCTAAGTTCGTCATTTTAAGAAATTTGATAAACCAATATGTCATAAACTTGTTGATGAATTATCAGCAAACAGGATCTCTGAATTATTACCAAGATCTGAAGTTATTCTAGTATAATTTTCTCTCCTACTTTGCTCTCTTATTGATTTTTCAGTATTAATTTTTTATTGCTTTGATTCCCTACAACTAGCTCAATTTTCCTCGTAGACCATTGGTTCCCTATTTCAAATTACTTGTATAATACCCTCTGTAAACTGTAAGCAGTTAAATTTGTGCAGTAAAATTAATTTACACCCTGTATATCTTTAAAGAGAAAGGATATCTCAAAGTACAGAACTTATTATAAAACAGGTCACTTGAATAATTTTTCCTTACTATCCATTCACAAGAATTCACTAAGAATAAAAAAAGTATCACATAAGAAAATTTTAACAGTTTCTCACTACTGTCAATGTATGAATGTTCAATAAGATGTAATTTCTGACCAAATGAATTATTTTGAAGAGAATATCTCAACAGATTTCATTACTGAAAATGTATACATTCAGTTAAGACAAGATTTCTGACCACATGACCTATTACGAACAGAATATTTTATTAGTTTATCATTATTGTGATTATATGAAATTTAGTAAGATATGAATTCTGACCAAATGACTTAGTTTCAGTACTCAAAATATATGTATCTTTAGTAAGTTAGGATTTGTGACGAAATGACTTATTTACAAGCAGAACCTTTGAGTGATCTCTCATTACTCTTATTGTCATAAAAAAAAAGATCAGAAGGTTGACACACTCCACAAATAAATAACATTTTTTCTCAACATTTTAACTCTTTTTCATTTTTGTGAATTGTTAAATGTTTAGCAAGATGAGATCTTTGACTAAATGACTTTTTACAAACAGTACATTTGAACTGATTTTTATATCTGTGAATACTTAAATGTCGCATAAGATTTGAATTCTGAGCAAAGAACTTATTACAAAAAGAGCATTTAAACTGTTTCTCATTATCGTGAATGTATAAATGTTGAGCAAGATGAGACTTCCGACCAAATGACTTATTACAAAAAGAACATATGTACGGTTTTTCATTATTATGCACATATAAATGTCGCACAAGATTGGACTTCTTACTAAATGACTTATTACAAACTGTACATGTGTACGGCTTCTCATTACTGTGTACATAAAAATGTTCATCAAGATGAGACTTACGAGTAAATGCCTTATTACAAATTGTACATTTGAACGGTTTGTCATTATTATGCATACTTAAATGTCGAATAAGATTGGACTTTTGAACAAAAGAATTATTACAGATTGAACATTTGTAAGGTTTTTCATTATTGTGAGTGTATAAATGTCCAGTAAGATGAGTTTTTTGAGAAAATGACTTATTACAAACAGCACATTTGAACGGTTTCTCACCGCTGTGAATATACGTATGAATTTTGAAAACAGACTTCAGAGCAAATGACTTATTACAAATAGAACACTTGAAAGGCTTACATATATGACGATTGAAAACCTCACCAATTAAACAACCACAAATGTTACATATCAAATGTTTGTCTCTAGTGTGCGAATAAAGACTATGTTTATATATTCCACTTCGATTGTTTGTATTCCAACTACATTCATCATCCTCTACATCAACTGCATTTGGAACAAATTCTGCTGAATTTACTTGTGGATTATCCACCAAATTCTTCCAATCTTCTTCATTCTCCTCCTCCTGAAAATGTAACATTATTTATAACTCAGAAACATGGTGCATCATCGCTTAATTAAACAAGATATTTCACATTACTTGCATGATGAATTTCTAATAGGTTATAAACAACAGTTTGTCAATAGATTATTTATTTGGTACTGCATATTTCAGTTATAAAATTGTATAGCAAAGATAATCATGATTAATTAATAACAATATAAGTTTCATGGATATATTATAAATAAACTATGTTAAACACAATTAGAAATTTATAAATAATCAAGAAATGCAAGAAACAGTATGACTCTGTTAAGATAGTCAAAGGCCTTGTCATCTAAATTATGATGAGCATGAATGGATTCATGAGATTCCCTCCATCCTATCTACTATTATCATAGACATGATCAGAGGGAATCACATTAATCCATTCATGTGCATCATTTATTACATGTCAAGGCATTTGGGTAACTTACAAGAGTTATACTTACTCCCACTGTTTATTCGTGCTTGATTGAATTTCATTTTGATATTCAGAGAACTGTACAGAAATCTATGATATGGAAATAAATAATAAGTTTATAATGTAAATATCATACTACCGAAAAATATATGTACATAATAAAAGTTGAAGTAAATCAATTAGTTTGATGTAGAAACATAGCATAAAATATTGTGATTATCAAAGGTTTTTCTTCAAAACAAAAGTTGAGGTCATTTCACATTATGTAAGTAAACTTTTATTGTACTAAATTAAGTTGGGTATTAATACATTATTAAAGGAAGAATTTTTATATATTCCATGTGAAGATAGAAAGAAATTAATTCAATAATATTTAAATAAATATGAAATCTGTACTCTACGCACACATACTGATATATTTGCCATTCTCCAGTTAAGTAAATTTAGTAGACGATATTTACCTTTTCCCCTAAAAACACAGTCATTATTTTGTTGCTACTGTTTTATTAGAATATATGTTTGTGTCTGTGTATGTATATATATATATATATAAGAAAAATTTCTTGGGTTCCTGCACAATAGCTGAATGGTCTGAAAAGCATCATGCTTTTACACGGTATTACAGGATGCATGGTAAGCAGGTGTATTCAGTAAAAGACTTTCCTCATGGAATTTTAGAGAAAGTATACAACCAGTCCCTCAAATTTGATCAGCTAAGAAAACTAGTGATTCCATATTCATAAAACTTAAGAACTGCCATGTCCCTGATTGATAGATAACGATATAAGGTTAAAAGTAATCTATACCTATATCATTATATACCAAATTGTGCTTACAAATGTTAACATCACATCTACAATTAAAACATACCAATAAACTATTACCTCAAGTTTTGTTTTGACAAAAGCAAGTGGATGAGTACTTGGAAATGTCTCATACTTAATGTCAACCTTGTTAATTTCTTCTACCACTTCTGATTTTATTTCCATCTTCATGTCCTGTAAAGATTGAAATATGGGATATTATCATTATATCTAACCCTAACTTCTGAATATGACAGACAGCAAAATTAAAATTTTACACTAACTTACTTGCAATCCAATTTCTGTGTTCGACAGACTATCTTCAACTTTAATAGTATATTGGCAATTCATTACAAACAGGGTATCTGAAAATGTTGTAACACCGATAATAACAATAAACACATTCAAGAATATTCACATTAAATACATCATGGTGTAAAATGTCAACACACAAGGATTTGCTTGGACATGAACAAAAACACTCACCACAAGAAGATATCAACTACTATACATTTGTGAAATGCACATTGTTCCATTTTTTCTATTTTATGTAGACTAGCCTACACGAAATGTTCTGCGAAGTGCTGAAGTCACATGATACATTCTGATTAATCAGCAGAGATCAGAGAAGTCAATACCATTCAATTATATATCATCTGTGTACTAGCCTAATTGAATGCTTATGAGAAGTGCTGAAGTCACATGATACATTCTGATTAATCAGCAGAGATCAGAGAAGTCAATAACATTCAATTATATATTACCTGTGGACTAGCCTAATTGAATGCTTATGAGATGTGCTGAAGTCACATGATACATTCTGATTAATCAGCAGAGATCAGAGAAGTCAATACCATTCAATTATATATTATCTGTGGACTAGCCTAATTGAATGCTTAAGAGAAGTGCTGAAGTCACATGATACATTCTGATTAATCAGCAGAGATCAGAGAAGTCAATACCATTCAATTATATATTATCTGTGGACTACCCTAATTCAATGCTTATGAGAAGTGCTGAAGTCACATGATACATTCTGATTAATCAGCAGAGATCAGAGAAGTCAATACCATTCAATTATATATTATCTGTGGACTAGCCTAATTGAATGCTTATGAGATGTGCTGTTTTTAAACTGACCCAAACCCTCTGGCGGCACTATGGCCCTGGGGTCGACTCAGCCTCTAACGGAAATGAGTACCAGACGCTTGTTCTGGGGGTAAAGGCGGCCGTCACGCAGGGCTGACAACCCGGCTGACATAAAGTGCCGATTGTCTAGAAAAAGTGGGAGCCTTAACCTCCTACTACCCCAAGGGCCTCCGGGTCTGTTGTGGGATCACTTTACTTTTACTTTACTTTATGAGATGTGCTGAAGTCACATGATACATTCTGATTAATCAGCAGAGATCAGAGAAGTCAATACCATTCAATTATATATTATCTGTGGACTAGCCTAATTGAATGCTTATGAGAGGTGCTGAAGTCACATGATACATTCTGATTAATCAGCAGAGATCAGAGAAGTCAATACCAATGCTTATGAGAAGTGCTGAAGTCACATGATACATTCTGATTAATCAGCAGAGATCAGAGAAGTCAATACCATTCAATTATATGTTATCTGTGGACTACCTTAATTGAATGCTTATGAGAGGTGCTGAAGTCACATGATACATTCTGATTAATCAGCAGAGATCAGAGAAGTCAATACCATTAAATTATATATTATCTGTGGACTAGACTAATTGAACGCTTATGAGAAGTGCTGAAGTCACATGATACATTCTGATTAATCAGCAGAGATCAGAGAAGTCAATACCATTCAATTATATATTATCTGTGGACTAGCCTAATTGAATGCTTATGAGAAGTGCTGAAGTCACATGATACATTTCTGATTACTCAGAAGAGATCAGGAACCGCGCCTCGTACAAGACCATTCACATTATATATGATCGATGGACTACCCTAATTGAATGCTTATGAGAAGTGCCTGAAGTCACATGATACATTCTGATTAATCAGCAGAGATCAGAGAAGTCAATACCATTCAATAATATATTATCTGTGGACTAGCCTAATTGAATGCTTATGAGAAGTGCTGGAGTCACCATGATACATTCTGATTAATCAGCAGAGATCAGAGAAGTCAATACCTTTCAATTATATAGTATCTATGGACTAGCGTAAGTGAATGCTATGAGAAAGAGAGTGCTGAATAAGTTACATGATACATTCTGAGTAATCAGCAGACATTCGAGAAGTCCATACCATTCAATTATATATTATCTGTGGACTAGCCTAATTGAATGCTTATGAGAAGCTGTTGAAGTCACATGATACATTATGATTCAATCAGAAGAGAGCAGAGAAGTCAATACCATTCAATTATATATTATCTGTGCGACTAGCCTAATTGAATGCTTATGAGAAGTGACTGAAGGTACATGATACATTCTGATGAATCATCACGAGATCAGTTAGAAGTCAATATCATTCAATTATACTTGATCTGTGGACTAGCCTAATTGAATGCTTATGAGAAGTGCTGAAGTCACTGATACATTCTGATTAATCAGCAGAGATCAGAGAAGTCAATACCATTCAATTATATATTATCTGTGGACTAGCCTAATTGAATGCTTATGAGAATGCTGAAGTCACATGATACATTCTGATTAATCAGCAGAGATCAGAGAAGTCAATACCATTCAATTATATATTATCTGTGGACTAGCCTAATTGAATGCTTATGAGAAGTGCTGAAGTCACATGATACATTCTGATTAATCATCAGAGATCAGAGAAGTCAATACCATTCAATTATATATTATCTGTGGACTAGCCTAATTGAATACTTATCAGAAGTGCTGAAGTCACATGATACATTCTGATTAATCAGCAGAGATCAGAGAAGTCAATACCATTCAATTATATATTATCTGTGGACTAGCCTAATTGAATGCTTATGAGATGTGCTGTTTTTAAACTGACCCAAACCCTCTGGCGGCACTATGGCCCTGGGGTCGACTCAGCCTCTAACGGAAATGAGTACCAGACGCTTGTTCTGGGGGTAAAGGCGGCCGTCACGCAGGGCTGACAACCCGGCTGACACAAAGTGCCGATTGTCTAGAAAAAGTGGGAGCCTTAACCTCCTACTACCCCAAGGGCCTCCGGGTCTGTTGTGGGATCACTTTACTTTTACTTTACTTTATGAGATGTGCTGAAGTCACATGATACATTCTGATTAATCAGCAGAGATCAGAGAAGTCAATACCATTCAATTATATATTATCTGTGGACTAGCCTAATTGAATGCTTATGAGAGGTGCTGAAGTCACATGATACATTCTGATTAATCAGCAGAGATCAGAGAAGTCAATACCAATGCTTATGAGAAGTGCTGAAGTCACATGATACATTCTGATTAATCAGCAGAGATCAGAGAAGTCAATACCATTCAATTATATGTTATCTGTGGACTACCTTAATTGAATGCTTATGAGAGGTGCTGAAGTCACATGATACATTCTGATTAATCAGCAGAGATCAGAGAAGTCAATACCATTAAATTATATATTATCTATGGACTAGACTAATTGAACGCTTATGAGAAGTGCTGAAGTCATATGATACATTCTGATTAATCAGCAGAGATCAGAGAAGTCAATACCATTCAATTATATATTATCTGTGGACTAGCCTAATTGAATGCTTATGAGAAGTGCTGAAGTCACATGATACATTCTGATTAATCAGCAGAGATCAGAGAAGTCAATACCTTTCAATTATATATTATCTATGGACTAGCTTAATTGAATGCTTATGAGAAGTGCTGAAGTCACATGATACATTCTGATTAATCAGCAGAAATCAGAGAAGTCAATACCATTCAATTATATATTATCTGTGGACTAGCCTAATTGAATGCTTATGAGAAGTGCTGAAGTCACATGATACATTCTGATTAATCAGCAGAGAGCAGAGAAGTCAATACCATTCAATTATATATTATCTGTGGACTAGCCTAATTGAATGCTTATGAGAAGTGCTGAAGTCACATGATACATTCTGATTAATCATCAGAGATCAGAGAAGTCAATACCATTCAATTATATATTATCTGTGGACTAGCCTAATTGAATGCTTATGAGAAGTGCTGAAGTCACATGATACATTCTGATTAATCAGCAGAGATCAGAGAAGTCAATACCATTCAATTATATATTATCTGTGGACTAGCCTAATTGAATGCTTATGAGAAGTGCTGAAGTCACATGATACATTCTGATTAATCAGCAGAGATCAGAGAAGTCAATACCATTCAATATATATTATCTGTGGACTAGCCTAATTGAATGCTTATGAGAAGTGCTGAAGTCACATGATACATTCTGATTAATCAGCAGAGATCAGAGAAGTCAATACCATTCAATTATATATTATCTGTGGACTAGCCTAATTGAATGCTTATGAGACGTGCTGAAGTCACATGATACATTCTGATTAATCAGCAGAGATCAGAGAAGTCAATACCATTCAATTATATATTATCTGTGGACTACCCTAATTGAATGCTTATGAGAAGTGCTGAAGTCACATGATACATTCTGATTAATCAGCAGAGATCAGAGAAGTCAATACCATTCATTATATATTATCTGTGGACTAGCCTAATTGAATGCTTATGAGAAGTGCTGAAGTCACATGATACATTCTGATTAATCAGCAGAGATCAGAGAAGTCAATACCATTCAATTATATATTATCTGTGGACTAGCCTAATTGAATGCTTATGAGAAGTGCTGAAGTCACATGATACATTCTGATTAATCAGCAGAGATCAGAGAAGTCAATACCATTCAATTATATATTATCTGTGGACTAGCCTAATTGAATGCTTATGAGAAGTGCTGAAGTCACATGATACATTCTGATTAATCAGCAGAGATCAGAGAAGTCAATACCATTCAATTATATATTATCTGTGGACTAGCCTAATTGAATGCTTATGAGAAGTGCTGAAGTCACATGATACATTCTGATTAATCAGCAGAGATCAGAGAAGTCAATACCATTCAATTATATATTATCTGTGGACTAGCCTAATTGAATGCTTATGAGAAGTGCTGAAGTCACATGATACATTCTGATTAATCAGCAGAGATCAGAGAAGTCAATACCATTCAATTATATATTATCTGTGGACTAGCCTAATTGAATGCTTATGAGAAGTGCTGAAGTCACATGATACATTCTGATTAATCAGCAGAGATCAGAGAAGTCAATACCATTCAATTATATATTATCTGTGGACTAGCCTAATTGAATGCTTATGAGAAGTGCTGAAGTCACATGATACATTCTGATTAATCATCAGAGATCAGAGAAGTCAATACCATTCAATT
Source organism: Diploptera punctata (assembly GCA_030220185.1). Classification (NCBI taxonomy): domain Eukaryota; kingdom Metazoa; phylum Arthropoda; class Insecta; order Blattodea; family Blaberidae; genus Diploptera; species Diploptera punctata. The sequence goes on from JASPKZ010007586.1 coordinate 53,479, forward strand.
ATATATTATCTGTGGAGTAGCCTAATTGAATACTTATGAGAAGTGCTGAAGTCTCATGATACATTCTGTTTAATCAACAGAGATCAGAGAAGTCAATACCATTCAATTATATATTATCTGTGGACTAGCCTAATTGAATGCTTATGAGAAGTGCTGAAGTCACATGATACATTCTGATTAATCAGCAGAGATCAGAGAAGTCAATACCATTCAATTATATATTATCTGTGGACTAGCCTAATTGAATGCTTATGAGAAGTGCTGAAGTCACATGATACATTCTGATTAATCAGCAGAGATCAGAGAAGTCAATACCATTCAATTATACATTATCTGTGGACTAGCCTAATTGAATGCTTATGAGAAGTGCTGAAGTCACATGATACATTCTGATTAATCAGCAGAGATCAGAGAAGTCATTACCATTCAATTATATATTATCTGTGGACTAGCCTAATTGAATGCTTATGAGAAGTGCTGAAGTCACATGATACATTCTGATTAATCAGCAGAGATCAGAGAAGTCAATACCATTCAATTATACATTATCTGTGGACTAGCCTAACTGAATGCTTATGAGAAGTGCTGAAGTCACATGATACATTCTGATTAATCAGCAGAGATCAGAGAAGTCAATACCATTCAATTATATATTATCTGTGGACTAGCCTAATTGAATGCTTATGAGAAGTGCTGAAGTCACTTGATACATTCTGATTATTCAGCAGAGACTAGAAAAGTCAATAACATTGGACACACTGAGAAAGTGCGTGAAAAGAGAATAAAAAACTAAACAAGAGTAGAGAATGCAACCATCCAATCGTATACAATACTCATGAAAGTATTAACAGATCCAACATTTTGAAAATAAAGTCCTTACGAAAATTTTTGGACAACACAGAGATGACGACAGGTGAACAGAGAAAACTACATAAAAGTGAACTACATAGTCTTTATAGGTAGCCAGATATAATAAGGACAGTTAAGTCTCATAGACTGCAATGGGCAAGACATTTAGCAGAAATGGGGAGTCGAAGAGGTGCATGGAAGTTTGTGTAGGAAAAGCAGAGGGAAACTGCACAGTTGGTACACCAAAGATGAGGTGGAAGAATGCCATTAACTGTGATTTGACAGAAGTAGATCATACAAAGGATGATTGGAAAACATTAGCTCAGGATAGGGATGTAAGGATAGCTTTATGTCCTCGCGGCCATGAACCTACAGGTTCGATAAAGCTAGTGAGTTAGTTAGTTACCATATACTTGTACTATAAATAGTAAAAAATCTAAACAGATTGACAAAAGGGCAGAATGTACATAGATTACTATAAATTATATTGAAAAATAAACCATATGTCTTTCATGAGCCATATATTATATATAAGATGCATCTAGTAGACACAAGAATTTACATATTGCATGCACTTAATGATTCTAAAGGCATTGTCATATGCAAAATATTTTTCAAGCAAGCATTCCAGAATTTGGATGACAGAATTGAGCCCAAAACAAGAACAAATATGAGTAGCATGATCTGTAATAATCCTTATAACAACACACAGACAAATTAAAGACACCTTTATGTGACTTCACAGATTTCTTTCTCATTATTAACATTTAAGCAGAGAAGGTAATAGAAGCAAGAAAAACACACCAACTGCTATCAAAATAAATGTGTTACACAGACTGTATAAAGACAAAAATCATTTGTATAAATTCCCAAAAATCATTACTGTCTAAAGCTGAATTTTAATTCATATACCTAGAAGTGATACTTGTCACATTATGAATTTTTCAAAACAAATCAGAGGGAATTTCTGCTCAAAAATTAAAATTGGCTTTATCATAAGTAGAAAATCTAAAAATAATAAGGACGCCGAGATAGCCAAGGTAAAATGTTATGGAACATGTCTTCAAAAGACAATACCCACTACCTGTCTGTCAATTATTCACATGTACTACAAAATCGGCTATTGACATTCAACTTAAAAAAAATATATATATCAACACAGATGCAATGTATTTGCGTGTTTGGATTGAAAATGTTGGACCTATAAGACTCAGAAAGTAGAATCATGCACTTTAAGTCCTGTAATATTCATTAAATGCATTATTTCTACTTACGTTAAACATTTTATTTTCTAATGTGATAGTTGTCACAGAGCATAAAAACTTCAATTTTGTTTAGAACCACAGTTTTAATGTGTGTAATCTGGGCTTTGGGGAGATACAGAAAACAAAAATTACAAAATTACAATTCTAAAATAAATGTTCTGCTGATTGGGTTATGACAATAGAGATCCCAAGAAGAAATCTTACTATATCTTTAAATAATCGATGAAAAAATTATAACCAATCACAATCCAATGTTTACTAGTATTCCTCAAATTATAGCAAGAAATATAAAAATTACATAATTCACTTAAAAATCAAATCTTTTAAAAATACACAACACTTTTGTTGCACAAAAGTTGCCAATTTTTTAAAGCACTGAACTAATCTGATGTACACTAACAAAAAGATTTCTTAGTGAATTTGGTAATTTTTATATTTCTAGCAAGAATTCAAGGAATAATTGTAAACATTGATCTGTGATTGACCTAACAAAAATAATACTAACCTAACAAAAATATGTGTAATTGAGTTATTAATGATGGCACCATTGGAAGAGCTGGGAAAAATAGCTAGTGAGTTTCACAATGTATAAAAATGTTGTAATATTATTGTGTTTTTCATAAATAAATAAATAAATAAATACCTAATAATTGTAAAATAATGTTACAAGCATCGCTGAAAGATGTTAAAAATGTTTTTAAAAATGTTAGTGAAGACAGAAGAAGTAAATGGAATAACATTACAAGAATATACTATGGAAAATTAAGATAAAGGTAATGTATTGTTTAGCCAATGGGTGCTTCTGAAAGACTTTTCTATTTAAGGTCCCATGTAATCTAGAAAAACATCAGGTAAAAGAAAACTCCCCAATTTTTTCTGATTCATGTGCTGCACAAAAAAAAGAGAACAATATCCCTTATGTAGAATTGTGAAGGTACAAAAGGGAAAACTTGGGTTAAATCAATATATGAAACAGGAGTTCAATACATTTCTCAGGTTAATTGGTCAGTTCAGGAATTTGGGTATTTAGATGCACCACACTAATTCAGGGTAAGTTCGATTGTCGGAGAGTGATGAGTTCTTTCTCAGGAATCACAATATGACTTGTGACGGGTAGAATTTTAATTAATATCAATAATTATGATGGGGAAGATGTTGATTATATTTGTCAGTTTAAGTTTATTTACAGTAGTGGTGGTAGTACACTAGCGGCAAAGTCCAAAGGAGATATCGCACGTTAGTGGGATATTCAATATAATAATAATATGCATTTTGCGTGAAGTTCCAGTTTAATATTATTGGCTGACCAGCAGTTATGGTTACCCTTGATTTTTCAGTTTATTTTTGTAAATTATAGCTATTCTTCTGTATTTACTAACATTTTTTAATATTTTAAACTTTTTCAAATAATTTTTATAACATTTGATAATTTTTAAGTATTTATTTAAATATGCAAATCACAACATTATGACAATGTTATACAATATTGTGATGCTGACTATTATTTTCTCCACAGAGTATATTACTACTTAGTCTATGATTTTTCGATCACTGGGTTAGGGTTATCGCTGTTTGGATCGGTGTTAGGGAGTGATAAGTGAGTGTACACCCATTTTTAATAAATGTTTGGTAATTTTAATATTACTAATATATTTAACATAGATTTGGGGATTTACTGCAAGGATTGGTGAATTAAATTTCAGAGCGATAATCGATATGTGGTTTGATGGTGTGTTATCGCTGGCTCTATAAACTCTGGCACATGTGCACTGTTCTATAGGACTGAAATATATATCAGGTAAACCTAAAGTGCTGTTTTTTCCTTATTAAATCTCGGCCTCACGGTACGTAAATTTAATACCATAAGGTCACTTGTAATTTTACTCATAAATGACCTATGCTACGATGTTGACTTGCGACTTAGTTTATGTTAATAGTATGCAAAAATATCTAAGTCCTTATTCGCTCATACGGAAATTTCCTAATTACTTTTTCTACAGCTAGGAACTTAAACTTCTGAATTTAATTGATTTGCGGGTGTTCTCTCAAGTTTTGGGAAATGCATTATATCTCTCTGACAGTTGAAGATATTCTGCCTTTTCACTAGATAAGTTTTCCTTAAGGTAAACTCCGTTTGCACCCTACAACCTGTATGTTCGTCAGAACTTTTGCCATGATATTTCGTTACATAAATTACAATTGGTAAATTACTCATCTAAGGGTGGATCCAGGGGTGCAGGTTACAAGATTTTAGGTCATAATGTCATAATTTTGGTCATTATTTTTCCCCCACACTCTGCTAGCAATGTTGACAAATTTATTCCCAGTTAGGCCCTTGAGTTTTCCCGATTTCATAATATGGCCTAACAGCCAGTTAGTGTCCCCCTTCTGAAGGAATTTTAAAGGTGTTGGGCTTTTCCCAATCATAGAATGTGTGTAACTTCCTTTCATATTCCACTAAGGGGTTTGGTATAGTGTTCCTGCCAGACAATAACTTTCTCGAGCCTTACTGGCACTGTTTCTACAGGACTATCTAAAGTTAACAAAAGACGAGTTTCTTACTCGAGATAGAGCTTGCTTAGTCATTACTGCGCTTTAATTCGATAGTGATATTTTCCAAATAATTATTAATATTGATTTATCGATACCACCATCACCAAGCACTTGTTTTTCTGAATTCATTTGGTTACAAACACGGCCTATTTGTGATAATTATAGCACTTAATATTATTTACTTAAATATATTTAATTTTAATTAATATCAAGTGATTCATACTAAACATAGGGGTGAAAATATGCCTGCATATAAGATTCATTATTCCTCACTTGCTAAATAGGAGGAACTAACAACAGGCACTGCAATGACACTTTTCCACACAACGATAGCCCCCATAGTTACATACGGAATCGAGATCATATGGCAGAAATTAACAGTCAGTGACCTCAACAAAATAGAAAAAGTGAAAGCAAGCTTCATGAAGAGAGTCACTGGAACTGGAAAAACAGCACAATCCAGATTAATTTATGAACTTATGCGAGAAACATATTTCATAGAAGACATCAGGATAATATACCTCCTACCATCTACAGAACCTTATCAAAAAGCAGTAAAAGTGAAGGAACAGAAACGGAAGGAAATAAATGAGGAATTTTAAACCTCCAGTGCCATGACAGACAGAAACTGGACAAGAGAATGTCAGACACTGAGACACGTAACCAGACTAGCGATACATGGCTTTCATCACAAGGTCTGCGAAAATAAAAAATTCCACCAGCCAACTGAAGACTGCAGATGTGCACTGTGCGGTAATAAGTGTAAAATGAATACAGCAAAGAGTGAATACAAGTGATCAGTGGAAAAGAACGTAAAACTTTCGAAACTAATGCTCTTCTGAGTGCTCCTTTATATTATTATTAAATAGGAGGAAGTTAAAGTTGCAATGAAGACAACAGGCAGACCATCTAAAGGTAAAGAATACCACAAAATGGTAAAATTATTCGTCCAACATATGTCCTAATCATGATAAAAACTATACCCAGAAGAAAGAATATTTCTACTGCCAAACACAAAGATCTCATGAGCATGCTGCCGTACATGCCTCTATTACCATCATCACGTCAACAATGAACTGTATCTGTAGGCAGCAGACAGTGATGAAGTTCAGGATGATTCAGATTCATGACTATGTGTATAAAACAGTTAGTAATCCAAATTTTGAAATAATGTCAGCTCAACTGCACTTCTACTAGCGCTTGATTTTTCACTTATATTGTATAAAACTATAGCTCTTCTTCTGTATTTACTAACATTATTTAATATTTTAAACTTTTTCAAACAATTTTTATAACATTATTAGACAATTTTGAAGTACTTATTTAAATATGCAAATCACAATATTATGACACCAGATAATATTGTGATAACTGCTATTTCTCCTCAGAGTATATTACTTAGTCAATGATTTTTCTACTGCTGTTTTGGGTTATCGGTGGTTGGATCAGAGTTAGGGACTGATAAGTGTACACCCATTTTTAATAAATGTTTGGTAATTTTAATATTAACACATTGGTGACGGGCCACGGAGATCTCCGTGTTTAAATGGCCAGCGCTAGACGACGGGTCACGGAGATTTCCGTGTTTACGTTTTCTATGGTTTTCCAGCCTCTTCGCTTTTGAAGGAGCATGAAATTTTGTTTTTCTCATTGTGAAATAATATTTAGTTAGTTTTGTACTCCTCTCTTCTCTTTTATGAAATTACCAAATTTACAGAAAGAGTTGTTTACAATTTTAAGACAGATGGCTGGTGAAATATGAAATTTTAGTGTCGCTAGTTAGGCGATTACGGGATACGTGTGTAACCTGTAAATATATGTTGCAGAGGGGAAAAATTACAAGAAACACTATTTTACGTTCTGGAGTCGAATTTATGTCTGTGGCATAATGTCTACCAGGATAATTATTATAACAGTGTGGCTATAGCTGAAAATTTGCTCGCAAGAAAGACGATAGTTTGTGGAACAATAAGGATTAACAGAGGGCTTCCAAAATCATTTGTAGAAGCAGGAAATAAACTCAAACCAGGTGAATGCGTATTTTGAAATAAGGGGGACCTTTTGCTACAAACATCGAAAGATAAAAGAGACGTAAGAACGGTTAGCACATTGCATCAGGCAACACGAGATTGGGAGGGGTAAAGTTGTAAAAATGCCCTATTGAATACTTCACAAGTATGTGAAGGGTGTAGACAGGACTGACTAGTACCTATCATATTACTCCATCCTTAGAAAAACAGTGAAATGAAGCAAGAAAGTTGTAGGCCTATTGTGGCTTCTGAATTGTGCGCTCTTTAATGCTCTTTGGGTCTATAAATTTCAAAATCCTAACAACAATATGTCAAACAGAAGTTTTTTGCTTGAAACAGTCTCCTGTTTGCAGTCGTGAAATTAGGAACAGATGACAGGGAAGAGGAGAAAAGACAGAGTGAAAAGGACAACCTTGTCCAGACCCACCAAGAAGGCTGAGACAAGAAGAAACATAAATTAACACCAACTGTGTCTGTAAAAAAACCTTCCAAACCTTGCCACGTTTGTAGTGAACACAAGAAAAGAAACTGGCTACATAATATTAAGCTCTTTTGCCCTGTGCCATTACATAAAGGTAAATGTTTCTAAGGCTATCAAACTCTCAATTTCTACTAGAAGGTCTGGTGAGAACACTAATAAAGATTTACTTATGCATTATTGTTATTGATGTAAAAATCACACTGTGTTAGCGCGGTTTAAAATTTAAAAGTCCACGCTATTGACAGAAATGTCCGGTCTAGCAGCGGTGGGTAGACCGCACAGCTGTCGGTCATCAATGTGTTAACATATTTTTATAACATAGATTTGGGGATTTATTGCAAATATCAGTCATTTAAATTTCATAGCGACGGATAGTAATAGAGGATGATAATCGATGTGGTTTAATTGTGGGTTATTGCTGGCTCTATAAACTCTAGCGCATGCGCACTGTTGTTCTATAGTACTTTGAAAATATTTCATGCTAGTTTAAATGCAGTTTTTCCATAATGTCTGTTAAATATTACTGAAATAATATTTGGGTTCTTTAGATTTTCTAAGCCTTTTAAGTTGTTTTTCCCGCCACATACAAAGACTTATATTGTATATTAATAGGTTTTTATTATAAGAGTTTTACATATTCTCAAAACCTTGAAATCACATTGCTATAACTATGATATGCTTAAAAATAAATCAACTTCTTTCTATTTAGGTTATGTCAAATTGTGACCTGCATTTTTCGAGAATTCAAAAACTAACAGAAGCTATGTTAAATTTTGATCAATTGTCTCAACTATAGACAAGTTCTCACTATGCTACACCATGCAACAATTAACTCTAAATATCTCAATTCCTCGTGCGTGTAGCATAAATCACAATCGCTCTCTCGACCTCAATTCAGCGACTAAAATAACAGTTTTACCACTAACCTGTAATATTAGGGATTAACGATTGAGAGATAACTCTCAGAAAATTTATATATTTTCTAACTCAACTTTGAATTATTTTCTGTTTTTTTTTGTCCCTTTTGCTAGCAGAATTAACTGCAGCTATAATAATCGAGATTATCTAAATGTTAAGGCTATCATTAATGTAGTCCTAATGTTCGTAAAGGACTGACGACTAATGTAAAATATTCTCTCGGGCCAATATATTGTGCACATTTTATGTATATAACATCAAACAGCCATGTACTTTTGTAACGTTAACTGATTAAAAAAAATACCTGTATAGGTATTGAAAACAGAGCTAAATAAAATGTAATAAATTTATGACTATAACTACAACTTTCACTGCATTTCGACGCATCAGCCTTTTCAAGTAATTCACGGCCTCCTACGATTGTTACCCTATGTTATCATTTTAGTCAATGTAGCCAACATATTTTTGATTTTATGCACTTTGAAACATTCTCTCGTCGCTTAGACTTTTTTCATAAAACAATTCACATTATATAGAATTACATATGAAATATCAAGTGAATCAGTAATAAATATTAAGAAATAACAGAAGATGAAACAAACTTAAACATGGAGAAACATGAATCGCCCATTAAATATGAATACATTCTTACTTTATTATCATCATCATCATAGTACATTCACGAATTTAGGCCATTTGTTGACCTGTTTCGGCCTCAAGAGAAACACCATCCAAAAGTCTTTTGAGTGGACGTCCTGGTCTTCTTCTTCCTGCAGGTTGATATCTTAACATTTGTTTTGGGTATTCTGTGATATTCCATTCGATGAACATGTTGCATCCATCTTGACTTATAATCAGAAATTTTGTTTTCTAAAGGTTCCATGTGTAATTCTTTTAAGATGTCTTCATTTTTTTGTGATCTAGTAGTGTGTATCCTGCAGTCCTCCGAAGGTATCTCATTTCAGCAGATCTAAGTCTCTGTATATCCTTGTTTCAACGTCCATACTTCGCTACCATACAAAAGAGTTGGAAGAGCCAGTGTTTTATACACTTTTAATATTGAATGCTTTTGGACTAACTGTGGCTTGGAGATAGAATTTATTAACCCTAAAATTCTTAAAAATTGAGATATTTTTGCATTTACATCCTTTTCTTCTTCATATGAGATAATGCATCCTAGATATGTAAAATTATTCACCTGCTCCAAAATTTTATTGTCCAGTACAATTTTACTTCTGACAGGATCTACACCTTGAAATGCCATAATTTTTGTTTTTTCTGTAGATATTTTCAAACCATATTCTTCTGTAATTTTGTTAAGTTCATACAGACCTTTCTGTAGATTATCTTCTGAATTTGCTAATATTATTTGGTCATCTGCAAACAATATGGTGTTTAATGTTCTATTTTCTGATATTCTTATTCCAAATTTAAATGTCTTGTTCCAGCAACATATTACTTCATTGATATAAATTGCAAATATTGTTGGGGATAGGGGGCAGCCTTGTCTCACACCACGATTTATAATTCCTTCTTCAGAAAATCTGTTATTCAATTTAATCTGTATGGTGTTGTCTTTGTAAATATTTTGTTTGTTCTGCAGAAGTAAATATGGTATATTTCTGTCTTCCAATATATTTAAGAGTTTTGATCTCTTGACGTCCCGCGCCGTAGCCGAGCGGTTAAGGTAGCAAGCCTTGGCGCAGAGCTACGAGAAGTGCGCTGGTTGAGTCTCCATGGGGGAAGAAATTTTCTCATGGTATTTCGGCCAGTATGGGACCGGTGCCCACCCAGCATCGTGAGGCAATTGGGTAGCTACAATAAGTAGCGGTTCCAGGTTGAGGAACCAGCTATAACGGCTGGGGGACTCGACATGCTAACCACATGCCACCCCTACACTGGCTGTTGATCATCTACCTCTGTGATTGACACATGTGGATGTGAAGGGCCAGCAGCCGGCTGGTAAAAGGGCAACCGCTGAAAAGTGGAAAGACCCTCAATCGGAATCGGATCTCTTGACTGTGTCGAATGCTTTTTCAAAATCTATGAAAGCAAAATGTGTTTCTAAGTTGAATTCTCTTCTTTTTTCAAGCAATAATTTAACAGAAAATGCTGAATCAATACAAGATCGTCCTTTCCTAAATCATTTTGACATTCCATAAGAAATTTTTCACTGAAACTTTTCAATTTTCCATTTAAAATGTCTGCATAAATTTCGTAGCATGTGTTTAATAAACTGATTCCCCTATAGTTGTCCATTTTTCTCTTGTCTCCTTTCTTGAACAGGGGTATAACAATGCTTGTCTTCCATTCTTGTGGTATATCTGCATTTTTGAATACATTATTAAAGAAGGACAACAGTCTTTCATGGAACTGTTTGCCTGCATATTTGTACAATTCAGAATCCAAGCCATCTGTGCCAGTTGCCTTCCCATTTTTCAATTTCTTTCTTACTTTATTAGTCCCTACTAATTTAACATTATCTAACGATCCTTAAAATACTTGGCTCAACTTTACATTTACTTTCCACTTAATGTTTACTAAATTGTAAATATACAGGTAAATAATTAACATAATATTTAAGTTGAAGTCCCAAGTTTCCCAGTATGTCAACCTCGCTAACATATTTAGTATCGGTACTCGATTATGTACATCAAATATACTGTTCTGTAGTGTTTTGCCCTAGGGCAAGTCTTTCACTACATCATAGCATTTTTATGCTATGCTTGCAGTTTTACTAGGTGTGATAGTTTCCAGTTGCTTTCCACACTGGGGATGATAATGATTATGGCCAGATGATGTTCGGGGACCATTTGAGCCTCAAAGCTTCCTGACAATTGTCTTATGCTATTGTTTATATACGACGCAAAGCGCCAGCGCAAAAATTGCTCCCCATGTATTTAAATGGATGTGGTTTATCTACAATGCAAATTGCTGGCGCAAGAGTTTGCGCTGATATGCCGCGTCGTGTATTTGAATCACTTGAATCCGGGACGCAATTTGCCAGCGCAAACAAAGAATATAAAAGATGTTACCCGTACTCATTGATGAAATTGCTAATAACAAACTAAGATTTTATGACAAAATGTCGGAAATACTGTACTTGTTTTATAACTTTCCAATTTTAACAACGAAAGTTAGATAGTTTTGTTGCAAATCATCCAGTTCTATACAATACGAGTATGAAGGAGTACAGAGATGTACAGAAAAAGAGTTATTGTGGCTTGAACTTAGTCAAGAGATAAATAAAAGCTGTAAATATTGTATTGTATCTTCGGGATATTATGGATGTACGTAAATTTCGTCTTCTAGTAAATTCAAAACCTGATAAAACTGCTCAGGCGAAAATCTGAAGTATTCTAAAATTTGGTATTTTCATCAACCATATGTTTATTTAAGAACTAAAGAATAATTTGAGGACCTCATTTTCAAAATGTCTGTTGTCCACTTCGCACGAAATCTGGCTTTTTGTGTTTCTGCATTCTTCTTAGGTTCCTCTATGTACAAATATCATTTGGCTTCAGAACTTTCTATAAATGACTAAAAACTTGTGTAAAATGTGGCTATTGGAATCAAACTGACTCTTGTCCAGGGCAAAATGGCGACTATAGATTAGTTGCAGGTTTGAAAACAAAATGTCTCATGTCCTTATTTGATGGCATACGGATCTGGACTCTTTGGTTTCAAAATGTCCCACATCCATCTACTAAGTATTTCTACAATCATATAAAATAACTTGTTTTCAGCTATACTATGCGCTCGTTCTCTTTGTTTGAAGGGAAATTTCATGAGTGACGGCATGGGTAGCCATTTATAAAAGCTTTCATTTATGTTCCAACGGAAGTTTTTGTTTGTATGCTTCTCCAAATGTAGTAGTATTCAGTGAACTTTACTAGTGGTGTAGATGTATTCTATAGTTATTTTATTTATTTCCGGACTCGGAGATTTCTCTTGGAAGATCATCTTATAAGTGGGAATTATATTATTACCGAATATTATAACAATTAACAATTTTATTTGACTGTCAAAAGTACTTGAGCAGGCAGCCTACTATAGTAGGCAAAGTGTACATATATAATTTAACAATTTGTGATGATAAATCCACTGATGAGGAACCAAAAGGCAAAGTATTCATGTACACGCGGACGGAGGCAGATGTAGCCAAGGGCTCAGCACAGACTGCGTTTGCAATATATCATAGACTAAATACCACAGATGGCTGCAGGGGACAGAATAAAAACTGTTGTATGCTCAGGTATTGGCTAGAAATATGTGCTCCACCTCATATGAAAGAAGTTCATGTAATTTTCCCTGTGCCAGGGCATTCCTACACACCGCTAGATAGGATCTTTGGGAGAATTGAACTTGAACTCCAGGACATTGACATACTGGGACATTTACCATAATCATGGAACACTTTTAAAATGGGAACTGACTAGCATATGTACGATTGGAAGCTCATGTCACAACACAGCGTGAAGTACCCTGGACAATGGCATTTCAAATTTGTAACAACAAAGAGATTCATTATCAGTCGAGGAATGAATCTCTCTGCACGCATTCTCGTAAGAGGTGAACCATGGTACAGATGAACATAGAAATGTCGAAAAAGGTACTGAAGGCAAATGTGAACTTTTCGCTATTACACCTAAGGTTAGTTTCAATTGGGGTTCCAATAAAAAGAAACAAAATTGGTGACGTGATTACGCTTTTGAGACTTCAATTTGGTGATCGATGGGAGGGAAGTCCTGACTTGCAGTTCTACCACACAGTAATTAACAAAGATACAATTGATGAAGACATCTCAGAAAATGTACTGCATGGAGGTATGATGGAGGATGCTGATGAATTTTGAAAACAGATTCGTTTCTCTTTCTGTTATCCAGTAATTTTTCTTTGTTGTATTTCTGAATGCACAACGTAAAAATAAGATGTCATTATTTGTTTACAATATTTTTTTCTTCATTAAATAGTTTTGCTCTTTCGGAATTTTTCTTTCATTACTTCGATGTTTACAATTTTGGAAACAAAATAACTCATGTCCATTATTTTCGTTTTCAAAATGTCTTTTGTCCACTCTTTAGTTTCAGAATGTCTCTTGTCCAGATTATTTATACAAATTACACCAAAACTACTAATTTTGGAATATAAATCATGATAATATAGTGTAGCCTAAGGTATTCTGAATGCCAAGAGAATATTTCTAAAGGGAATTGTGCGTATTTTAGACCTAAAAATGTTGTTCGTGGTTCCCCACAAATTTATGAAAAAGGACAAGAGACGTTTTGAAAATAAGCTCATTTATTCTATAATTTTCCATAAAACATTCATATGATGCTATTGCTCTGGGTACTTTTTTGTCTTTACTAATATTTCGTACTATTTTAAACGTTTTGCAACGATACTTAAAACTTTTTTATAAAGAATTTTAATATGTTTATCTATATACACAAATTATGACTTTTCCTCTCAATTTATTTTCAAATTTGTTTATTAGAATTGAAGTTGGCATACGTGAACGCTTATAAAATTAAATCCACCAGATGGCAGGACATGTGTGAATGACCAACATTTGCCTTTAATTACAAACCATATTTTAAGAAATAAATATTCATTCACTTCATTTTGTTAGGTTCCGATGGACCAGTTTATTGTACTTGAGATTAGTTTATAGTTTACTAAATTGTATGTATGTAATTTATTTCATTAGGTTATGCAGGGGCAGGTTTGTATACATTCATTTTTGTAAACACATTTGGGAATTTATTATGAACGTTGGTCATTTTGATTTCCCTTATATGTGGTGCCATCTGGCAACAATTCCATAAACATAAGCGCTGCACCGTATGCGCTCCATGCGAAACCAGCATCACGCCGAGCGTAACGCGATAATGCGTCACGCTGTATAATAAACCGTAGCATTACAGGTGAGGAAAACCTCACCCAGGAAGTTTGTCCCTACCGGAAATCGAACCCGAACCCGCTGCAAGAGAAGGAAGCCTGCTACTTCTAGACCACAGCAGTGGACGTACACCAATCACCAAATATATTGAATTGCATTGCAACGTATCAGTCTACAAATTATATATATAGGGTAATGGAGGATAAGAGTACGCAGGCGGTTAAGAGTACGCAGGGAAATTTTATGGTATTGGCAGCACTGCAGAACATGATGATTATTGCGTTTCAGTTTACCTGTTACAATGGAAGATATCACGCCGTAGTATCATTGACCTGCTTCATTTATCTTCGTTCTACCAGGTAAAATTAACTTTCCTTACTTTTCTATGTAATTTCTGTGTGATATAGCATAACTGTTTTTTACCTTAAGGAGTAAAAAAATATTTTGTAAAGAGATATCATATTAATGTACATTTAATATCCTACAACATGGTGAAGATACCATTTACCTCTCTGTTACGTGCTGGAATCTATTGGTGATTTTGTGAAATACGCCAAGTGAGGCAAAGAGTACGCAGCAGCTGATCACTGCGTATCTTAGCCTCCATTGGGGGTTATCATTGCTACATTGTTTTTTTTCATTTATGGCTATTAAGTGGAAAACTGTGTTTTACTCTTAATATATAGACGTATATTATATTGATACAAAGTTGTTATAACTTATCATAGTTTTGTATTTAATCGTAAAGAAATACAAATAACATTTTTATTTTTATTTGCAGAGCAAAGAGCTGGAGAAAATGAAACAGTAGGTTTATCAGAACAAGAATGTAAAATTAATGTTAGTATTCATATAATTCTGCCGCTTCCAGAACATAAAGAACAAGACCCTATGAACCGAAGAAAGCAGAGACCAGCACAAAAATCAGAAATCATGACATCATCACCTTTCAAAAACCATTTGGAAGAAAAAAAAAAGAGAGAAAAGAATTAGAGCAGGCTAAATCAGAAAAAAGTTTTTAAAAAATAAGAAAGACAAGTAAGATAAATGGGCCTAGCAAACAGGAAATCAAATGCGAGAAGAGAGTTGATGTTTAATAATGACTCTAAACCATCTTCCAAGTTCAGCTGAGTCGAAAGCCTTCATTGAAGAAGAAGAAAAAGATGACGATTCAACTGTCTGTCCAGGATGTCGGGGTTCGTACCCTGATAGCTGGATTCAGTGTGGAATTTGCAAAGAGTGGTGGCAAGAAGACTGTAGTGCTTAAGAAGGCAGTGGTCCATTTGTTTGTGACTATTGTTAGGCAAGCCCTAGTGAGTACTCTTAACCACCCGACCCGCGTACTCTTAACCTCCCGGTAGGCCAAGAGTACGCAAATTACATTTTTTACTAATTTATTATTCATGCTTGTATTTTAAAATGTAGTTGACTGATGATTTTTTTAAACTATTTGTATTTGAATAAAGAATATTTTAAAAAAATTTGAACTCTGTAGTTCATTTATTTTATCAAATATAACTGAAAATCCACTAAGTGCGTACTCTTATCCTCCTTTACCCTATATATATATATATATATATATATATATATATATATTGTAGCAGTATGTATAACTACATCGGTAATATATATAAGCTATGTACTTTATTCCATAATAATGATAATCAGCTGTCAACGAAAGAGCCGTAGTTACAGCCCTTTCATTGGATAAACATCTAGTCATGGCCTTATGCTATGGTTTATCTATGACGCAAAGCGCCAGCGCAAAAATTACTCCCCATGTTTTTAAATGGATGTGGTTTATCTACAACGCAAATTGCTGGCGCGAAAAATTTTGCGTTGACATGTCGCGTCGTGTATTTGAATCTCTTGAATCCGGGACGCAATTTGCCAGCGCAAACAAAGAATATAGAAGATATTACCCGTACTCAGGGATCTATGACCCGTAGGCCTACTCATTGGTGTAATTGCTAAAAAACAAACTTAAGATTTTATGACAAAATGTCGGAAATACAGTACTTGTTTTATAACTTTCCAATGTTAACGACGAAAGTTAGATAGTTTTGTTGCAAATCATCGAGTTCTACACAATATGAGTATGAAGGAGTACAGAGATCTACAGAAAAATGAGCTATTGTGGCTTGAACTTAGTCAAGAGATAAATAAAAGCTGTAAATATTGTATCTTGGAGATATTATGGATGTACATAAATTTCATCCTCTATTAAATTCAAAACCTGATAAAACTGCTCAGGCGAAAATCTGAAGTATTGTAAAATGTGGTATTTTCATCAACCATATGTTTATTTAAGAACTAAAGAATAATTTATTATATAATTTTCCATACAACATTCATATGATGCTGTTGCTCTAGGTACTCTTTTTGTCTTTACTAATATTTCGTACTATTTTAAACGTTTTTTATAAAGAATTTTAATATGTTTATCTATGTACACAAATTATGACTTTTCCTCTCAATTTATTTTTAAAGTTCTTTATTAGAATTGAAGTTGGCATACGTGAACGCTTATAAAATTAAATCCACCAGATGGCAGGACATATGTGTGAATGACCAACATTTGCATTTAATTCCAAACCATATTTTAAGAAATAAATGTTCAATCACTTCATTTTGTTAGGTTCCGATGGATCAGTTTAGTTTACATCAGATTAGTTTATAGTTTACTAAATAGTATGTATGTAATTTATTTCATTAGGTTAAGCAGAGACAGGTTTGTATACATTAATTTTTGTTAACGCACTTGGAAATTTATTATGAACGTTGGTCATTTCGATTTCCCATATATGTGGTGCCATCAGGCGACAATTCCATAAACAGAAGCGCTGTATCGTATGCGTACCATGCTAAGCCAGCATCACGCCGAGCGTAACGCAAGATTGCGTCACGTAGGGCGCGACACGCTGTATAATAAACCGTAGCATTAAAAGATGACGTCTGTTATGATATTCTCACTGCTATTGTAAATACCATGTTGGCTCATTCTATCATACCGTCATGCTTTCTGAAAGTATGAACCATCTAGATTTTCAAGGGCGGTGGCCCAAAAGACCTGTGCAATTGCGGGATTCTATGCTGCCATGCCACCTATATGGAGAAAGATGTTTCTTTTTCACAAAAAAAAGCGAAAATTATGTTCTAATTCATTTCATAGGTGTTTGTTTGATAGATTTCTGTACTCGGGGATGGTGAGTCTATTTCCTATACACTACTGTATCCAAATCATATCAAATTCAGACCTTCATTTATAGCATGAAGTATTATCATGCACGTACAAACAATGGGAATCACCAACTTGTTCCTTTACAGTTGGCAGTGAAAATAACTATATTCAGGACGTGTTCATGATCTTTTGATGTTCACAATGTTTTTCAGTTTCACTAGGGTACCAAGTCTGTGCCATGAGATATAGCCCCACAATTTAATGCAAATTCATCCATATTTAGTTCGTAGGCCTATCTAATGTTGAGCACTTGGCAATTAAATAATTCGCTATATTCATCCAAATATCAATGCTGGTATATTATAGGCTGCTACATATAATTTTTCTTGTATTTTCCACATCCCAATCCATCCCTTCATTAGATTACCACAAGGTATAATGTGAATTCCAATTATCCACTGCAGTGTTGCAACAAAATGAGCATTAATTAGTTACCATCATGATAAGAAAGTTGGCTGCGATGGAGTAGTGGTTGTGTTCATTGCCTCTGCTTCCGAGGGCCGATGGATTTCTTTAGGATTCAAAAAATCCAAGAAGCAAGTCCTCCGGGAGGGACTTTAAACTGTGGATCCCGAGTCTGAAGATTTACAGGCTTGTAAAAGAACCTTTGGCCTCAATAAAAGGCCTCTAAACAAAATTTAGCGACCTTCATCCTAGTAATACCTTAGTTGCCTACTATATACCTCATTGGGTAGGTATATGGACCGCATACCATTCATATTTATAGGGAAATAAGTGTAAGGAGAGGCTAAGGCCCATCATAGGACTGTTATACAATTGTATATTGTAGATCATCATATGAAAATAACTTACTTGGCAGAGATAGATTAATATTGTACTAAGCAGTGTAATAAGTTGTTACTAGGACTAGGAATTGAATGTACTGAAAGTTAAGATTACAACACAGATTCAACCGTTTGTATGTGGAATGAAGATATAAGACAATCAGGCGTCTTGACTTCTCATTACACACGTTGCAATTGAGGACGTCAACCTAACAACAACTTGTGATGTTATACTCCCATTTTAGAGCAATTGTATGTCCTTTAAGTACTGATCTTGTTCTAACATTTTTTTAAATTCTGTGTACATCCGAGCTGCTTATATGGCACCACTGAAAAAAGAGTACAAGTGTACCACGTTTCACTAGTCTTGCAGATGATCATCTGTCTACTTCGTGCATGTGTAGGTGAGTTGTATTAAAAAACGCTGCAATTCCATAACAATTCTGAAAGTAACAAAGTCTGTAGACATAATTAAATGGAAGAGTGTTTGTTTCTAAATCCTATGGTAATATTTTGGAAAAGAGAGTATATAGCAAGTGATTTCGGCTTAAACAGACTAAGGAAAAATATATTACGGATGTGTCTCCCTTCATGAATGAATATTCAAGGAATTGGTGCAGATATTAAATAGAGGAGGTTAAAACAAAGATCTACAGCTGAAAAAACTGAAGACAAAGTGACGTTTGCGTGTTAAAAATTCAGTTACAGTTATCATTTTAACATTCTTAACATTCCCCATTGTCCAGGAATCTACTTATAGCGATCTTTTTTTGGCATAAATGAGCTGAAAGGCGAAAATTAATGTGTTTTTATGTATAGTTGAATAAGTAGATGGAACAATTTAGTTCGTAATTATTTTCAGATATACCGTGCTAAATACCCAGCGTTGCCCGGGAATACACTTATCCCGATTTTCTTGGCATAAATGAGGTAAAAGAGGAAATTTAATGTGTTTTTATGTTTAGTTCAATAAGTGTAGCAAAAAATTATATCGTAATTATTTTTAGACGCCCCGTGCTGATTAACTGGCGTTGCCCGGGAATCTACTTATCCTGATAGTTTTGGCATAAATGTGCTGAAAGACAAAAAATTAATGTCTCCTTATGTTTAGTTTTATAAGTGGAAGGAAAAAAAAAACATATCGTAATTGTTTTCAGATACCACGTGCTGGTTACCTGGCATTGCCCAAGAATCTACATATCCCAATCTTCCTGGCGTAAATGAGCTGAAAGATGAAAATGAATCTGTTTTATGTTCAATTGAATGAGTAAAAGAAAACATTTATATCGTAATTATTTATAGATACCCCGTGCCGATTACGCGGCGTCGTCCGGGAATATACTTATCCCGATTTTCTTGGTATAAACGACCTGAAAGATGAAAATTAATGCGTATTTATTATCACTTCAATGAGTAGAGACAAACATTTATATCATAATTATTTGATGACACCCCATGCTGATTACCCAGCATTTCCCGGGAATATACTTATCCCAATTGTCTTGGCATAAATGAGCTCAAAGATTGAAATTTGCGTGTTTTTATGCTTAGTTGAATAAGTGAAAGAGAAAAAAAGTATCGTAATTATTTTTAGATGCCCCGTGCTGATTGCCCGGCATTGCTCGGGAATCTACTTATCCCAATATTCTTGGCGTAAATGAGCTGAAAGATGATAATTAATGTGTTTTTTTTTCAGTTGAAAAAGTATAAGGAAAAATTTATATCGTAATTATTTTTAGATACCCCGTGCTGAATACCCGGTGTTGTCCAGGAATCTGATTATCCCGATTTTCTTAGCATAAATGAGCTGAAAGATGAAAATTAATGTGATTTTATATTCAGTTTAATAAGTAGAAGGAACAAATTATATCATAATTATTTCTGCACCCCATGCTGATTACCCGGCATTGGCCGGGAATATACTTATCCCGATTGTCTTGACATAAATGAGCTGACAGACGAAAATTAACGTGTTTTTATATTAGTTGAATAAATGAGATTAAAAAATGTATATCATAATTATTTTCAGATACCCCGTGCTGATTACACGGCTTTGCCCACGAATTTGATTATCTCGATATTCTTAGCATAAATAAGCTGAGATATGAAAATTAATGTGTTTTTATGTTCAGTTGAATAAGTAGAATGAAAAATTTATATTATAATTATTTTTAGATACCCAATGCTGATTACCCTGGAATTTGCTTATCTCAATCTTCTTGGCATAAATGAGCTGTAGACGATAATTAAAGGGACTGTCTGGTGAAAATATCACAATCTATACTGTTTTAGATACATATTTAAAATTTTGCACATTGTCTCTCAGTTGTATTAGATCACTCTTCACAGAAAATTTGAAAGCTGTATGTTGTATAGTTCCTGAGTTTATTGCTATATGTTTTTTTTAACAAAAATACCATAACAAATAGAAATTGTTCCTTGCACGATAGTTTTTGAAATAGACACTTCAATTTTTTTTTGTACAAGTTCAGAATTATCTCTCAAATGACTTCACAGATGCTTTTTTAATTAAACCAACACTTACCAAGAAATTAATTTTTCAAATATACAGGGTGATTCATAATTCCTATTACAAACTTCTAAGTAGATAAAATTTTGATTAGGAACCCTTGTCCGGAAACATAACATTTCGATGTAAAATAAGTTAGAAGATCGAAACATAATTGGCTCATACCGTGTGTTTTGTGTTTCAGAATAAGTATTATGGACTTCTAGGGGTTGTAATGCACCTGTTGAGAATGAGGAAGATCTTCTTGCACGAATTCTGGCAGCAGCAGCAGCAGGAGCAGCAGCAGCAGAAGTTATTGAGCTCACACCAGAGCTTGTAGGGCATATCTATCAAAAGATGTGTTGTAGATACACTTCATGCAACAAACAACAGGGTCGCAACAAGGATTCATACTCATAGTACAACCCCTACTAATTCTGAAACCTCAATATACATAACTCTATATTGTAATTCTCATAGTTTGTATATGGTGGCTCTTCTTCTTTTGGGCATTACATACTGTACAATTTATACTCATGGTAGAAATAGTAGGCCAGTTGTTTATTCTTTTCTTCTAAATGAGAAAGTTTTGAAGATACAGCACAAGGTCATCATACACGTCATTCCATTGAAAAGAGAAATTTTTCATTTATATTAAAATTCTGCAATAGGTTCAGACTTCACAGGAAGAATCGGAATGAAGTGACATAATTTTATGCTTCTCTGTACATATATTGAATACTGACACAGAAATATATGCTTATTGCCATAGCATATTTCTAATATATAAAGCACAAACATTTAGTACTTCTCTCCTAAGCACTCAAGATTTTAACTTCTAACTCATAAATTATTTTCTAGTCTAAACATAGGATATAACAAAATAGAGTCTATATTTTTCTCATAGAATTCTCCGAATATTATAAGAAATCTAGTTTTCACCAGGTGCTTCAGTTATGCCAAAATTGTTGAGAAAAAAAAATTGTAGTAGACGGATTAGAAATTACTAAACAGTTTGTTGACGAAATACTGAGTAGTAATGTGAAAAAGAATTAAACTTAGCAAAGCTGTTCAAATAATTAGACCTAATACTGATGTGGGTAGAGCTGAAAACTAATTGAAAATATAGAACAAAATAGTAGTGACACTAATGATACTAAGTAATGGTTAAGAGAAGATTCAGAAATATGGAAACAACAACACAATAATTAAAAAATATAATGCCATAAATATACTGACAATGAACAGTATACAAGCGCTAAATGAATGTCGATAACACATCTATCAATATTTTCAAATTTTTCAATGACAAGAACTAATTAATAAGAGCCAAATGAATTGTGAATTCTTCTTACCTCATACTTCTATGTCTTTTAACACATAACAAAAGTATTACAAAATACATAATTAGTATATTCAGCTATTTTTGCGACTCAATTTTTTTTTATTATGCCAGTAATTCTCTAAACTTCCACATAAAAAATATAAAAAGTTGAGTCATGAAAACAGTTGGTGATGCAAATTATGTCTTTTGTGATACTGCAGTTCTGTGTTTAAAAGAAACATAGAAGTATGAGGTAAGAATAATTCACGATTTATTTGATTCTCATTAAGAAAACCTCATAATGTAAAAATTCCAAAAAATTATTATATTAAGAGCTCATTTGCCTTATTATTAAGGAAAAAATCTTTATAAATAGAGAATAAAATGTATTTGAAGGAAAATTTGGCTAAAAGTAAAATACACAACTTGGTCAATATATCTGAATATGATATTTATAAATTAAATTAATGTTTTTATTACCTCACCTCATATCCTTTTTCTTCTATACTGCAGTTTCGGAGCTTATCTCCATCGTCAGTAGCCTCTGGTCAACCGGTGTTATGTCGTTTCTTGGTGGTTTCCTTCTTACTTCTATTGGTGGACCGATGAACCTCTGGATCAGGTCAAAATTTGTGGGAGTTTCAAAATTCATGAGTTTGTCTTTCTCGTTTTTTTGGATGTGGATTTTTTTCCCAGAGTGTGAGTTCCTTTAGTTTATCTTTTTGTTTGATTAGGCTAGCTTCTGTATCAATTAAATGTTTTTCAGACCAAGCATGGGCTGCTACAGCTGACTTGTCCACTTAACCCTTTTTTACATTTCTAAGGTGTTCCTTCAATCTAGTTTTTAAATTTCTTTTTGTTTTTCCTATATAGATTTTGTCGCAATCTTGACATTTGATCTGATATATTCCTGATTTATATTCTTCTCCAATTTTTTCATTTTTGTTGGTTTTAATTATCTTGTTTAGGCTGTATTCATTCTTTGGGGCCAATCGAATGTTAAACTTATTGAAAATTTTCTGGAACTTGTGGTATTTTAAAGGCTGGTAAGTGAATTTTTTGAATCTTATGTTCTCTTCTGTTTGATTTTTAAGTGTGCTTTCATTAATTAGTTTTTGCCTTTTAAACTTATTTATTTTCTTGTGTAATAAATAAGTTTTTAAAAGGCAAAAACTAATTAATGAAAGCACACTTAAAAAACAAACAGAAGAGAACATAAGATTCAAAAAATTCACTTACCAGCCTTTAAAATACCACAAGTTCCAGAAAATTTTCAATAAGTTTAACATTCGATTGGCCCCAAAGAATGAATACAGCCTAAACAAGATAATTAAAACCAACAAAAATGAAAAAATTGGAGAAGAATATAAATCAGAAATATATCAGATCAAATGTCAAGATTGCGACAAAATCTATATAGGAAAAACAAAAAGAAATTTAAAAACTAGATTGAAGGAACACCTTAGAAATGTAAAAAAGGGTGAAGTGGACAAGTCAGCTGTAGCAGCCCATGCTTGGTCTGAAAAACATTTAATTGATACAGAAGCTAGCCTAATCAAACAAAAAGATAAACTAAAGGAACTCACACTCTGGGAAAAAATCCACATCCAAAAAAACGAGAAAGACAAACTCATGAATTTTGAAACTCCCACAAATTTTGACCTGATCCAGAGGTTCATCGGTCCACCAATAGAAGTAAGAAGGAAACCACCAAGAAACGACATAACACCGGTCGACCAGAGGCTACTGACGATGGAGATAAGCTCCGAAACTGCAGTACAGAAGAAAAAGGATATGAGGTGAGGTAATAAAAACATTAATTTAATTCTTAAATTGAACCTCATAGTGTTCTTTCCCTGTGAAAGTTAAATAAAAAAAAATGATATATATAGATTTTTTCTACTTTTTTGATGAGAATTATTAACAAAACCAAACTTGATAATGTACTGTTCTGCAGATGATAATATTCAAATTGAGATTTCATCCTGTCACTAGTAATAATGCAAAAAATGAAACACTAAATAAGATACACTCTGTTTTCACACACCGCATAATGAAATTCATGTTAAGCTATATATCAGGATAACAAAATCACATTAGTTGAAAGTCTCAAGTTATGGAGGACTCTTAGCTGGAAACAGTTTATTCAGTCCAAAAGAGCTAGATTCAGAATAAAAAGTTTTCTTCTGTGTGAATCCGGAACTAGATTCCTGTTTAACGGAGTATTAACACAGGAAAGGAATTAATAATAATGGTGTCATGGGATTAGGACTCTCAGGTTCTATTGTTGTTGACTGACAGATTTTGTATGATAAGGATAGGACCATATTTGTACATATTTAGTATACCTCTGCTAAATTATATTTAATTTTTCACAACTGCAATTGTTACGTCCACACAAATAAGGTCAGTCTTCCTATAAACCTAACTGTAAGTGTATTGCAAAAAAGTGGAAATGGTTGTGCAGCAGTTACCTCCCCTTACCCACATTATAAAGGTGTAATTTTATGTAATTCCAATTTGAGATTTGGATATAATAAATACAAGGAAATCAGATCTAGTTACAAAAGAGACAATATTCAGATGAATTAATGTACACATTTACAAGAATATGGTTCGAAGTGGACTTATTAGACCAGGTGAGAGAAGCATAACCATTAATGTGAAAGACAATAAAATGGAACAAGAAGTAATTCATCCATGATTGATAGTGTTACATGTCACATAGTGATGTTTGAATTGCACAGGTGAGTCGTCCATGGCAAGTTAGGTGAGCCGCACAGCCAGCAGAATTATCTGGAGTGTGTTGCCACATGGTTCTACCGGTGTCCCTCTCTTCTTTGGAGAAAGATCCGTGGTAAAGAATTCTGGGCATCAAACTGCCTTAAATGTTTCTGGAAATTTCCTAGCGCTTATAAAAGAGCAGAGGCAGGAGACCGTAGTCAGTCTTCTGCGATAGCGAGTCTTGTGGTAAACAGTGTGACGATAATTTCTGGAGAATTTATCAGTGAGTGGAAAATTGATCTAACTGGGATAATAATTAAAAGAAGATTATTTTGGGAATTGTAATTGTAAATATAAGTTTGCTGATAATTGAAGAATTAAATAAAGTGTTTAGTGAAATTTTTAATAAATTCATTGTACTTAATTTATGGTTAAATAACCTATAAGGAAAATCGAGGCTATCCCAGCACAATATTGTCAAATTCAAGAATCTAGTAATCAGGAAAGTCCTGTATCTATAATAACACTTACACACCTAGATATCCGTCTGCCTAGTTCCAAGTAATCTGTTCAAGAAACACCAGGTGCCATGATCACCACATAGCAGGATAAAAGATCGACAAACCTTCATCATTCTGATTAAAAAATAATATTTTTTAAATACTAGATGCACAACAAAAAATTTTCCATAATTGCATGTGCCATGTGCAAGAAAAGTGTCCAGAAGGAAAAACGAGCATGGGTGTTGTTTGAGGAGATGTCTTAACATCGTTCTAAGATTCACCATACTAAACGTAACCAACAGAGATAAAATTATTATATTTTAATGGTATAGGTACATTTATAAAAATATTGATATAAAGAATTAATTTAAAATTATAAAAGTAACATGTGGTGGAAATACTCCATCCATAACCTGCAAAGGAAATTTTAAGTGATGTCCATAAGACATAATGGTTAATTCCTAGATCATCATCATCTGCATTCATGGATTAGGTCTGTTGACCCGTTCCGACTTTAGCCCATCTCTTTCTAGGTCTGCCCACATCTCAGATGCCTTTAGGTTTGTATTTTGTTATTTCTTTTGGATATCTATCTTCATTCATTCTGTCTATGTGTTGCTTCCATTTTTGTCTATATGTACCTATTTTATCAGTTATTGCAAATATTTCAAGTTCCTGTCTTATTTCTGTGTTCTTGATACTGTCTTCCTTAGTGCACCCTTTAACAGATCTCAGAAATTTCATTTCTGCCGCCGTTATCGTACTTAGATCTTGTTTCTTATGTATCCAGGCTTCTGATCCATAGAGCAGTACCGGTACTGCCAACATTTTATAAAATTTCAATTGGGTCTCTCTTGTTTTGTTATTTAGTGATCGTTTTATAGTACCACATATTCCCCGGAATTTTGCTTTTTATTATTTCTATCATTGTCATAATTAAATGAAATGTCACATCCTAGATAGATAGAGAACAGATTTCTTAACAAAAGATATCATTTTAAAAGTTTTTCCTTATTATGCATACTAAAATGTCGTGTAAGATTGTAATTTCGAGAAAATGTCTTTTCACAAACATAACATTTGAACGGTCTCTCATTTCTGTGAATGAGTAAGTGTTCAGAAAGATTAAATTTCCGAGCAAAAGACTTATTACATATAGAACATTTGAATGGTTTCTCATTAACGTGAATATAATAATGTTCATTTAGAATACATTCTTGATTAAAGTAAGTATTACAAATGGAACATTTGAATACTTTCTCATTAGAATGAATAAACAAATGTTTAGTAAGACGAGATTTCCGAGTAAATGACTTATTACATTTGGGACATTTAAACGGTTTCTCAGTACTATGATGGCCTAAATGTTCAGTTATATGAGATTTCCGAGAAAATGACTTATTACAAATATTACAATGATATGGTTTGATATTGCTGTGAATGTTTAAATGTTCAGCAAGATGAGATTTCCTAGCAAACGACTTGTTACAAACAAAACATCTGAAAGGTTTACAAACAAGACAAGTAGGAACACCTTCCTTATCAATTAAATTACCACAAACATTACATGTCGAAGGTTTGTCTGCTGATTGTGAATACTGACTATGGCCACATGAACTTGCTAGGCTACTTGTATTCCAGCTGCATTTATTAACACCTAAGTGAACTTCATTTAGTTGTGGCTTATCTAACAATATCTTCAATTTTTCCTCACACTGATCCACCTGAAAATGTTATAAGATAATTCTAGAAATATATTATTTGAAATTCGTTAGAAATATATCATAACTAAAATCTAAATTTCCTTAATTCCACATGATAGAAACAACATCAGAATAGCAATGTGGACTTATTTGTCATTAACATCTGTTTGTCATAAACCAAGTTATTTTATGCTGTCACATTATTGTAATAAAAGGCTTACAAATGCAATACTAAAGAACATTTCTATTAACAATAATACTAATATAATGAACAACTTATACTTGTGAATAAATCATCGCAAACAAACTTAACAGCGTCACAAATCAACGGGAAAAGCAACAAATGTTACTTGACTGTTATTACATGGAAATAAATACAATTATAATATTATTAGCAATTAACTGTTTAAAGACCAGGAAAAATTAAATGAACATAAAAAATGTAGTCTGAGTGAGGTTAATGTAGAAATATTACATAGAATTTTGTGATTATCAGAGGATTTTAACACAAGCTGATAAGGAGAGAATACCAATAATATCAAAAACATTAGTCCCACTGAACTAAGATTGATTAATATCAAATCTTATAGGAAAACATTTTATTTAGTTATTTGTGATAAAAATTGATTTATATCTAAACAAGTATGAACTATATACTCTCATTCTGCATATAAGCAAATTCTATTATATATTATTCATATTGTATACTGTAGGGAAATTAGAATGTTTTACCCCCATCCCTGAAAACAATGGTAGTTTTCCTTGAATTTGTGCAAAGATAAAATCATGGGATACTCCCACTAACAAGAATGTAACCACTATTTACTGTCAAACTAGTAGGCAACAGTATAATACTATCTAGACCATAAAAGGAACAATCACATTTTGACACAATAATGCAATAGTAATTTACAATTAACTCAATTTTAGAATTGGACGTTATTACTCATTATAGGGATTGATGCCATCCCAATTTCTCTCAATAAACATTAAACCGAACCCTCCATGATATCCTTACCTTGTCATGGTGGAGTGGCTTGCATGCTTAAATGATCCCAAGAGCTATGCCGGCAGTAGCATTGCTGCCAATAAGGTTACCCATGCCAGACTGGGCGAAGGTGATAAGCCAGAAGAAAAACGTACCTTGGTCGAAAGAGTGACGATCTTTCACCGTAAAAATACAACCGTCAAGAAATGCAAACATGGGTTCACCTGGGGTAATATTTCCAGAGGTCAAATAGTCCCCCATTCGGTTCTCCAGGCGGGGACTACTTCAGGGAACCCATGCGAAAGGCTCAAACATAGGGACATGTTCCTAGGAACATGGAATGTTAGGACTTTATAAAATAGTGGGCCGCTAGAGGTATTAATACATGAATTAGATAAATCACCCTTAGATATAGTGGCTTTACAGGAATTTAGGTGGCCAGGAGAAGGTAGTCAGGAATCAGGAAGCTTTGCATTATACTACGGGGGTTCAGAAACACCTGAATTTGGAACTGGTTCTTTTAGTCCGAAGGAGGATCCTATCCACTATCCAAGATATTAAGTTTGTTAGTGATAAGATATCATACATATTTCTAAAGGGTAAATGGCATGATTTTGTAATCGTAAATGTACATGCTCCCACAGAAGATAAAGATGACAAGATCAAGGATGAGTTCTATGAAGAATTAGAATGCATATTTAATAGTCTTTCACAATATCATATGAAAATTGTCTTAGGAGATTTTAATACAAAAAGTCGGGTGGGAAGATATATTCAAAACAACAATAGGCAAATTCAGTCTTCATGAAGATAGTATCAACAATGGGATTAGATTAGTCACCTTTGCCACATCAAAGAATCTCATTGTTAAGAGAACAACATTTCAGCATAAGGATATTCATAAATACACTTGGACGTCAGAAGATGGCGAAACTCAAAACCAGATAGATCACGTATTATTGGACAAACGCTGGGACAGTAGCATAATCAATTTTAAATCCGTTAGAGGGACAGACTGCAATTCGGATCATCATCTAGTCAGGGTGAAAATCAGACAATGGCTATTGCTTATGAGAGGAACAAACACTAAAGATGATTCTAAAAAATTTGATTTAAAAAACTTTGAAAAGATCAAATGCGGCAAGAATAGCAATTTAAAATTGCTAATGAATTTGAAGTGCTGAAATCTTCAGCTGACAATGTGGCAAACAAAGAAGAAACTGATATAAATAAAGAATGGAAGGCTATAAGAGATACTGTTAAAGTGTCAGCATCAGAAAGCATTGGTTATTTAAAAAAAGACAAAAAAAAAGAAATGGTTTGATGAGGAACGTGGCAACATTGTAAAGAAAAGAAAGCTAGCAAAAATGAAATGGTTACACGAGCCAAATAAGGTAAATTTCGAGCAATTGGGTGGTGTTAGATGGGAAACCACGAGGTTACTAAAGAGTAAAAAGAGGGAATATTTGAGAAAGAAGATTAATGATCTTGAAATGAATGCTAAAAATAGGAACATTAGAGAATTATTCAGGGAATTAGGATAGAGAAGAAGGGGTTTCAGGCTAGAACAAACATAATTCAGAATGAAAATAGGGATTGAAGCTGTATAAAGCATCAGGTTTAGATGAGATCCCAGCAGAACTGATAAAATCAGGGGGAGAAAAAATGATGGACAAGATACGCCAGTTGCTTAGTATAATTTGGGAAAAAGAAGCTCTTCCAGATGAATGGAAAGAATTGATTATCGTACCAATTTATAAGAAAGGAGGTAGAACTGATTGCAACAACTACAGGGGCATCTCATTACTTTCAACTTCGTACAAAATTCTAACAAATATATTAGTAAGCAGACTTACTCCTTATATTGAAGACATTCTAGGAGATCATCAATGTGGATTTAGAAGAAACAGGTCTAGAACAGATAAGATTTTTAGCTTAAAACAGATTTTAGAAAAGAAATGAGAATATAATGGTATTGTACATTAACTATATGTAGACTTCAAAAAGGCATACGATTCAATTAAGAGGGAGAAATTATATAGTATCCTGTTAGAGTACGGAATTCCTAAAAAGTTAGTTACACTTATACGAATGTGTCTAAATGGCACAAAGAGTAAAGTCTATGTAGGCAAACTGTTTTCGGATACATTTAAAATTTGCAATGGGTTGAAGAAAGGAGATACACTATCTCCTCTATTATTTAATTTTGTACTAGAGCATGCCATCAAATCTTTAGAGGATGAAGAAGGCCTACAACTCAATGGTATTAATAAGCTGTTAGTTTATGCTGATGATGTAGTACTATTGCGCGGTAGCGAGGAGATAGTAAAAGCCAACACGCTATTGAGTAACACTAAGAAATTGGGGCTGGAAGTAAATATCAGTAAAACTAAATATATGGTCACACATAGAAATACATTATATAATGGAAGTACACCGCTGTGATCTCGAGATAGCACGCTGCCTTGTCACGCAGCGGGCCCGGGTTCGATACCCGGTCGGGGCAGTTTTCCTGGGTGAGGTTTTTATCTGGGTTTTTCCTCACCTTTAAGACAAATGCCAGGAAAACTTTAAGGCCCAAACGGTCCACGAAATCATACGGCCATCATCATCCTTATCATTAACACAATCATCATCATCATCCTTCACTGGTGTGGAAAGCAACAGGAACCTACCACTCCTACAGTTCCCTAGTAAAGCTGCAAGCATAGCATGAAAATGCTATGATTGCAGTGAAGGGCCAGCCTTTTGGGCAAAATTACTATGGATGGATGGATATAATGTAAACGAACAGCTAATGACAAATGAGGGAAATTCTGAGGAAGTGACTCAACAACAATCACAAACAGGAATGAGATGCACAAGGAAATTAAACATAGGCTCAATTCTGGAAATTCATGCTATTATGCATTACAGACACACTTGACTTCCCAACTCCTTTCAAAAAACCTTAAAATGAAAATATATAAAACTATTATTCTACCAGTTATATTATATGGATGCAAAACATGGACTCTTACTTTAAGGGAAACATGGACTCTTACTCTAAGGGAGGAAAGGAGATTACAATTATTTGAAAATAAAGTTCTTAGGAAAAACTTTGGACTTAAGAGAGATGAACAGACAGGTGAATGGAGAAGACTGCATGGTCTTTATAGGAAGCCAGATATAATGAGAACAGTTAAGTCTCATAGACTGCGATGGGCAGGACATGTGGCACTAATGGGGAATGAAAGACATGCATGGAAGATTCTTGTAGGAAAACCAGAGGAAAAAGGCCCAGTTTGTGGACAAAGAACGAGGTGGGAGAATAACGTTAACTATGATTTGAGGGAAGTAGATTATACAGGGAATGATTGGAAAACATTGGCTCAGGATAGGGATGTATGGAAAGCTTATGTCCGCTCGGCCATGAACCTATGGGTTCGATAGTGCCAGTTAGTTAGTTAAACGTTTCACCGAAAATATATTAAATTATTATTCTTGCATTCATATCCTATGGATGAAAAGAATGCACTGTTATTTTAAGAGAGCAGGATAGATCATAAGCATTTGAGAGAAAGATATTAGAAAAATTTTTTGATCAAAGAGACACAGACAAGTGAATGAAGAAGGAACTTAACAGTGAGCTACATAATTTTTATGAGAAACCAGATTATGTAATAAGAAAAATTAAGTCTCATAGACTGCGATGGGCAGGACTTGTGGGTAAATGGAGAACAAAAGAGGGGCATGGAAACTCCTTACAGGAAAACCAGAGGGAAATCGACCTATAGACCAAGAATGAGGTGGGAAAATAACATTAACCATGATTTGAAGGAGGTTAATTATAAAGGGAATGATTGGAAAACATTAGCTCAGGATAAGGATGTATGAAGAGCTTCAGTCCACGTGGCCATGAACCTACCTGTTGGATAGTGCCAGTGAGTTAGTTAGTTAGTTTAATTTGCAATTTAAATTAATTTTGCATACTTTTTAAAAAATAAATAGAAATGTTATTAATTTTGGATTATACAGTGCAGTTTGTAACATTTGCAGGTAATTTCAATTATATTGATTTGATTTTTCAAATTAAGCCCTTGATTCAGATGCATACTATACAAAGAAAGAAATTACAACTACATTTTAATTTAACACATGTTATTCCTGTAATCTCTTTGTAAAATTATAACCAAGTTACTAATATAATAACACAATGGATTGGGAAGAAATGCCTTAAGTAATATGAACTCACTAGAGCCCTTAATAGGTTATAGGAGGTTTCCAGATAATATGAAGGACAAGGTTTCTACTTTTGCACAAAATTAGCGCATGTCAGTTATACATGACAGGCATTAATTTCCATGAAAGCTTAGTCATCCCCTGATCATGGTATCATACAAAGGACTAGGTCACTTTAAAAATTCAGACCACATGAAAATTGAACCATAACTTTGTGGATTATAGTTTACTGCTTCAACAACTATTCTATGGCTTCCCCAATGAATTAACTATTAACTCATATGATTTAACACTTCCTGATCATTGGATGATTGGAATATCTTCGTGGGTAAATATAGAAGTTTGAAATATCTGAATACAACTCTTGGAGCGGATGCTACGAGGTCAGAGGCTCTCAGCTGTGCACAACAACATGGACTGATGGGCAAATATTTTCTCTCCCTTACCTATGTACATAGATATTCAGATCTTATTCTCTAGTTAATTAAAAAGAAAAGAAAATAAAGCAATAATTTAGATATGATCACAATATTCCAGAAGCTATTGTATATGAATTTTGTTATCCTTTATTTTCAAATGGATTTTATTTAACATAGTAACATTATTTTTAATCTAAATTACGGTGGGAACTAACACTATGAGTAATTTACAATTTAAAAAATGAGTCGGATAATTTTTTTTTATCTCACCTCATTAAATTCAGTGTTTTCATTATGCTGATTTCAAAGGCCTTCACCTCCATCATCTGCCATAACTCTTTCCATTTCATCATCTTTAGAACTGCATTCTAGAGCCAATTTTATAATCTTGGAGATTAATTTTGAAACTAGTATTGTGAGAACACAAAGCTATATGAAGTGACATGAAAATATGTTTATCTGACTCAGTTTATAAATAATATTATCTTCCATGAAAATCTTGTTCATTTTTCTTAAGGGGAAGAATTTGAAATTGCAAAACAGCATTCAGTTTGTAATCTATGTAAAGCAAAAGGAGTCTTGTTAGTTTAAAATGATGTGATGTCACATATTAATGTAAGTTATTTTTTTTAATTGCAAACATACTTCAAATTCTGCATTTGTAAAATATAATAGATAAACAATGTAGGTAAGATATGAAATGAAGTTAATCTTATATGTATGCGAATGAACACATCTAACAAAATAAATAAAAAATGGTTATATAATATCACAAGATTTGTTGAAAATGGCTGAGTAGTCTAAGGCAGCCTAACTCAGGACGCACATTGGTCAAGTCTCTTGGAGAAAGGATTTTTCTCATAGAATTTTAAAGTGTTTGTGCACTTCATTCTTAAAATCAGATCAGTTACAAAAATTGCTGATTCCATGTTCATGAAACCTAGTAGTGACTGAAGGAACTTACAAACTGACTTTATGTCAACACAAAACTTGTGATATGGTCAACTTCTTGACTGACAGATGGGGTTGTGAGACCATTAGTAATAAGGAAACCTAAAGAATTGTAGACCTAACCTTGCTTTGGAATTATACCATCAATCACACCTAAAATTCCAAATATACTAGTCAAAGCATTACCTCAAGTTTTGTTTCCACCAAAGCAAGTACTGGCGCGGATGAAAATGTCTCATATGTAATATCATCATTGCAGATTTCTTCCTCCACTTCTGATTTTATTTCCACCTTCAGATTCTAGAAAAAATTGAATCACAGCACTTCACACTATAAAGGCACAGAAAACAAAATTTAAACTCATACATTAACTTACCAGTGGATCAGTCTCAATGCTCGAGAGACCACCTTCAAGTTTCATAGCAAACTGGCTATTCATTTTAATCACGAACCTGAAAATGTCATCAAATATAATGACAAACACTGAATTCATTCAAAGATAAGTAAAATTATCACATTATATCAAATTTCCACACATTCAGATTTAATTTGATATAATGATTTTTAACAGCTTTCTTGCCTCCAACATCCTTATTCCCAAGGTCTCCTTAAAACAACATTGAAAGGACAAGTTATCTTACAGCAGACATAATTATTACACAACCTAGTTAACTTCACACAGGCGCAGGGGAAAACTTTTAGCGCTACTTGAATCTGCGGAAGGGATGTAGGAGAAGAACCATATCAGTACGTGATTGGATAATCACATACTGAAATGGTTCAATTTTAAGTGTAGGCAGAGAATCCCTAAACACATATGAAAGATCTTAACATGGTTGTCATATTAGTCATTTAAGCACTGAATGCTCAAGCGGTCGGTTCATTTAAAATCACAGTATATGTCGTCTCTCCATTAGCAGCTTCACAATAAATCACAAGTGGCAACATGTAATGAGAAGTGACAGCCCATTCATACATGTAACCCTAATAGTAACAGGATTGTGAAATTAGTAATTTTGCCAATGACTGCCTAGAAGGACAGATCATTAAAATCAATAGTATTTGTCAGCTCTGTACCTGCCAAACAAAGAACATATACAGAGGACAGGAAGAGGCAACATAGTAAGGAAGTTAACATATTTTCTGCAAGCGCAGACTACTTGGTGGATTAATACATGGACACTATTACCACAAAATATGCAATTTTTTGCAAACTACTATTGAAGCAATCTAATAAGAAATGTTGTGTGCCTCCTATAGGATGAGGTACAAAGGGATCGTGACACACAAATCTATTCTACCACAATACATGGATGTTTAGTCAGTGGCAGGCAAATATTTAATATATACCGATATAATAACATTGTGTTTAAATTTTGAGCTCATAGACTGTATATTCATTATATTTAAAGAAAAAATTAATACATTCAGACCGGGGTTTGAATCCCACACCTTCCGTATTCTAGGCCAATGTTCTACCACTGAGCTATATGGGCACTCCAATCTAAATGCAAATGTTTCTCTTAAGCATTGTTAATTCCCGATCACCATATGCTACGAGCCATTTGTGGATATAGCAGACACTCGTAGCATATGGCGATCAGGAATTAACAATGATTAAGAGAAAAATTTGTATTTAGATTCAAGTGCCCAGATAACTCAGTGTTAGAACATTGGCCTACAATGCCAATGGTCCAGGGTTCAAACCCCAGTCTGAGCATTTAATTTTTCTCTTCAAATATAATTTGTCCGAGGACTATGAAGTTATTAATAAAAACATTGTATATTCATTATTTATAAATGTTTATCTGGGTACTCTATGCAATACCATCAATTTTATTGGTTGAAATCTGGGATATCATATGAGAAAGCAAGAAAACAGAAAACAATTCATTATTAACATCATCCTGCAGAATCAAAATTATAGATCTACAGCTATGATAAATCCTTTTAAGCTGTGACACAATATTTTTTACCAAGTCTGAAGTATACACAATGACTGGATATGCATTATAACATTGCAATGTAACTTAATACCCACAGCCAAAGACAATAAATACTGTCTGTACACATCTTTCCAATATGTATAACTGGAAAATAAATCCAAATAGGGCAGTTTTCAAAATATCTACGAGTGTTAGTTGCATGACCTAAAAATATGTTGCTGCCTTGCATTTTACTGTGGAAAGAAAACTGGATTCTTGAGATGATTGATGTCAATATGAATGATGATCTGCCTTAATAACAGAAAATCTAACATATTACTGAAATTTAATTTTGGAGCATACAGATGTCACCAGCACCAAATACACTTGTATCTGGGTTGTTGTGGTTTAATTGCCAGCAGATTTGCAGCTGATCTATTAGTCAATCATTAATTCAACTTAGGGGATTCTGTGATAAATTTTCACATTAACAACATCAAGTCTTGCTGGGGAGCTCAAACAATACTACTTATCCACAGATGGCTTAAGATGCCTGAAAACAAATATTTAAATCTGTGATATTTTGTGGTAAAAAGACTGCAAACACTGCTAAGTTGATATATTTCAGAATTTGATCGAAGATTTCTGGTAGGATTATTACTCGTATGGCCTAGGGGCTAGTTCTCTAAACTTGATCCAGACCTAAAAAAAATTAAAACTGTTTCAGAATAACACAGCAAATGGTGACAGGATAATAAATATTTAGGGGATTCTATGCCATCAATATAAATTCAAATAAATAACAAAAAAAAAACACAAAATTTATTGTTTCTGTATGTGAATATTTAACAGAGAAGTATACAGGCTGTAACTAAATTCTCATTACACACTTTGAGAAAGTGTAGTAGGGACCAACATGGTTAAGTATACAACAGGAACTCATATCCAGAAACATACTGTTTTCCCTCTACACACAAAGAACCACAACATACGTTGCTCTCTCTAATGGATGCGGCTAGTCGTCTGGGTCCACAAGAAGTGCTTGATGTGACGAACATCTACATCAACACAGATATGATACCTCAGTGACAGGTTCTCGTACACACAATTACAAATCCTTGGTCCTGCAAAATCTGCTGCAACCATAACCCGCACCAGTAGGTCTTCCTTGGTTGCCACAGAGGTTTTGTAAATCAGGGATTTTATGTGACCCTACACATAATAGTCTAGTGAAGTCAAATCGGATAACATGCAGTATCTTTGGTGCCAAAATATGGGAGAGTTGAATGTATGTTCTGGTATTTAGGATGTGTGTAGAAGGAAAAATGTATGTTTCCGGACATGAGTTCCTATGTTAAACATAACCATCCTGCTAGTCCTCCAAGTCTGTAATGGGAATTTAGTTATGCACAGTATATGTTGATTCTTTCCCCCAAAAAATGTGAAAATGCTTTAAAATGAAGTAAGAAGTTAAAATCAGCATATTTACAATGTAACATGTAGGCCTATATTAGTCATCATTCAGACACTAACACCCTCTAACAAACAAGTGAACGGTAAACTAATCTGGTGGCTCACCCATTTTCTCACCCTAAATTATCCAAACTAGCACTAACTTGCCCATCTTACACTAATTTTCCCATTTCTTCGCCCTACCTACCCAACTAATGTAGCTGGATTTATGGGATAGAATCCCCTTATATGTGAGTAAACATGTTGACAAATGCTCTAGAGGTAAAATGTGTTATCATGTTGGCCAACATGATGCTGAAAGTCACTTGTTGTCTGGATGAATATTCACTGATGGAATTATGGCATAGAATAGCCAATATTTAAAATTAACAAAAATATTTGGCTCAAGTTTCCAACATGGGAAGCAGATTTTGAAATAGCTTACACAGATTCTATCTTATTTTACTCTCATAAGTTCAATTTTTATAACATTTACTACCTCTTCAAAGAAATTTAAAATGTTTTCTAATGATTTTTCGGTTACATTTTTTTATAATATTGGAGTGTATATAAAATGGGTAGATATAGCTACCATATTGATTTTCAGCTCTTTTCTTTCTTCCATTGCATCCATTTTTATCTTCTGATGCATCCGTATGGTGTCAGAAGGAACTTAGAAAAAATTTACTATTATTTTAATCATTTTGTAACAATTATTACAACTTTATTTTTAAATTCTTAATAAAATATGGTAATTGCTATTGAGGATGAGGTAGCCATATTGGTATATGTACAGAAATATTGGACACAAGTTTCCAAGGCAGATTTTAAAATACCCTACACAGATTAACCACTTTTGTCAGCTAATGCATGGTAAATGTGATCAAACTGCTACCTAGGACATCAAGTTAGAGTGCGTATTTGTATTTTGGTTAGCATTTTAGTTTCAGAACTTCAATATTGATAACGG
The DNA here is from genome assembly GCA_030220185.1 of Diploptera punctata. NCBI lineage: Eukaryota > Metazoa > Arthropoda > Insecta > Blattodea > Blaberidae > Diploptera > Diploptera punctata. The sequence goes on from JASPKZ010007586.1 coordinate 91,192, forward strand.
ACACTGTGGACATTGTCAGCATTTTCATGATTATATATCATATTTCATCTGCTGCCGCATGCGCTGTGGTGTCTGCTTTGGTCTTAGAAAAAAATGTTCCATCCCATGTTGGAAACCTTATCCAACATTTTAAAAAGAGTTATAAAAACATTTATATATATATAATTAAAAATCGTAAGAAATGTTTATTAAATGATTCCAAAATGTTTAAAATGGTACCAAACGTTGTTATAAATGGTTGAAAAGTGTTTAGTGCACCAGTGGCATGAGAATGTTAGATGGAAAATTGTGTGGGTTGGTTTGTCAACCTCAGCCAATTTATATATATATATATAAGAAAAGTTTGGAACAAGGAAACCACATATACGCCTATATAATTTTTTTAAATATAAAAAAAAACTGGCTGAGGTTGACACACCAACCCACACAATTTTCGATCTAACATTCTCATGCCACTGGTGCACTAAACACTTTTCAACCATTTATAACAAAGTTTGGTACAATTTTAAACATTTTGGAATCATTTAATAAACATTTCTTACGATTTTTAAATATTTATAAATTACCTGAATATTGTGCATCGAGTTCTACAGCTGCGGAAATGCTTCATGTAGTGCTCTCAAATCCGTGTCACCAACATTTGAAAACAATTCCAAACCATAATTCAACAAATTAACTCCATTTTGTATGATTCTGATGTGACAAGTTGATGTACGTAAAATTAGTTTATTAAATAATATGCATGTAAACTGTTCTGTTAGGTTAGGAAATGGGAAGTTAGTTTACATCCATTTTCTTCTCAGCATTTGGAAATGTATTCCCAAAGTTGATCACGCCGACTTCAGAGCCATCTACCGGAAGCTATATTAACCATTACAGCTACTCTCGCATGCGCACTGCGATTCTGTTGAACTTGGGAAGAATTCATGGGCAACCCCACCGAACCAAGATATGTATGTATATGTATTAAAAACAGAACCTAATAAAATTTAAGAAATCAATCATACAAACTACAACTATCAATGCATTTCCACGCATCAGCCTTTTCAGGTTAGTTCACGGCCTCTTTTGATCATAGAGAACCTTATAAGCCATTTTATCTTTTTAGACCATAGAGAACGAAGTTTTAGACATCGTAGCGCAGAGAGAAAAAAAAACCCCTGTGAGTGTAGCCTATATCTTTTTGATTTAAAACAATATAAACGTTTCTATCCATGCTTAGAAATTTTTCATAAAACAATGCACATTATATTGAATTATATATGAAATTTCAAGTGAATCAGTAGTAAATATTATGAAATAAGAGAAAATGAAATATACTTAAATATGGACGAACTTGAAAAACACATTAAATTTGAACACATTCTTACTTTATCAGTTCCTATTATTTTAACATTTTCTAACGATTCATATAACATTTGGATCAACTTTACATTTACCTTCCACTTAATTTTTACTTAATTGTAAATTTGTTATACAGGTAAATAATTAGCATTATATTTATTGTGAAGTCCCTAGTTTCCCAGTATGTCAACCTCGCTTTATCGGCACTCAATTATGTACAGATTATGTATGTGTAAACTTAGCGACAAAAAGAATTAGCCGCTTCAAAAAGTAGAGTCCCTGTTATGGCCCACTGTACATACTCGAAAAGCTAAAGCTGTGATTCACGAGGTAACACACTGTTAAATGTTTTAAATACGCCGTATTTGGTTTCAATCGTCTTAAATAGTCAAAGAGCAGTGAAGGAGACATGTTTCTAGATATTTACGAGTGTTCGACAAATGCAATACTATATATTACTCAAATTGCGACATTTCAAGTGAAGTTAAACTCTCGATCATAGTGCAAAAGTACAAGTAATATTTAGACAACTAGTATCCGACGTTCGAGTAGCGTAGATCGTGGAACCACTCACAAGAAGATTAAATACGCATGAAATCCAAGGTTCGAATCCTTCAACAAATTCTTTTATTCATTTGTATTTTCGCAAAATACATCCTATAAGTGCTATAATATTTAATTACTGCCACGTAATCTACGTCCACTTTACACTATATTAAGTAATATTCCTGCCATCGTAAACTCTGTAACACCATTTAGCTACCGGTATAAATTTAATTGTGTGTGCAGTAACATGTTTTAATAATAATGCTATAAATATATGTAATAAAAGATAATACAGCTTCATATATTCATGTGTTTATTTATTTATTACGTATTAGTGAGGGAAATGTTTCACCCTTCAATTAAAATATTTATTTTATATATGTCAAGTCCACTATAATAATAGCCCATAGATAATGGACAATAATAAAAAAAATATTTTTTTACTGTCCATCCATAGTAATAATAGTAATATAATAATAATAATATAATAATAATAATAATAATAATAGCGTGATGTATCAAAGGATGTGAAGAATGTAATTAACTGGAATCAAAATTAACTCAAAATGTACGCAAGAAAACGACATAATATATCATCATCATCATAGTACATTCACGAATTTAGGCCATTTGTTGACCTGTTTCGGCCTCAAGAGAAATACCATCCAGAAGTCTTTTGAGTGGACGTCCTGGTCTTCTTTTTCCTGCAGGTTGATATCTTAACATTTGTTTGGGTATTCTGTGATCTTCCATTCGATGAACATGTTGCATCCATCTTGACTTATAATCAGAAATTTTGTTTTCTAAAGGTTCCATGTGTAATTCTTCTAAGATGTCTTCATTTTTTTTTTTTTTGTGATCTAGTAGTGTGTATCCTGCAGTCCTCCGAAGATATCTCATTTCAGCAGATCTAAGTCTCTGTATATCCTTCTGTTTCAATGTCCATACTTCGCTACCATACAAAAGAGTTGGAAGAGCCAGTGTTTTATACACTTTCAGTCTTGAATGCTTTTGGACTCACTGTGGCTTGAAGATAGAATTTATTAACCCTAAAATTCTTAAAAATTTAGATATTTTTGCATTTACATCCTTTTCTTCTTCATATGAGATATTGCATCCTAGATATGTAAAATTATTCACCTGCTCCAAAATTTTATTGTCCAGTACAATTTTACTTCTGACAGGATCTACACCTTGAAATGCCATAATTTTTGTTTTTTCTGTAGATATCTTTAATCCATATCCTTCTGTAATTTTGTTAAGTCCATACAGACCTTTCTGTAGATTATCTTCTGAATTTGCTATTATTATTTGGTCATCTGCAAACAATAGGGTGTTTAATTTCCTATTTTCTGATATTCCTATTCCAAATTTATATGTTTTGTTCCAGCAACATATTACTTCATTGATATGAATTGCAAAGAGTGTTGGGGATAGGGGGCAGCCTTGTCTCACACCACGATTTATAATTGAGGGGCTCAGTGGAATAAGGGCCCATCCCAACCAATGATGGATTTTTAGTTATTTGCAGATTATGTATCCTATGGTCATCCTCTGTTAATCTTTAGAAGCTCATAATTCTAACTTTGCTCAAAAGAGGTTAAATGAGACTTTATGTCTAAGAAAAATTTCTAACTTCTTCACGCGCGCGGGGAATAAAGGCCCATCCCAACTGCTGACACGTGACCGTATATTGTCCGCTACTCTGTAGTCCGCTGCAATCTGACTAGCATTGACGGCAAATATCAGTAAATGCAGAATGGCTGATGCGGCAGATTCTTGTGCAAATGGAAATAGTGTAATAAAATATAAGAAAAGAAAAATAAATGTGCAACAGTAGAATAAAATGAAGCAGAACATTTTACGCAACAGTGGAAAGGAATATATATCGGCCTGAATCAGTTGCTTCAAGAGGTGCGGACGAAATTGCTAGTTGCTTATTAAAAGCTGTGCCACTGATTGAAAAAAGTGCTAATAAAAAGAAACTTATAATGTATATAGTGATTCATGTGTTGTTCAAAACAAGAATTATACAATAATGGGACTTTGGCTGTACAAGATTGATTGTGGCTGGTTTGAAGAAATTGAACATAAATTTCTTGTACCAGGTCACACTTTACTTCCCTGTGATGCTGACTTTGGTGGTGATTGAAAAAATTAAAAGGAAAACACAAGTGGTTTTAAACACCTGAACAGTGGGCTCACCTCATAAGAAAGAGTTGAATAAAAAACCATTTACAATAATTGAGACAAATGCAGAAGATTTTAAATATTTGGATAACTTAAATGTTCACAAAGAGAAATGTGACGCTGGACAACCAATAAGGTGGGCATCAGAAAATCATCTCAGTTTCGTTTTGTGGAAAACAGACACGTAATATACATAAAATATGTTTTCAGTGATTTGACTTTAGAGGAAGTAATAACCCTTTAAAAAAGGGAAAGGAAAGTGTCCTGTATTACGAGATGTAATATTGATAACAAAATATCCTAATGATAGGATGATAAAGAAGACATCATGACTCTCATGACATTTGTACCACCTGTACACCAGATATTTTAACAGTAGCCTTAAATCAGATGATGATGATGATGATGATGATGATGATGATGATGATGATGATAAATGCTGCAAACGTAGAATACGTAGATTAATGCAATATTCAAGTTAAAAATTGTTATTTAATTTGTTTATTTATGTTGTATTTTTTATATTCTCAATTTTCTTTTTCTTTTATTAGACATATGAAACAACGTAGTGGTCTATACATTTGCAGGCAGAAAGCTTATTTTATGTACAAGACATGTACCAAATATTATCAATGTGTGCTCTATACATTTTACTCAATGAAGAATTTAATAAAATGCCTATTTTTCTCCAAACTTAGTGGAGGTTGGGATGGGCCCTTATTCCACTGAGCCCCTCAATTCCTTCTTCAGAAAATCTGTTATTTAATTTAATCTTTATGATGTTGTCTTTGTAAATATTTTGTATGTTCTGCCGAAGTAAATTTGGTATATTTCTGTCTTCCAGTATATTTAAGAGTTTTGATCTCTTGACTGTGTCGAATGCTTTATCAAAATCTATGAAAGCAAAATGTGCTTCTAAGTTGAATCTCTTCTTTTTTCAAGCAATAGTTTAAGAGAAAATGTTGAATCAATACAAGATCGTCGACATAAAATATAGAATTCAAAAAGGCAGATCAGTAATAATAATGTTAAACGGCGTTTTGTGGGATAAGAACATACGAATGGATACCAAATTAAGAATTTACCCTAAATCCCTAATTTGCAGCACACTAACATACAGTGCAGAAACTTGGCAGTTGAATAAAATTTTGAGTTTAAAGCTTATGTCTGCTGAAGTGGATTGTTCTAGACGCTCAACCAGAGATTCAAAATTGGAGAAAATCAGAAATGCAATCATCAGACAACAAATTAAAGTCCAAAATTCAATATTAGATTTTGTGAGATAAAGACACTAGAATGGAATGGTAATACACGTAGGATGCCAAAGAAAAGATTGCCCAGAGAAACTTTGGAATGGATTCCACCTAGAAAAGGAAAGAGAGGTTCACCTAGTTTTAAATGGATGGATGAAGTAAGAAGAGGTATGAGGGAGCTAGGTCTGGAAGATTTGAATGTGAAGATAGAGAAGAATGGGGAAAGAAGATAAAAATTTTAAAAAGCTTTGGGCAGAGCAAGATGTTTTATTACATTGTAAATCTGTTGATAAATAAGTAAATAAATAATACTTACTTACTCACTGGCACTATCGAACCCGTAGGTTCATAGCCGCGCGGACATACGCTCTCCATACATTCCTATCCTGAGGTAATGCTTTCCCTGTATAATCTACTTCCCTCAAATAATAGTTAATGTTATTCTCCCACCTCATTCTTGGTCTACCAACTGGGTGTTTTCCCTCTGGCTTTCCTACAAGAAGCTTCCATGCAATTCTTTCATTCCCCATATGTGCAACATGTCCTGCCCATCGCAGTCTACGAGACTTAACTGTTCTTATTATATCTGGCTTTCTATAAAGACCATGTAGTTCATTGTTATGAAGTCTTCTCCATTCACCTGTTTGTTCATCTCTCTTTGGTCCAAAAATTTTCCTAAGTACTTTATTCTCAAATCCTTATAATATCCTTTCCTCCCTTAAAGTAAGAGTCAATGTTTCACAACCATGTAATATAACTGGTAGAATAATCTTAATATATAAACATTTCGTGTCACGTTGATTGTCCGCGATGGAATCCTAAACTACTGAACCGATTTTCATAAAATTTTGAACACTGTGTGCAGTTTGATCCAACTTGAGACTTAGGGTAGTTTATAACTAAATTTATAGTCACATTATTTTTTTATTGCAAATTATTTGTTTATTACTTAACAAAGAGTTATAATTATCTGTGAGTTACATACAATTCTAACAGATGGCGGTGTAAGGTAATTTGGTAAGGTAATTGGTTTTTATTTAGCAAAGAGAGATCCAGGTGGCTGTGATTTTTGTTGCAACTGCGAATTTCAATTGAATTACAAATATTGATTATTTCATAATTTAAGTGTGTTCAGTATTTATTTTATTTTCAATATTATTAATTTTGTGTGTAAGTATTAGTTTTAAATAATGTGGCTGAAAGACAGCAACTTAATTAAAATTTTTAATGTATACCTTAGCCACAGCAACGCGTGGCCGGGACTTCTAGTAGTTTTATATATTTTCAGTTTAACATTTTTTGAAAGGAGTTGGGACATCAAGAGTCTCTGCAATGCATAATAACACGCATTTCCAGAATTGAGCCTGTGTTTAATTTCTTTGTGCATCTCATTCCTATTTGTGATTATTGTTCCTAGGTATTTGAATTCAGCCACTTCCTCAAAATTTCCCTCATTTGTCATTAGCTGTCCATTTCCATTATATAATGTATTTCTACGTGTGACCATATATTTAGTTTTATTGATATTTACTTCCAGTCCTAATTTCTTAGTGTTACTCAATAGTCTGTGCTTGTTGTCCTTTAGTATCTCCTCGCTATCGGCCAATAGTACTACATCATCAGCATAAACTAACAGCTTATTAATACCATTGAGTTGCAAGCCTTCCTCATTCTCTAAAGATTTAATGGCATGCTCTAGTACAAAATTAAATAGTAGAGGAGATAGTGCATCTCCTTGCTTCAACCCATTCTGGATTTCAAAAGTGTCCGAAAACTGTTTGCCTATACGCACCCTACTCTTTGTGCCATTTAGACACATTCGTATAACTTTTTAGGAATTCTAAACTCCAGCAGGATACTATATAACTTCTCCCTCTTAATTGAATCATATGCTTTTTTGAAGTCAACATATAGTTGATGTACAGTACCATTATATTTCCATTTCTTCTCTAAAATCTGTCTTAAACTAAAATTCTGATCTGTTGTAGACCTGTTTCTTCTAAATGCACATTGAAGATCTCCTAGAATGTCATCAATATAGGGGAGTAAGTCTACTTACTAATATAGGCTATTTGTTAGAATTTTGTACGAAATTAAAAGTAATGAGATGCCCCTGTAGTTGTTGCAATCAGTTTTATCTCCTTTCTTATAAATTGGTATGATAATTGATTCTTTCCATTCATCTGGAAGAGCTTCTTTTTCCCAAATCATACTAAGCAACCAGCGTATCTTGTCCATCAATTTTTCTCCCGCTGATTTTATCAGTTCTGCTGGGATCTTATCCGAATCTGATGCTTTATACAACTTCAATTTTTCTATCGCCAATTAAACCTCCAATGCACTTGGTTCTGCGACTAGCATTTCTGCTTTCTGTAAATTATCCTCCTCAATGTCCTGTTCTGTATGTACATTTAATAGCCGATTAATGTAACTTTTCCATCTATTTAATATAGGCTACTCCTGGAATCTGCAATCATATCCCCATTTTCATTCCGAATTATGTTTGTTCTAGCCTGAAACCCCTTCTTCTCTATACTAATTCCCTGATATGATTATCTAATGTTCCTATTATTTGCATTCATTTCAAGATCATGAATCTTCTCTCTCAAATATTCCCTCTTTAGGAACTTGGTGGTTTCCCGTCTAATACTACCCAATTGCTCTAAAAATACCTCATTTGGCTCGTGTAACCATTTCAGTTTTGCTAGCTTTCTTTTCTTTACCATGTCGGCACATTCCTCATCAAACCATTTCTTGTTTTGCCTCTTTTTTAAACAACCAATACTTTGTAATGCTGACAATTTAATAGTATATCGTATAGCCTCCCATTCTTTATTTAGATCAGTTTCTTCTTCGTTTGCCACATTGTCATCTGAAGATTCTAGTACTTCAAATCTATTAGCAATTTTGATTTGGTATTCTTGCCGCATTTCATCATTTTTCAAGTTTTTTAATTCAAATTTTACAGAATCATCTTTAGCGTTTGTTCCTCTCATAAGCGATAGCCGTTTTTTGATTTTCACTCTGACCAGATGATGATTCGAATTGCAGTCTGTCCCTCTAATTGATGTAACATCGATGATGCTACTGTGCCAGCGTTTATCCACTAATGCATGATCTATCTGGTTCCGAGTTTCTCCATCTTGGGACGTCCAGGTGTATTAATGAATATCCTTATGCTGAAATGTTGTGCTCTTAACAATGAGATTCTTTGATGTGGCAATTGTAGTAAATAAATAATAAAAATAGTAATACTTCCAAATAGATAGTACGTTTTTTCCTTTAAGAATGGACAAACAGAATAAAATAGAAAGCATTTTAACAATTAAAAATAAATAACCCGATCGGCAATCGAACCTGTGACCTTTTGTATACGAAACAGGCCACTAAGCACTGAGCTAAGAGTACGCTGGCTAAATGCGCTTGAAAGAATACTCTTCAAAGGAAGAAGGGAAACGTATTGTAGCTCTACTCTGCAATTAATTTACTCGTGTGAATCGGGCGTTGCAACTACGTCAAATAATCTATTCTGGGTGTTGGCGCAAAAGGGAGACATCCGAATCTCGAGATTATTTTGATTTTAAAATGAAGCTTAGGACCACTAAACATGAAAACACACAAAAAAAATTGCGGACCTTCCAGAAACAAAGCAGTAAAATAACATTTTATAAGCACTACAAAATACACATTTCTCTAGTTTACTGTACGAGACATCCCCTTTTCGACATACATTTGATATTAAAATGAAGCTTAGGATTACCAATGTACCGGTACAATTGAGGGCCACCGTTATTCTCCCAGAAGTTTGTATTTCTTCTGATTGTAAAAATATAAAAGTACTGTATAGTAAACAAGTCATTGCCGACAAGCGGCGTTTCAAGTTATTTGAGGGTGTGTGAAGAAAGACGAATAACTGTTATGTTTATTGTCTGGTCATGTGTTACCGATACGTATTTTGATGTAGGTGCATAGACAGATTTACGGTCTGGGGGATTACGCAAATCTCCAATGTTAAAATTTAGTGAAGGTTAGGAGGGGTGCAAAGAATGGTTTATTACTTTTAAGAAATTTAACAATAGAAAAATGTAGCCTCCAAAATATAGCATACAGGTAGTAAGATTATCAACCTCGAGCATCTGAACCTGGATAAGGAAGATAGTCCCTTAAAGAACACGCCCTAAATTTAGTAGGCCTATATCGACTTACAGAAGTAGCTTATAGAGGTGTGGTAAATCAGTTATGTTATCCATTCAAAATTTTCTTATCAAAATTGTAATGGCGACGGAAAAATAAGTCGAATCCACGACTTTCTTAAATAATTATATATCGAATGTTACGTAAACTATAATCAAAGTAAGTGGAGCGAGTGCTCCTTTCCGAAGAACATACAAAGTAAGTGGACCGAGGGCTCCTTTCCGAAGAACATACAAAGTAAGTGGAGCGAGGGCTCCTATTGGAAGAACATAGGCCTACAAGTGTGGAGCTGACACTCCGACTCGAATAACGAGCAGAGTCACCGCGAGTATCAGAAGGAACTCGGAATATAAATTCGCATTAACGTTGAGATAAGATACAACGGAAATTCTAAGATTATCATTTTTAAACTTACATAAGTCGTGGTTTTTGCCGTTTCCTAGCCAAGTTATAAGAGCAAGTGTATATTTTACGATTGAGGAAAATGCAAATTAATAAAATCCTTCCATCACGTCACCTAAAATAGTTTTACCACTAATTACCTTCTGTAGTTCCTTATCTATTACAGGCTAAAATCATAAAGTTCAGCCCGACCCTAGAAAAACTTAGAGAAACTCATAGCTCGCGCATAGAACGTGCTATATTCTTAATAATAATAATAATAATAATAATAATAATAATAATAATAATAATAATAATAATAGCTTTATTTTACCTGGCAGAGTTAAGGCCTTAAGGCCTTGTCTACCACTCAACCAGGTTTAAAAAAAATACAAACAAAAAAATAGTCTTAAATCTAAATTACAATATATATAAACGATTACAAGTTATGAATACAATACAATTAATATTTATAATGTATTTTGATTTACTTTAAATTTAACGAATTAAATATATAATATGTACAATATAGCCTATATAAAAAACGAGGAAAAGATTAATGACATAGTACAAAATTAAATAAATAGAGAAAAATTAATTATTAGACAACAGGTAACTGTATAAGCGTGACTTAAAGGTACCAAGTGTGCGGCAACCCCTGATATCTCGAGGAAGGAGATTCCAGGAGCGGGCAGAGGCTACTGTGAAGGAAGTAGAATAGGAGGAAGTGCTATGAAGAGGAAATTGTTAGCAGACTGCTATCTTGTGACCTAGTGTCAATATTGTGGTAAGAGGATATCTTCTCAAATCTGGACGCCAGGTAAGTAGGGATGTAGGAATTCAGAAGCTTGAAAAGTAGTGAAAGAGAGTGCAATTTACGTCTGTTAGTAAGACGGAGCCAAGAGAGGTCATTAAAGTGTTCGGAAATATGGTCATAACGGCGGATATTGAAAATGAATCGAACGCAAGCATTATGAACACGCTGCAGTCTCTGCGACAAGTCATAGTTTAGATCATTATTTGTCGCGCCAAAGATGAAAACACAAGAAAATCTACGGATCATCACTAAAGAAACTAGTTTAGAGTAATTGTTTCTCATACATAATTAGGTTAGGTTAGGTTAGGTTAGGTTAGGTTAGGTTAGGTTAGGTTAGGTTAGCTTAAAATTTCTTACACATGTATTATAATTTATTTACATACATGTGATTTAACATTGTCTAGATGCCATTCTATTTATTACTTTCACAGATTAATTTAAATAAGTTAGGTTATTATACATGTATTATAAATATCGAAGAATATTTTATAAATAAGCGGCATCTATTTATTGAATATTTTGTAAGGGCTAATTTGCCGTTGTTCATTTTCGAGAAATACGTACGATGATGTATCGATTATTACCGACAATCGATTAAGTTAAAACAATTGTTAAGAAACTGTATATGAGGATGTGATTTTTATTAAATTTCAAAATCTTTGCTATGTAATTTTGGAAATATAGCATTTGAAAATACAGCAGTGCACTTTTATTACAATAAAAGATTTATTCTATTTTGGCATCTGTATAGAAGACAATATGTTTTCGCCCCGGAGTAACGTCTCAATATCGAATCTGAGGTCACGACCACAATGGCAGTCACTTACTTAATGTAATATAGGGAATAGTGCTTTATAAATTATTTTACAACTTTGTTTCTCGATGGTCCGCAATTTTTTTTTTCATGTTTTCATCTTCGAAGTTCATAAGCTTCCTTTTAAAACTAACATTACCTCGAAATTCGGATGTCCACATTTCGCGCCGTACCCCTACTTTGTACTGTTCTTCTTTAGAGCCTTAAACTGCAATCATAGCATTTTCATGTTATGCTTGCAGTTTAACTACGGAATTATAATTGTGTTAGCGTCCCGTTGCTTTAACGGGGATGATAATGAATATGGCCAGATTATATTCGGCGACCGTTTGGGCCTCAAAGCGTCGTGACATCTGTCTTACAGGCGAGGAAAAACTCTGAAAAAACCTCACCCAGGAAGCCGAACCGGTCTATGTGAACTTTATTGATTACATCATCCCAGCTTTCACTTTGTAGTAAAGATTTAAAGTATTCAATATTTACATTGTTGAAGTTTCTTTTATAACTTGTTTTGTTAAGTTTTGACTTCATGGCTGTGTTTGTCTCTAACGGAATATCGATAAATGTTACACTGTGATCTGAGATACCAAAGTTTATATTTTCTTCTGTATATGGTAAATATCCATGAACAATGATTATTTGAACAAGACATGTTTGTGAGGTGGAAGTTATACGAGTAGGAGTATCTATAGTCTCGATTAGATTATGGGAGTGAATTGATGACCTGAATTCATATACAACTTTATCAGTAGTTATAGAGTTTATGTTCAAATCCCCACATATAATAATAGACTTCTTTTTCTTTTTTAGGGTATTTGGTAGTATTTCAAATTTGTCTAGAAAGGTTTTTATACAACCATCCGGAGATCTATATACAGAGACTGTTATTAAACAAAAATTATGAATTGTTATTTCTGTCACTACATGTTCAAATGTCTTTTCTATATTTAGATAATATGTCTGACTTTTCTCTGTGTGTTTTAAGTGATTCTGTAAATAGATTACTGACCCCCCCATTTTTATATGTTGACCGACAATATGAGCTAGTAAGTTTATAATTTTGTATCACATATGAGGAGATTTCATTGACATGGAGCTAGTGTTCAGTACAGTATATAACATCTACATCTTGTAATTCCTCACCCAGTAATATTTCCAATTCATACTTCTTATTTCTAAGACATTGAAAATTTTGATGCATTAAACTGAAGTTATTTTTATAGTGTTACCATTATCAGAAGTTTTTTAGTTAACAAAGATAATGAATTGCACTTATTTATTTTTGTCTTTTTTTTCTCCTTGTGTTGTTCTTGCATAAAAAATCTTGCATGTGTACAGAGTCTTTATTGTTAGTGTTGATTTTTTCAAACTTTCTATATCTTGATCGAAGTCTGGCAGGCTTATGATGATTCTTTTGTGACTATCTGATTCCTCTTCTTTCTTCTTCTCTAGATTTTTTCCCCATTTGCAAATAATTGGATCATCTTTTTTTAGTTCAAGTTCTTTGATTAGTCCGCCAATTTTTATGTCATTTCGTCTTTTCCGACACCGTTCATTGCTGACCATGCTTGGTGTAATAGTCCCTTCTTGTGTTAATATTCATTAGTTTAGTGTTTTTGGATGTCATTAGTCTTTTGTTTAGTTTATTGTTGAAGTTGTTCGCTTCCTTGTTGATACATGACCATTGAGCTAAGTCATGCCTGAGTGGTGCACACATTACAATTACATTTGTGTGTTGACATTCGCTCACAAACTTAGTTAGGTTATGGATACCTCTACTGGTGTTGTTTTTAGTGATATCATTTCTCCCTCCAACTACCACAATTATATAATTTTTATTTAATTCTTTAATGTCTTCTTTTTGCTGATTTTGTAATTTTATCTAAAGGTGCTCCAGGATTCACATAGCCTATAACCCGGTGTGAATCTGTGAGGTGACATTTCAAGTTCGCTGTACATCCTCTAGAGTGACTGTCACCAATGATCACTATCTTGTTTTTCCTTTTTCGCTGAATATTCACATTTTTATTTAAAGTTTTTTTTTAAGTCAACTACTTTATATGTTCAATTTTCTTCTAAGGATTGCAGAACTGAAAATCTATTTGGTGGAGCATTTATTTTTCCATGATGCTTTGTAGTTACTTTATTCCAGATTTCATCATTTTGAAGGTTATGCCCAGACGTTATGTTACTTGGGTTACCATATGTATCATTTTGATAATCTCCTTGGCAGATTTTAGTTCGTTCCTAAGATTTTCTATTTATGTATTTTTTTGTGTGTTTACACATATTTTGCACTCTCTGTTGGCTTCTTCTTCGCAAAATAACGTGGTAGGAATTGGCGTAATTATATCCACATCCGCCATATTTGATTTGCGCGTGTAATCAGATGTTAGAAAAAGACTGTCCTGTAGTATCATACTTAATTTAATACGTGTTTTATTATTGTTTTCTGTGAATTGTGAGTTTACTTCCAATGCAGAAATATTTTTACTTATTAAAGATGAATCATTACTATTGAATCAGAATAAATAAGAGACGGTAAACTTTTCAAGCTACCAAAGGCCTCAGCAATGTTGCCAATCCACATATTATCCGACTGTTCCACATTAACCTCAACTTGTAACTATTTTTAAATACTTTTTTATAACAAAATAAATATTTTTTACAAGCGACAATTCATTACAAATAGTTATAGTATATACTCATGGTGATTTTGGGGATTTTTATTCAAAAATAGTAAAGTTATTTTTAGAAACGAAAATGGTATTCCATAATAACCTCATTTCTTGGCATAAATAAGCTGAAAGACGAACTTTTATGTGTTTTTACGTTCAGTTCAATAAGTGATAAAAATCTATATCGTAATTTATTTTAAACACCCGTTCTGATTACCCGGCGTTGCCCGGAAACCTACTTTTCCAGATCGTCTTGGCTTAAATGAGCTCAAAGACGAAAATGAGTGTATTTCTATGTTAAGTTGAATAAGTGTAAGTACAAATTTATATTGTAATTATTTTTAGACACTCCGTGCTGATTACCCAGCGTTGTCCGGCAATCTACTTATCCCGATCTTCTTGGCATAAATGAAAATTAATATGTTTTTGTGTTCAGTTCAGTAAGTACATAGAAACATTTATATCGTAACTATTTTTAGACACCCCGTGCTGATTACCCGGCGTTGCCCGGAAGTCTACTTATCCCGATCTTCTTGGCATAAATGAGCTGAAAGACGAAAATGAATGTGTTTTTATGTTTAGTTGAATAGGTAAAAGGAAACAATTGTATCGTAATTATTTTTAGATACACCGTGCTGATTATCCGGGAATCTTATTTATCTCGATCTTCTTGTCATAAATCGGGTGAAAGATGAAAATTAAGGAGATGGTCTGGTGAAAATACCAAAATCTAAGTTATACTTTTTTTTTAGATACATGTTTGAAAAGTTGTTCACAGAAAATTTGAAACCTGTAATTTGCATAGTTCCTGAGTTACATGGTTATCTTTTTAACAAAAAATAAAAAACAAATAGAAATTATTCCTTGCACAAGAGGTTACGAGATAGACACTTCAATTTTTTACGTAAAAGTTCAGAATTATCCCTTAAATGACTTGACAGTTTTTCTTAATTAAACTAACATATACCAAGAAATCAATTCTTCAAATATACAGGGTGATTCATAATTCTTATTACAAACTTGTAGAGGGGACTAAGTAGATAAAAGTTTTGATTAGGAACACTTGTCCGGAAAGGTACCATTTCGATGTAAAATAAGTTTGAAGATCAAAACATAATGTGCCCATATCGCGTGTTTTGTGTTTCAGAATAAGTATTACAGATTTCTAGGGGTTGTATTACACCTGCCGAGTCAGAGAAAGATCTTTCTGCACGAATTCTGGCGGCAGCAGACATTATTGAGCAGACACCAGGGCTTGTTGGGCGTGTGTATGAAAAGATGCATCGCAGGTACACTTGTGCAACGAACAACAGGATCGCCACGTTGAACCACACTTGTAGTACAACCCCTAGAAGTTTGTAACACTTATGCTGAAACACAAGACACACGATATCAGCTCATTGTGTTTCGATCTTCAAACATATTTTACATCGAAATGGCACGTTTCCGGACATGAATTCCTTATCGAAACTTTATCTACTAAGTCCCTTCCACAGCCCCTAGAAGTCTGTAAAACCGAGACGGAAAAACATTTTGTTGTACGAGTTGTGGCATCAGCTCACATTATTGAACAAGCCAATTCTCGTGGGACGTGTTTCGCAGGTACACTTTGTAACGGGCTTCCAATATAAAACCGAACCGGCCTCACGGAGTTTTACCCGGCACGCATTGCTGTCTCTTCCTCCCGCAATTCACCCTGCCTGCCACCCGTCCTTGAACTGTTTCTTACCTTATAGAAAATGCTGGAAATGTTGTCCTCCCGCAGTTAAACGGGCATTATACCGAGTAAACACATTTAGATTGACACGCTGTAGTTCGTTGTTGTGCTAATTTCGGTAATGATTTTTGTGGTGAAAGTTCCAAATTTTCGCCAATTTCGTCTAATTTTTCTTCGGTGAGAACCGTACGCCTTCGCGTGTGTTTCTTATTTTGTACTGAACCAGTGGTCTCAAATTTAGTCACAAGATCGTGGATTGTCGATCTGGAAGGAGGTAATTGTCCAGGGAAGTTCCGAATAAATTCCTCGCGAACGCGACGAGCTGATTCGTATTTATAATAACATTTACACACATAAATGCGCTGCTCTAATGTCAGCTGACGTCTCATCTTGTCGAACGATAGTAAACTGACTAGTTCAAGGACGAGCAGCTGGCAGAGTGAAATGCGGACGAGGAGAGAGCGCTGCCTGACGGGTGAAACCCCGTGAGGCCGGTCCGGGTTTATATTGGAAGCCCGGTATAATGAACATCAGGGTCGCCACGTGGAACCACTCTTGTAGTTCATACTTGTCTATAATGAAGTCGATTCAAACTGATTTTGCATAGAAACGATACATTTCCGGACAAGCGTTCCTAATCAAAACTATATCTACTTAGTCCCCTCTACAGTCTCCAGAAGTTTGTAATAGGAAATATGAATCACCCTGTAGTGTATTTTATTTATTTAAAACAAGCCAAATTCTAATATGTGAATACTGTAAATCAATTTCTATCCTATTTTCTACGAAAATACTTTGTTTTATAAACTCTCATGGGACATATATTGAAAACTGCAAGGCAACTGAATAAAAAATGTTATGCAAGGAGTGATTTAAATATGGAAAAATTAAAAAAAAATGTATTCGAGTAAAACCATCAAGCTGGCTAAATTTCTCCAGCACCATAATATATAGGACCCGCTTCTTCTTCATACACTCTTCTGCTCTATTTTTCTTAATTTTCTCCTCACTTTCCTTGACTGTTCAGTATTCCTAACTTTGAATGGGTAGATCAGATGATTTATCTTGATGAGTACTAATATTCTTTGCAGTGTCACTGACTTCTTCTCCTGTGACAGTTTTACTTATTTCCAAACTAATTTCACAACCCAATGGTAGAACAGCACATTCCATTCTTCTTCTTCTACTTCTTCCTGACACAAACTTTGTTTTAGGGCACTTAGACCATATTGAGTTGTGAAGGCTACACTGACACACCTAGAAAGAAGTTCATCTGCTACCACTCTTTGATAAACAGGCATGGTTTTTGTTAACACTGCAGGCTTAACTTTTTAAATTTCCTTTTGACTTGATGGTTTTTCATTCTTGGCAATGACACAATTATAAAAGACCAGGAATCAAATCCATCAGAGCACTTCAAAAGGTGAGGGTCTTGACTTTTTGACTTTGATCTTCATAAGTGCTGATATATCGCAGAAATGTAGCAAATACTACAAATTTCACTTACTGCACATTTGGAATGTTGTTCTTCAGGGCATTCCTGTAGTAGAATGTTCGCTTTTTTATGGTTGGCGCTGACAAACTTCCTTCTTTTCGTCCACCTAGAATAACGCATTTTACCTTGTACTTGTTCCTTATACCTGCGCCTAAGTGTTTAGGCACATGATTAAGACATTCTTCCTTGATGAATTCAACATCATATATGTTGTGACAGCCTTTAGATGTAAAAAAGAAAGTCTTAGCATACCTCATTTCACAACAATCCATAAATCTTTTTTCACATTGTCTCAGCTGTTGCAATCTTCATTGCATTGAAGGATCCAGTGATTTGTTCACGCTCTTTAGCATGATTTAAATGCCATTCATTGTATTCTGCACTTCCTTCCTTCAATTTCTTCTCATTCCTAACACATTTCATGCATTTTTTTTTTTCTGATAACAGTAAGAAAAATTATGAAATGAATGAAACTATAGTAGAAGGTCATATTATTGTTTTCTGTAGAAAAAACATAATTTTGGACAAATATTTCATGGATAATTGTCATGTAAGACAACCATGAAATTATTTTCTTGTGTCAAATGCTGTAACTGCCCATGCTCACAATGCACAGTATTTAAAAATGGCGGACAAGAACACTTAAATTTTATATATGATATATGGGTACATTTAATGAAAGTACAATGTTAGGAGGTTCTTATAATATAACTTTTGTTTTACTTTCATTATTTTAACCCATTTTTCAGTACACCATCCCCTTAATGTGTTTTTATGTTTAATTGAATAAGTAGGAAAGGATACATTTACAGTTAAGTCTCGTAGACTTTGATTGGCAGGACATGTGGCACAAATGGGGAATGAAAGAGGTACATGGAAACTTCTTGTAGGAAAACCTGAAGGTAAACGCCCAGTTGGTAGACCAAGAATGAGGTGGGAGAACAACATTAAACATGATTTGAGGGAAGTAGATTATACAGGGGATGATTGAAAAACATTAGCTCAGGATACAGATATATGGAGAGCTTAAATCTGCGCGGCCATGGACCTATGGGTTCGATGGAGCCAGTGAGTTAGTTAGTTATAAATTTATATCGTAATTATTTTAAGGTACCTCGTGCTGATTACCCGGTGTTGTCCGGAATCTACTTAATCCTGACCTTTTTGGCATAAATGAGTTGAAAGACAAAATTCGTTATTGTGAGTTATCCATAAAAGAACACGCCCTGCTGCGCTTGCCCGGGAATCTACTTATCCCGATCTTCATGGTACAAATGAGTTCAAACAAGAAAATTAATGTGTTTTTATGTTTAGTTGAATTAGTAGAAACATAAATTTATATCGTAATCATTTTAAGATTACTCGTGTTAATTACCCGGTGTTGCCCTGGAATCCACTTAACCCGATCTCCTTGGCATAAATGAGTTGAAAGACAAAATTCGTTTTGAGTTATCCATAAAAGAACACTCGCCGTGTGCTGCTACCCTTGCCCGGGAATCTACTTATCCCGATCTTCTTGGCATGAATGAGAGACAAATATGGTAATTGTGAGTTATCCGTAAAAGATAAACATATGCTGCCGTGAACTTTTTTGTAGTTTTTTTTTAGATATTGAATTCTATGTGCATTAATTATGTGTAATTGTTATGATTTAGGCAGCATAAGCCATTTAAATCTCCAAAAGGCTACTTTTTTCACTTTTTTTTTACAAAGACCGATTGATTTTAAGGATGAAGGAGTTGAGTATTAAAACTCTGTTATAGCCTATAACCATCCCCGGAACCTACTAATTTTTTTTCAAAAAGCCCCATCACAATCGGATGAACGACATGGCAGCGCATACAATACGAACAAACAAACATGCATTTATATATATATATATATATGCCTAAGCATTCATTTTTCTTATCATGTCTTATTAAGCTTGCATTGCTCAATGTCAAAAATTTAATTATAACATCGAAATAAAGAAGCGTCACTGCTATAAAGTAAAAATATTGTATTTAATTTGCTTACTTGTTATAGGAGCTACTAGATGGCAGTGGAGATCGAGTTCCCGCTACTTCTCATAACAGAGAATATATATATATATATATATATATATATATATAATACATGTCTGATGTTCTCTCCTGGTACGGCGTTATTGTAACTCACTTCTGAGGTTGGGGCGCCTGGAAGAGGACTTACGCTGTCCCGATGATATGATAGATGATGATGGTAACGATACGCCTGGAGAGGCTTTAATCCAAATTTATGAATGTGTTAATGATGATAATGATGGCCAGATGATGTTCGGGGACCGTTTGGGCCTTAAAGTTTCCTGACATTTGTCTAACAGGTGAGGAAATAACCCGAAAAAAAAACATCACCCACGAAACTTGTTCAAACACGGGCCCGCTGCGTGATAAGGCAGCACGCTACCTCGAGATCTCAGCGGTGGAGTTTATACATATATAATATTGAGTGACACTACAATTCAAATTTTATGACATGTATAACAGTATTCAGAGAGACTAGGGTTTGCAACTAATTGCAAATTTAATAGAAACCGTCGGAAATTAGGTAAGCAGTTTTACTGTAATGTACTTGAAATCAACTGAATATTATTATAGTTCAATATATAATTTTGGACCTTGCAAGACCAGTATTAAGATATGGTAGTGAAGTATGGACAATACGAAGAAGAGATGAATGTCGAATAACAGAATTGAGATGTGATTTATGCGCAGTACAGCAGGCACCCAAAGTGGGACCATTAAAAAAAAATTAGGAAATTATGGAAAAGTTGGATGTAGAACCCATTGAACATTATACACAAAACTACCAGAACAACCCTCCAGTGGTCCTTGAAACACCTCAATATACATAACCCTATATTGTACTTTTTATGGTGGCACTTCTTATCTTGGACGTAACATACTGTACAATTTATACTTGTGGTAGAAATTGTAGACCAGTGTTGTTTATACTTTTCCTATAAATGAGATATGGCACAAGGTCATCCTACATGTCATTCCATTAGAAAGATAAATTTTTGTTTTATAGTAAAATTCTGCAATACGCACAGACTTCACAGGAAGCATTGGAATGAAGTGACATAATTTTATGCTTCTCTGTACATATGTTGAATACTGACACAACAAATTGATGCTTATTGCCATAGCATATTTCTAATATAAATCGCACACATGTTTAGTATTTCTCTCCTAAGCACAAAAGGATTTTAACCTCTAGCTCATAAATTATCTTCTAGTAAAAATATAGCACATAACAAAAGCAAAAGTTACATTTTTATCAATGAAATTCTGGGAATATTATAAGAAATATTGTTTTCACCAGGTGATTCGGTTATGCCAAAATTGTTCAGAAAAAAAAAGTTGTAGTAGAAGGATCAGAAATTACTAAAAAGTTTAATGAAGAAATGCTGGGTAGTGAGAGTGATAAATAAGTAAACTTAGTGAAGCTAAGAATCATATAATTAGGACTAATACTGATGTGGGTAGGCGGAAACTGATTAAGAATAGAGAACAGGATAGCAGAGACACTAATAATAATTATGTAGATTCAAAAATACAGAAACAACAAAACAATAATTAAAAAAATGAAATGTCATAAAATATACAGACAATTTGAATAGTATACAGCAACTAAAATGAATATTGATACCATATCTATCAGTATTTTCAAATTTTCCAATGAACAAGAACTAATTAGCCTAAATATTAAGGAAACAAATCTTTATAAATAAAGAATAAAATATAATTAAGGGTAAATTTGGCCTAAATAGTAGAACACACAACTTGGTCAATATAAATAAAGATAATATTATAGATTATATATATACATATAATTATAGATTTCTTTTTCTAATTATTTTGATTGGAATTACAAAAAAAACCAACTTGATAATGTACTGTTCTGCAGATGATAATATTCACCTTTGAGATTTCTTCACGTCATTAGTAATAATGCAACAGATGAAACACTAAGTAAGATACACTCTGTTTTTTACACACCACGTAATGAAATTCATGTTAAGCTATAGATCAGGATAACAAAATTACATTAGTTGAAAGTCTCAAGTTATGGAGGACTCTTACCTGGAAACAGTTTATTCAGTCCAAAAGAGCTAGATTCAGAATAAAAAGTTTTCATCAGTGTGATCCGGAACTGGATACCTGTATAACGGAGTATTTACACAGGGAAAGGAACTAATACTAAGGGTGACTTGGAATTAGTGCTCTCATGTTCTATTCTTATAAATTGACAGACTTTGTAGGATAAGGGTTGGATTATACTTACTCACTCACTGGCACTATCGAACCCGTAGGTTCATTGCCGCGCAGACATAGCTCTCCATACATCCCTATCCTGAGCTAATGCTTTCCAATCATTCCCTGTATAATCTACTTCCTTCATGTCATAGTTAATATTATTCTCCCAACTCATTCCTGGTCTACCAACTGGGCGTTTTCCCTCTGGCTTTCCTACAAGAAGTTTCCATGCAAGTCTTTCATTCCCCATACGTGCAACATGTACTGCCCATCGCAATCTACGAGACTTAACTGTTCTTATTATATTTGGCTTCCTATAAAGACCATGTAGACCAGTGTTATGTAGTCTTCTCCATTCACCTCTCTGTTCATCAATCTTTGGTAAAAATTTTCCTAAGTACTTTATTCTCAACTACTTGTAATCTCCTTTCCTCCCTTAGAGTAAAAGTCCATGTTTCGCACACATATAATATAACTGGTAGAATAATAGTTTTATATACTGTATTTTCAGTTTAATGTTTTTTGAAAGGAGTTGGGACATCAAGAGTCTCTGCAATGCGTAATAGCACGCATTTCCACAATTGAGCCTATGTTTAATTTCTTTGTGTATCTCATTCCTACTTGTGATTATTGTTCCTAGGTATTTGAATTCAGCCACTTCCTCAAAATTTCCCTCATTTGTCATTAGCTGTCCATTTCCATTATATAATAAATTCCTACGTGTGACCATATATTTAGTTTTATTGATATTTACTTCCAGTCCCAATTTCTTAGTGTTACTCAATAGTGTGTGCATGTTGTCCTTTAGTATCTCCTCGCTATCGGCCAATAGTACTACATCATCAGCATAAACTAACACCTTATTAACCCATCAGCGTGGATATTTAAACATGGCGTTCCCTTCCCAGATGCAGAAGGACGTGTTAACACGCCAGGACTTTTAAATATCCAAATGCGGATTGCCATGTCAACACATGTGGTACATCTATAGTTTCCAAAGCCTATAACTAGGTTATTTTACATGTTGGAGAACTTATTTTTTTGTCACCGTGTTAAGGAAAGATTCCCCTTCATGTTACTACATAATTTATGACAGGGCAAGTGGAGTGAGGTGGCTATTTGTTATTGAAAGGAAATACTTTTTTTTTTTCAGCCAGACCTTCTTCTGAATATATCCCGTACCTTATTTTAGCCGAAAAAGAATATATAACTGTAAAGTGTCTCATTGTGTGGTCTCAAACTTTTCTTTTGAAACAATTACCGGTATCGCAGTCTTTGTGAAACCATGGCTCGTGTGTGTGCAGGAAACCAAGTGTTGTCAGAAGAGGAAAATTTTAAGTTTGTCGACAAAATTTTAGATGAAATTGATAAACATAGTGATTTAGCGTCTAGGCCCTATATCAGATAGTTCTTTGCACCTGACTATACACAACCTCCTCACGATATAAGTGATAGTGACGTTAGCTGTGTTCACGAGGGAGATATTCAGACACTGACACGTGTTTTGATTGCTACAGGGCTAGGGGGAGTGTCCACAGATTTTGTAAGGCAAAATATGGACACATTTAATTTAATACGAGAGACTTTCTGTGACATCAGTGGTCCACAGTTCGAG
Organism: Diploptera punctata; assembly: GCA_030220185.1. Taxonomy (NCBI): domain Eukaryota; kingdom Metazoa; phylum Arthropoda; class Insecta; order Blattodea; family Blaberidae; genus Diploptera; species Diploptera punctata. Next base: position 114,513 of record JASPKZ010007586.1, read on the forward strand.
GTTTCTGGGGACATTGTTGCTATATTCGAGGAAATATTCGACCACACGTTGTTGAATAGTATTGTTGAAGAAACAAATAAATACGGTCAACATTCTATATCAAAATCGACTTTCCGTGAACAAAGGATATATATTACCAAGGTAAGATTAGAAATATAATGTAACTAAATATAATTTATTCATAATTTAACATACATCTAAAATAAGCTCTACATAACAGTGAACTACATGGTCTTTATAGGAAGCCTGATATAATAAGAACAGTTAAGTCTCGTAGACTGTGATGGGCAGGACATCTGTCACGAATGGGAATGAAAGACGTATATGGAAGCTTCTTGTAGGAAAACCAGAGGGAAAACGTCCAGTTAGTAGAAGAATGAATGGGAGAATAACATTTAATATGAATTGAGGGAAGTAGATCATACAGGGGATGATTACAAAACATTAGTTCAGGATAGGGATGTATGGAGAGGTTATGTCAGCACGGCCATGAACTAAAGGTTCGATAGTGCCAGTGAGTTAGTTAGTTATCTAAAATAAGTTACTGTGTGACTAGTTTAAAAAAATGCAGCACAGGGGTACTGCATGGACTTTTAAATGACCGCACAGAAGGGAGGAAGCCGGTCTCATATATGTATGGCAAACTGCACTCAGGGGTTAATACCATTCAGTTGTAAGCCTTCCTCATTCTCCAAAGATTTAATGGCATGCTCTATTACAATATTAAATAGTAGAGGAGATAGTGCATCTCCTTCCTTCAACCCATTCTGGATTTCAAAAATGTCCGACCACTGTTTGCCTACACGCACCCTACTCTTTGTGCCATTTAGACACATTCGTATAAGTCTAACTAACATTTTAGGAATTCCAAACTCCAGCAGGATAGTATATAACTTTTCCCTCTTAATTGAATCATATGCTTTCTTGAAGTCTATATATAGTTGATGTACAGTACCATTATATTCCCATTTCTTTTCTAAAATCTGTCTTATACTAAAAATCTGATCTGTTGTAGACCTGTTTCTTATAAATGCACATTGATGATCTCCTAGAATGTCATCAATATAGGGAGTAAGTCTGCTTACTAATATATTTGTTAGAATTTTGTACGAAGTTGAAAGTAACGAGATGCCTCTGTAGTTGTTGCAATCAGTTTTATCTCCTTTCTTATAAATTGGTACGATAACTGATTCCTTCTATTCATCTGGAAGAGCTTCTTTTTCCCGAATCATACTAAGCAACAGCGTATCTTGTCCATCAATTTTCTCTCCCTGATTTTAACAGTTCTGCTGTGATCTCATCTAAACCTGATGCTTTATACATCTTCAATTTTTCAATCGCCATTTCAACCTCTAATGCACTTGGCTCTGCGACTAGCATTTCTGCTCTCTGTAAATTATCCTCCTCAATGTCCTGTTCTGTATGTACATTCAATAGCTGATTAAAGTAACTTTTCCATCTATTTAATATACTCCTGGAATCTGCAATCATATCCCCATTTTCATTCCGAATTATGTTTGTTCTAGCATGAAACCCTTTCTTCTCTATACCAATTCCCTTATATAATTATCTAATGTTCCTATATTTTGCATTAATTTCAAGATCATTAATATTCTCTCTCAAATATTCCCTCTTTTTACTCTTTAGTAACTTGGTGGTTTCCCATCTAATACTACACAATTGCTCTAAATTTACCTAATTTGGCTCGTGTAACCATTTCATTTTTGCCAGCTTTATTTTCTTTACCATGTCGGCACATTCCTCATCAAACCATATCTTGTTTTGCCTCTTTTTTTAACAAACAATGCTTTCTGATGCTGACAATTTAATAGTATCTCTTATAGCCTCTCATTCTTTATTTATATTAGTTTCTTCTTCGTTTGCCACATTGTTATCTGAAGATTCCAGTACCAAATCTATTAGCAATTTTGATTTGGTATTCTTGCCGCATTTCATCATTTTTCAAGTTTTTTAATTCAAATTTTACAGAATCATCTTTAGTGTTTGTTCCTCTCATAAGCAATAGCCGTTGTCTGATTTTCACTCTGATCAGATGATGATCCGAATTGCAGTCTGTCCCTCTAACTGATCTAACATCGATGATGCTACTGTGCCAGCGTTTATCCACTAATACATGATCTATTTGGTTCCCAGTTTCTCCATCTGGGGACGTCCAGGTGTATTTATGAATATCCTTATGCTGAAATGTTGTGCTCTTAACAATGAGATTCTTTGATGTGGCAAATGTGACTAATCTGACCCCGTTGTCGTTAATATCTTCATGAAGACTGAATTTGCCTATTGTTGGTTTGAATATATCTTCCCACTTTTGCATTAAAATTCCTAAGACAATTTTCATATGATATCGTGAAAGGCTATCAAATAAGCATTCTAATTCTTCATAGAACTCATCCTTGATCTTGTCATCTTTATGTTCTGTGGGGGCATGTACATTTACAATTATAAAATGTCATTTACCCTTTAGAATATGTATGATATCCTATCACTAACAAACTTAATATTTCGGATAGCGGACATGATCTTCCTTCTGACTAAAAAACCCATTCCAAATGCAGGTCTTTCTGCACCCCCGTAGTATAATGCAAAACTTCCTGATTCCTGACTACCTTCTCCTGGCCACCTAACTTCCTGTAAAGCAACTATATCCAAGAGCGATTTATCTAATTCCCATGTTAATATCTCTAGTGCCCCGCTATTGTATAAAGTCCTAACAGTCCATGTTCCTAGGAACATGTCCCTGTGTTTGAGCCTTTGGCGTGGGTTCCCTGAAGTAGTCCCTCCCCGGAGAACCAAATGGGGGACTATTTGACCTCCAGAAAATTTTACCTCAGTTGAACCCATGTCCGCATTTCTTGACGGTTGTATATTTACGGTGAAAGGACTATATTTCTACATATTCAGCATAGCTCTGCTAAATTATATTTCATTTTTCAGAACTGCAATTAGCATGTTCACACAAATAAAGTCAATCTTCCTACAAACCTATGTGTAAGTATATTGCAAACATTGGAAATGGTTGAGCAGCAGTTATCTCCCTATATCCACATTATATGGATTGACTATATGTAGGTGTCAATTATTTATAATTTCCATTTGAGGGTTAGATATAAGTACAAGGAAATCAGATCTAGTTACAAAAAAGGACAATATTCAGATGAATTATTGTACACATTTACCAGAATATGGTTGAAGTCGACTTATTGGACCAGGTGACACAAGCATCAATGTGAAACACAATAAAATGGAACAAAAAATTATTCATCCATGATGGATATTGTCAAATTCTAGTGTCTAGTAATCAGGAAAGCACTATATCTATGATAACACTTACACACTTCGATATCCTTCTGCCAATTTCCAAGTAATTTGATCAAGTATCACCAGTGCAATGATCACCACACATGGTAGGATAAAAGAACATTCAAACCTTCATCATTCTGACTAAAATAAATATTTTTTAAATACTAGAAGCACAACAAAAAAGAATATCCATAATTACATGTGCATAGAAAAAAAAAAGTGTCAAGAAGGAAACATGAGCATGTGTGTTGCTTGTGGAGATGTTTTAACAAAATTCACCATAGTCAATGTAACCTGTAGAGATAAGATTATTATTTTTATATAATAATATAGGTATATTTATAAAAAAATTGTTATAAGTAATCAATTTAAAATGTAGTATACAAGTAACATGTCATGGAGATTTTCCATCCATAACCTATTAGAGAAATTTTTGATTGATGTCCAATAGACCTAAGGGTTAATGCCTACAGAGAACAGATTTCTGAACAAAAGATATACTGTGTTCAAACCCCAGTCTGAGCATATAATTTTTCTCTTCAAATATAAAAAGTCATTTTAAAAGTTTTTCCTTAGTGTGCATACTTAAATGTCGTGTAAGATTGTAATTTCGAGAAAATGTCTTTTCACAAATATAACATTTGAACGGTCTCTCATTACTGTGAATGAACAAGTGTTCAACAAGATGAGATTTCCGAGCAAATGATTTATTACAAACGGAACATTTGAATGGTTTCTCATTACCGTGAATATAATAATGTTCATTAAGAAGAGATTCTTGATTAAAGGAAGCATTACAAATGGTACATTTAAATACTTTCATATTAGAGTGAATGAACAAATGTTTAGTAAGATGAGATTTCCGAGTAAATGACTTATTACAAAAAGAACATTTGAAAGGTTTTTCGGTACTATGCATGCCTAAATGTCGAGTAAGATTGTTTTTTTGACCAAATAACTTATTACATATAGAACATTTAAATTGTTTCTCATTGCTGTGAATGTACAAATGTCCAGTAAGATGAGATTTCTGACTAAATGACTTATTACAAATAGAACATTTGAACGGTTTCTCTTTACTGTGAATGTATAAATGTTCAGTTAGATGAGATTTCCGAGAAAATGACTTATTGCAAATATTACAATTGTATGGTTTGTAATTACTGTGAATGTTGAAATGTTCAGTAAGATGAGATTTCCTAGCAAACGATTTGTTACAAACTGAACATTTGAAAGGTTTACATACATGACAAGTAGAAATATCTTCCTCCTCAATTGAATTACCACAAATATCACATGTCGAATGTTTGTCTGCTAATAGTGAATACTGACTATGACCATATGAACTTGCTACATCATTTGTATTCCAGCTGCATTTATCATCTAAGTTAACTTCATTTAGTTGTGTCTTATCTAACACTTTCTTCATGTTTTCCTCACTCTGGTCCACCTGAAAATTTGTATGATAAATTAGAAATATGATACAACATAACTAAAATCTAAATGCCCTTAATTCCACAAGATAGAAATCACATCACAATAACAATCTGAAATTCTACCCAAGTCATTACCATCACTTTGTCATCAATACAGTTATTTTATACTGTGACATTATTGTAATAAAATGGCTTACAAATGCAATACTAAAGAACACCTTCATTAACAATAATACTAATATAATAAACAATTTAGACATTTGAATAAATCATGGCAAACTAGATTAACAGTGTCATAAATCAATGAGAAAAGCAACAAATGTTACTTGACTATTATCATATGTTAATAAATAAAAATATAATATCATTAACAATTAACTGTTTAAAAGACTAGGAAAAAATAAATGTATATGAGAAAGATAACATGGATTCAGTGAGGTTAATGTAGGAGTATAACATAGAATATTTTGAATATCAGGATTTTAATACAAACTGACAAGGAGAGTATACCAATAATATAGAAAACATTAGTCATACTGAACTAAGTTTGATTAGAACATAAATCTTATAGCAAAACATTATAATTAGTAATTGATGATATACAGAAGTAAAAATTATTTTGTATTTAAACAAATATGAATTATATACTTCCACTCTACATATAAGCACACTATATTATATATTAATCAGTCTGTGTACAGTAGGGAAATTAGAACATATTCACCCCTTCCCTGTAAACATTGATAGTTTTTCTTGAATTTGCTCAATGATAAAATCATGACATAATTCCACTAACAAGAATGTAAACACTCTTTAGTGTAGACTAGTAGCAAAGAGTATAATAATATCCAGACTATAAAAGGAACAATCACAAATATTGACACAATAATGCATAGTAATTTACAATTAACCTCAATTCTAGAACAGGATGCTATTACCCATTACAGGGACTCTAGTCATCCCAATTTCTCTCAATAAGCATTACACTGAAAAAATATAAGACAATTAAACTTGTATTTATATTATTTGGTTGCAAAGAATGGACTATTACTTTCAGGGAACAGGTAGAACATGCAGAATTTTTAACATAAGATTTAATGACAATTTTTCAGATTTTATATAGGTAGAGCATTCATAAATGGTTTATTTTAGGAAGTTATATTTTGAGATTCTTTTGAATCTGGAATCATCTTACCTCAGTTTAATGTTGATTTGTTCTCAAACATGTTTCATTATATCTGCTATATCATCCTCAGCTTTGGCATTCAGAAGTTTTAAAATAAGATTTAATTAACATTTTTCATACTTGATTAAAAGAGAAGGGAAAATCAAGTTTTGCTTAACACATTTCAGAAGCTGGCCATCGCTTCAACAACATTGATAATACAATGTCAATAATCCACAAAAAGAACATGCACAAAATCAATATCCTCGAAGAAATTTAAATTATCAAGGAGGGAAAAAATACAAACATCCTGAACGACCAAAACTTTCTATATAAAATAAATAATTTCAGTTCCATGAGAAATCCTGAAAATGAAGCATGCTCTTTGAAAGGCCTAAATTTTAATAGTGTGACGACATTTTACAATAAAAGTTAATATAATTGAGGATATCTGTTTTATCAGGTATGAATTTTAAAATTTCAATATGACTTTATGTCAACACAAACATGTGATAAATGACAACTTCTTGACCAAAAGATGGGGTCGTGAGACCATTGATAATGTGGAAACCCAAAGGACCTGTACACCTAATTTTGCTTTGGAATTATGCCATCAATGCGACCTAAAATTCCGAACATACCAATAAAAGTGTTACCTCAAGTTTTGTTTCCACCAAAGCAAGTGCTGACACAGATGAAAATGTCTCATATTGAATATCATCATCGCAGATTTCTTCCTCCATTTCTGATTTTATTTCCACCTTCAGATTCTATAAAATTAATATTACAGCATTTCACTATAAAGAACTATAGTTAGCTTTTTAAAAGTATAGAAAACAAATTTTAAACTCATACACTAACTTACCAGTGGAACAGTCTCAATGCTTGAGAGACCATCTTCATGCTTAATAGTAAATTGGCAATTCATTATAATTAGAGAACCTGAAAAACAATAAAACACTGAATTCATGGAAAAATATGCAAATGTATCACATTATGATATAAGAAATTACCAAACAAATAGATTTAACATGATATAATGATTCCTAACAGCTTTCCTGCCTACAATATCCAACTTCCTAAGTTCTCCTTACAATATTGAAAGGACAAATTTTGTTTTGGCAGACATAATCAATGGACACTATTACCACAAATGTTTAATTGGGTACTATTAAGTAGTCTAATAAGAAATATTTTGTGCCTGGTATAATATGAGGAACAAAGAGATCATGAAACATTCCCTTCTGTTCTTTCACATTATATGGATGTTTAGTCAGTGGCCTGCTGATATCACTAGTATGCATTATATCAGATGTCTGAAAACTAATATGTTGTATTAGTTCACTTTTTATGCTGATTCCAGAACTGTTCTTAGTTTTCTTCTATCATGTACAGTTTTTTCACAGTGAACCTAACCTGTTTTCATATATTTATTGGTGAGAGCATAATATGTGCCAAACGGTAATGAGTATTGTTGGAGGGAAATTTATCAGTTCACGCCTCTAAGCCTTTAGTTTTGGCACAACTGCTGCTGACATTGTTATTGGGTGACTTTGAAAGTATTGTTTATATCAGACACTTGCATTATCAATGCTGTTCTCATTTTATCTCTCTAGTGAGAATGCAAGTATGACAATGTCTACATGCAAGTGTGTGAACAATCCTAACGTTTTCTTCTATATTTGTGGAAATTATAAAATGCTAAACAAAGAACGGATATTACAGACTTTGTGAAAAAAGCTTACTATCTTATTTTAAAGTGAAACTTGGTGACCAGGATAAGGCATGGGTGCCAAACTAGGTTTGTCGCTATTGTATTGAGAGGTTAAGATTGTGGACAAAAGGGAAGAAAACATGCATGACGTTTGCAATTCCTGTGGTGTGGTGGGAACCTAAAGACCACCTTAATGACTGTTACTCTTGTTTGCTTAATGTTCAGGGGTATAATTAAAAAAAAAAACCAAATTGTATATCCAAGCATCTCAGCCATGGAGAAGAGCTGCCTGGACTTCTTCCTCCAGCTGTTTTAGAGAACTTGACAGAATATAATGTTAAGTGAACTTGATGCAATCACTGACGACAATACTGAAGATATATATCAGCCTGAAGACGGCTTTACTCCACAACAGTTCTCTCAAAGTGGTCTTAATGATCTAGTTCGTGATCTGAATTTGCCAAAGGAATCTGCAGAACTACTTGGCTCACGGCTTAAAAGTAAGAATCTTCTGGAACCAGGAACACATTACTCATGGTACAGACACAGAGGAAAAGAACTAATTCCTTTATTCTCACAGAATAATTGCTTGATTTACTGCAATAACATAAACGAGTTAATGCACTTGTATGATTATGAACTTACTCAGTGGAGACTTTTTATAGACTCATCTAAGAGGAGTCTCAAAGGTATGTTACTGTATAATGGGAATGTGTATGGGTCCCTTCCTATTGCCCATTCAGTTCAGATGAAGGTGATATTCGAGACGTTAAGGTTGCTATTAACAAGTATCCAGTATGAGGAATACAGGTGGCTAATCTTCAGTGACTTTAATGTTATAGGGATACTATTAGGGCAACAAGCTGGTCTCAAAAAATGCCATGCTATCTATGTGAATTGGACTGTCGCTGTCGGGCAAAGCAGATACATTGGGATGTGAAAGTTTAGCCAGAATGGAGAAATGTTATGCCTGGAACTAAAATCATCCTATATGAATCACTTGTAGACCCTCAAAAAGTCCTGCTTCCAATTCCTATACATCAAATTGGGCTTGATGAAGCAGTTGTGAAGGGCTCTACCAAAGGATGGGCCTTGCTTCAAGTACCTTTGTAAGAAATTTCCATCCATTGCACAAGAAAAATTTAAAGCTGGAATCATTGTTGGTCCGCAAATAAATAAAGTGATGAAGGATGAATATTTTGAATAAACAATGAATAAGAGAGGAAAAGAAGCCTGGACCGCTTTCTGATCTGTTACTGAAAACTTTCTAGGCAATAATAAAGATCATAATTACTAGGCAATTGTGGAAAATATGTTGGAAATGTTCAGAAAGTTGAATTGTAACAAGAGTGTGAGAGTTTACTATCTATGTTTCCATACCGACTACTTCCCCAAAAATCTGGAACATTATAGTGAATAGCAAGGTGAACTTTTCACCAGGATATTAAAGAGATGGAGAGGAGGTACCAGGGGACATGGAATGAAACTACTGTTGGATGTTGGTGAGGGAGACTAAAAGTAGAGGAACTTCAAGGAAGTCAAAGAAGAGAAGGTTTCAAAATTAATGGAACACCGTTTACTTTCTGTTTTGTTACAAGGTAATCAAAAAATTATTAGGACAGTTCTCTACAGTATTTTTAACATGTATTTTTAACAAAAAATTATCTTGTGTGAAATGAAGTTTGAATATATTTGCATTTGTACTAGCTAAAACGTGAAAATATAAATTCTTATTTTGTGTAAAATCCTGACGTGATAGACAAAAATGGAAATCATTTGTGGAATCAGTGCAAAAAATTGATTTAAAGGCAACTATTTTAAATAAATCATCTGAGAAAAAGTTTTAAAATGCAGACTTGTGTATTTAACAAATATAATATTTAATAATATTTAAATACATTTGTTTTAATCATGTTTCACATAAACATGCAATTTTCAATAGTCTATTACAGAGATTAATAAATATTCCACTTAATGTAGAAGATTTTGGTATGAATATAACCATATTGTACAAATTGCTAAAATAAATAGTTTTGATGAAGACATAATAAAGAATAAATTAAAGAAATTTAAACAACAGAAAGGTTACAGGAATACACCACCCTACAACATGATTCCAAGAAAGATGAAAAATTCAAGAAATTTACTTATCATCCTAAAGTTCATAATAAATTTCAAAAAGATTCAGGTTTAATATAACATTGGCTCCAATTAACAAATTCAGTCTGGGCAATCTTCTGTTAACTAATAATAAAGTTAACACCCCAGACAACTAAAAATCTGGTATTTATCAAATTGATTGCAAAGATTGCTATAGGATATATATAAGAAAAACAAAAAGGAACTTGGAAACTCGTAAAAAAATAACAATTTACAAACATAGAGAATGGAGAAATTGAAAAATCAGCTATAGCAGCACATAGTTTATTAGAGAATCATAAAATTCAAAAAGAAGCAAAACTTTTGAAACATCTATCTAAACCTTTGGATTTAACAGTTTGGGAAAAGATATATATTAAAAAAACCATACTAGAACCATGAACTTCGAGATTCTGGACAAACCAAACTTGATTACAAATTTCTTCAAAAATACAACAGATGGCAGTTTAGAAAAGACTCCTTGAAAAGAACACCAGATGGCAGTTTGGATAATTACCAGCAAAAGAAAAAATTGACAGTCGTGAAAACAGCTGACGATGGTGACGATAGTCGCCGATACTGCGGTGCTGTGCTTAAAAGAACATAGGAGTATGAAGTAAGAAGAATTCACGATTTATTTGATTCTTATAATATTATATTTAATTATGAACTTGTACACTGTATGTTAATTAGTTAAAATAGCTTATCTATGTACTTTCTGCAATACCTTCAATTTTATTGGTTGAAGTCTGAGATATCATATGAGACAGCAATAAAACAGAAAATAATTCATTAACAACATCTTGAAGAATCCAAATTATAGACCTATGGATATGATATACTTTCCAAGATATGACACAATATTATTTTCTAAGTCTGAAGTAGACACCATGACTGATAACACATTATATTAAATTGCAATGCAACTTAATACTCGTAGTCAAAGACAGAAGAAATACTGTACACATCTTCTTTCCAACATGTATACCTGGAAAATAAATCCAGATTGGACTGTTTTTGAAAATATCTAATAGTGTTAGTTTGAACTAAATATATGTTGCTGCCTTGCATTTCACTTTGGAAAGAAAACTGGATTCTCGAGGTGATTGATATTTAATTTTGGAGCATACAGATCTCACCTGCAGAATACAAAATTATATCTGGATTGTTGAGGTTTAATGGCAAACAGATTCACAACTCATCTATTAGTCAGCCATTAAATCAACTTTGTGGATTCTATGACAAATTTTCACATTAACAACATCAAGTCTTGCTGGCGAACTCAAACAACACTACTTATCCACACATGGCTTAAGATGCCTTAACACGAATATTCAAATCTGTGAAATTTTTGTGCAAAAAGACTGCAAACACTGCTCAATTGATCCATTTCAGAATTTGATTGAAGATATCTGCCAGGTTTATTAGTGTATGGTTTAGATATAATCTGACATAGCCCTAAAAAATACTTTAAACTGTTTCGGAATAACACAGCAAAATTGCTATAGGATAATTAATATTTAGGGGATTCTATGCCACAATGCCACCAACGTAAATTCAAATACAAAACGGAAAAACACAATATTGACTGTTGTAGTGTGTGAATAATTACCAGAGAGAAATATACAGGGTGTAACTAAATTCTCATTAGAGACTTTGAGGACATGTAGTGGTGACCAACATGGTTATGATAAGCATTGCAACTCATGTCCAGAAACATACCATTTTCCCACTAGACACAAAATACCACAACACATGTTGCTCTCTCTGACATCTGCTGCTTGTTGTCGTTGTCCACAAGATGGGCACGATATGACGAACACCTACGTCAACACAGATATGGTACCTCAGTACCATGATCTCATACACACGATTACAGCAACATCTGCTATAGCCATAACCCACACCAGTAGGTCTTCCTTAGATGCCACAGAGGTCTTGTAAATCAGGGATTTCATGTGTCCCCACACATAATAGTCTAGAGAGGTCAAATTGGAGAATGCATAGGATATTCGGGGCCAAAAATGCAGGAGGGTTGAATTTGTGTTGTAGTATTTTGTGTGCACATAGCACGTTTCTTGCTGAAAGTCTTGAGTTCCTATGCAAAATGCAACTATCTTGGTCCTCACTACACGTCTTCAAAGTCTGTAATGAGAATTTATTTACACACTGTCATGTTTATTTTTTTACAAAAAAAATGTGAAAAATGCCTTAAAATGAAGTGAGTAGTTGTGCTCAAAGCTCATTTACAATGTAAGTTGTGTATTAGCCATTGCTACGACAGTGTCATCAATTTGTCACTGAAACCCACTAACAAACAAGTGAACGGTAAACAAATCTGGTGTACTAACTCATCCATTTTCACCGTAACTTATCAAAACTAACACTAACTTTCCCATTTTTTCACCCTAATTTGCTCACTAATGTAGGTGGACTCTTGGGATAGAATCCTCATATATGTGAGTAAACATGTTGGAAATTGGCTCTAGTGGGAACATATGTTATCACATTGGCCAACATGATGCTGAAAGTCACTTGCTCTCCAGATGAATATTCACTGATGGAATGAAGGCATAGAATAGCCAATATTTAAAATTATGACAAACATTTGGCTCAAGTTTCCAACATGGGACGCAAATTTTAAAATAGCTTACACAGATTCTATCTTATTTTACTCTCATAGGTTCATTTTTTTATAACATTTACTACCTCTTCAAACATACTTCAAATGTTTTCTAATGATTTTTCAGTTACATTTTTTTAGAATATTCAAGTGTATATGAAATGGTTGATGATCACCCATATTGATTTTCAGCATTTTTTTTTTTTTTTTCCATTGTATCAATTTTCATCTGCTGATGCATGTGCATGGTGTCGACATGAAACTTACAAAAAATTTACTATTATTTTAAACATTTTGTAACAATTATTACATCTTTATTTTTAAATTCTTAATAACATATGGTAATTGCTAATTACCCAAAAAGGTGAACGCCTACAAACCACATGGAAAAAGATCTTTGGGACGGCCAAGGAAACGATGGACATGAGATCGGAACAGGTCGCACTGACCTAAACCTGGAAAGGAAGAAGAAGAAGAAGCTATTGAGGATGTGGTAACCATATGGTATATGCAGAGAAATATTGGACTCAAGTTTTCAAGGGAGATTTTAAAATACCTTAAACAGATTATCCACTTTGTCTGCTGATGCATGTGCATGGTGTCAATGAGGAACTTAGAAAAATTTTCACATAGCATATTGAAAATTGTATCCGTATTTTTCATGGTAAATGTGATCAAACTGCTACCTAGGACAATCAAGTTAAAGTGAGTACTTGTATTTTGGTTAGCATTTTAGTTTAGAACTTCAATATTGATAACGGACACTGTGGATGTTGTCAGCACTTTCATGATTATATATCTATTTCATCTGCTGCCACATGCACTGTGGTGTCTGCTTTAGTCTTAGAAAAAATTTTCCCGTGTCATGTTTGAAACTTTATACAAGATTTCGAAATGAGTTATAAAAACATTTATAACAAATATAGAAGAAAAGTTTGGAAAAAGAAAACCACATAGGCATATATATTTTTTATTAATATATAAAAATTTAAACATGTCTTACGAATTTTGGGTATTATAGAAATACCGCCAAATGTTCAAAAGTTGAGCCCCACTGTATATTGATAAGTCACAGCATTGCGAGTTTAAAATCATATCGGTATACTTCAGTCAAATATTACCTGAACTAACCTGTAACAGGAATGAATATTCCGAGATTGCAGAACTACTGACTGGTAGTACCTATTATGTTGAAATCTTAATCGAATTATTCTCAGGTATGGTATTTTCTCTCCTTTCTGCAGATAAAATGTTAGAATTAAGTAGTGTTACAATGATAGACTTCATCTAAACTTGTAATGTTATTCTAATCTTTGACGATTTTTCGGTGCGCCGATTTTCCTTACGTTGTTTATGCGTAATATAGTTTATAAATGTATAACCATTACAAAAACCATAAATAAATTCATAAATTTAAATCAGAACAAAATAAATATTGACTACTTCTCGTCAAAACATAAAACAAATATTCGTTTCACTGCATTCCGATACAATAGCATGTTCAGGTCGAATCACGGCCTCTGTTTATTCTGTCAGACCCTCCCTACAATTGGTATCGAGCTCGAACTCCCTACACAGTGGCCTCTATGAAAAGGCCAATAATTTTTCCCTGTTTTAAAGTTTGTTAACCCTTTAACAACAAAAGTTATAGCGTGTCTCTCTATTTTTATTATTTAAATTCTTAATGAATCCATGAAATATTGAACCGATAAAACGGATTCTCATAATGAAATTCCTATCCAGCATTTGGCTCTATGGGCGCATTCAGCGGGCAGTAAAGCGCTTTAGCGCTTTAGCAAAAATGGCTGCCATTTGCAGCGAAAATTTAAGGAGTCTGTTGAATGGACCGCTGCATGCAGCTATACCGCCAAATTTAAATGTGTTCATTGGCTCATTACTCATATTACTACGCGATGCTATTGAAATTAATCATAATACTAATAGGGTTATACAGAATTTACGATTTATTTTAATGTATGTAATTTATGAAATCGACGAATAGATCGTTTAAAATAAAATATTATTATAACGAGAAAATTTGTATTTTTTTAATTATTAATATATCAGGCGGCTCCGTGACGCAAGCGATTCGACGCTCGCCTCTCACCGCTGGCTTCTCGAGAACTTTATTTATAATGTTTATTATTAGTTTAATCATATTAATTTGTGTTTTAGTAAGAGTAGCTTTTTTTAACTTGGTTAGTCTCGGTCATTATAAGTAGATTTTTGTAGTGGAGGAAACGGATCTATGGCATGTTCTTTCAGGGTTTCTCCCATTTTCCCCTACCACAATTTTATTCCACCTTTCCCCATTTTCATAACATCCATTTCGTTCATCAGATGTAGTCAGCCTGCACCCTAGTTAATTACAGACCTCTATAAATATAGTGGCTTAATCTAATCACTTGATCTGACCCCTGATTTGGACACAACTTGATATTATTTTATTATATTTAAACAACACTCCTGCGAATTCCCTATGTGATGCATATCTTGCTCCTTCATCATCACATAACACATATATTTAATAACCACACTAAAAGTATTGCCAGGTGGGCTGTAGGGTAAATTTTATTCAATTGTTCAGCCTTTTATTCATGTGATTTCTTACATAATATTTGACACTTTTAGGTCTATATTTAAATCTATGAGGAATAGGGGTTACACTAGAAAATGCAGGAAGTACAGGCATATGTGCAAAATTAATGTATGTGGTGCAAGACATGACCTAAGTACAGCAACCAAACAATTGTATAAAGGAAGGCATCATTGTATTTTTTCAACCTCAAACATACTTCATCTTTATTTTAAATTTGTCAAGGAATAGGAATGAAAACAAAGAAGAATATTAATTTATAATAATTTAAATAGTTTTCTTAATAATTAATTAACTTTTTTTGCATCATCTGATAATATTAATTACTTATAAGAGTAACTACCATAATATTTATGGCTAAAATAAAACCAAAACATTATATGCAATTTCCAACCATATATGTGAAATTCTGTCATAACAGCAGTTAATTATAGATAACCTCTCACTCACCATACTTAAAGACATTATTTAATATAATTCTAACATTAGCAATGCCACTTTCTTAGTAAAGTTAAGTGCTACACTAAATAGTATATCACTGAATCATTTATAATAATATGAAAAACATTTACCACCAAGATTAATGGTAGTATACAGTGAATAGCAATATCCCATAAGAGAGACTACATGCATTTGAATTAAAAGACATAAGACCACATTTCATTTTGCGATAAATTGGGAATTAAAGTGAAAGTTATTCATACCTGGTTCAAGAAATGGCTCTCAGTATCTCAATGATAGGACATAGTATATAAAGTTGGAGATTAAATAATAATGGATCAGCTGTGATTAAAATCCTATGCAGAGTGCAAAATTTTTTGTTAATACATTAACCAACTCTAGCTGTAATTTAATTTTATTTATGCACATCACACTGAGTATTTGTATCTTCACTGTTCAAATTTAGATAAGAAATCTAGAATATTGTAATATTTGAATTCAAGTTATGGCCGATACTTCACAAAACTCTTTATTCAGAAAAGATTACAAACATAAGATACACAGTTCATCTCTTTGTCCATTACACAATTTTCTTATTGTGTGGCACATTTAAAGAATAGTACAAATGTTCGTTTTATCTGTAGAGAAAATTGGTTCGACAACCACTGTAGCACTTCCAGAAATGACCCCATGAACACAATCATACTATTCTAATGTATTTCATATATCTTGAAAACAAAAATTATAATTAACTTGGCACCAGGTATTAGCGAATGAATCATCTGCGGATACAATTTTCATAATAAAAACATTCACTCGTCAATAACACAATGATTTGCATGAAAAGAGGTTATAATCGTAAATTCTTGATCTTGATAACAATCTTAAGATTATCACTGTCTTTAGTTTTACTTAATATATCACTTATGTTCGTCTAAAACGGTTAGCCACCTCGAATAACTCGTATATTAATGTCCAGACATAAATAACACAAAATTTGTACATCAAACATAAATTGTTTATGGAGAAAGACGCCATGTTTAAACTGAATGAACCAGCCAATCACAATGTATGCAGCGGTTTCTTCTATCTGCAGCCTACTTTTACTTCGCTGCAGTAGCTGCAAGTCCGCTAGAGCGCTTTATTGCCCGCTGAATGGTATGCTGCAGATAAAGCGCTAAAGCGCTTTTGCAGCGCTTTGGCTACTGAATGCCCCCTATGTTTGCGAGGAGATAAAAAATAAAGAAACTGAAATGTTACACTGGCGACGTTTAAACTCGGGACCTTCCTAATATGAGTTTCTAAACGCTAACTTTTCAACCAACTCGACTCAATTAGTCAATCTTCGAAGGAAAATCTGTCAACTATTAGTCCTGCCGAAATATATCCAATCCCAATTCAGTTGTCAATCTAGTAAACTCTAAACAAACACAGACAATATAATCAGAGATTTTGTACCTGAACCAGTCTTCATGTTCCAAATCTCAATCCTCCTTGATCAAGGGCATCTTATTCTTGAAGTCCCACTAAAGAAATAACTTCATTATCATGTTGGTATCATCTTCATCCTGGTCTTCCCCAAATACCTCCTCCGGCTGCTGTCCACTGAAAGATTCTTAGGACCATCGTTGTTGTTGAATCCTCACTAGATGTCCAAACAATTTTACCTTCCCTTTTTCAATTCAAATTATTATATTCATCTCAGCTTTCGGCGTAGGAGGAGGTATACCTAACATCGCGTATATGAGACATTTGTATTTTAAAGGTTGGGATAATGGAAGCAATTTTGATTCATTACGAGCAACATACTTAAAAGAAGTATAGCGTCAAAATTTTATGTAGTAATATCAACGTCAGCTCTTTACAATTATTATCGCTAAATTCTTTAAATGTTTTAAAATATGCAATTCGTTTATATCATTTTCACAGCTTCGACATTAAACATTTGCTCAATTTCATTAATAATACTTTTCACAAATTCCCTTACTTTCTCATAGTTTTAATTTGTTTCTTGTCTTCAGTGAATAGCACAATTTTAACTTCTATTGCGTCCATTTTTAGTTTTTAAATTTTATTTAGTGTTTCATTTTCCGTACTATGATCATCGTAAAAGCAGTCGATGTGTCTTAAATATCCCAGAGTTCCAGAAACGAGTACAGGGATTTATGCAATTTTTCGTATTTGCAAAATTGTATTTAAATTTGAGACGGCATTTAATGTTTCGTCCAAAAATCATTAAGCCTACAAAGAAATTGTAATTCGCCATTTATAATAAGATTCCTCGTGCCAAACTTACTAAATCCGCACCGTACTTGCGTATATATTCATATGCCGTCATAATGGACTTGTAGCATAGGAATGTAGCATGAACAGTGCGGTAGTACTCAACCAGCGAATGTCATCAGCTTCGGGTATTTTTTAATAAAGTACAATGAATTTCATGTAATGAATTTTTCTCATTAAAAAAATAAGAAAAGTTTATAAATACCCTTAATAGTATATAATATTCGTTTTATTATAGGTTCTGTATTCCTACAGTTGGTGAGAGAATCGACAAAACAATCCCATGTGCTCTGCAGTAAATGTATGGCAAGTCGTGTCTCCTTTTCTCTGATAATCGAGCGCGGATCCCATTGACGTAACGACTAAAAAATAAGCAGCACAATCCAAGGAGCATGTTACTAATTTGCCATAAGAAAATTTTCGCCTCTTTAGTTTACTATAAATTGCTATAAATATAGATTCAGCTGTGGTACTCTTCAAGTCAACCTGACATAAGAACCTCTCCTTCACTCCAAAAGACAGAGACAGAGAAACATAACAAACTAGAAAAGACAGTTCACTTTGGTAACAAACATTTATGGATTCGTCTGCCATTAAATAAAAGTATTTATCGTGGAGAATCATTTAATCTCGATTTTTTGAAATGTAACCAAAGTAATTCAATAATTCTGAAGGAGGGTTTCGATTCCCGGTCGTAACAATATTACTGGGTGAGATTTTTCCTCATCTGTAAGACAAATGACAGAAAACGTTAATGTCCAAACGATCCCCGAACATCATCTGGTCATCATAATCATATTCATCTCATTAGATTAAGGCCTTTCCCGGCGCATCATTACCATCATCATTGCCCATCATATCATTGGGGCAGCGTAATCCGCCTTCTAGGCGCCTCAATCTCAGAAGTGAGTTACAATACGCCATTGCCAAGAGAGAATACCAGAAATGTCCAAGTGACAAACTGAAGGCATTGATAAAAAATGTTTGCTATCATAGTTGTGTGGACCTTTCAGTTTGAAATTTAGCTCTTCTCAAAATTAATGGCGTTGTTTAGTTCTATGTTACGAATTAAAGGTTCGTATTTTTATGTGTGTTGTGGATTTCTTCCTTACTAAAGAAATACCCACTTCGAATTAAATAAGATATTGCTTGGTGATTTAATGCTTTTTCAATTTAATTTTAATCATCGTCGCATGAACTAGAGCGTTTAATCCCTGTAATTTACAATTTTCAAGTGGAAAGGCTTTTTCATGTTTTCTGACTTTGTGTGCTTTTCAGTTTTTCCAATAGCCTTATTAAATTTAGTGAAAGGAATGAATAAAACTCTCTTGTTTATTAGAGCTTTAATATAGTGTTTTCAAAGTACTTCATATAATTTATAAAAAGCGGTCATGATGCAACCAATTGTACCTCACTCCCATGTTTTCTGGTACTTAGTCTCGCGATCAAACACTCTACTTAGATGATGATTTAAGGATGGGTAAAAAATAGTACACTTTTCGTTCGAGGATTGAGGAAAAGTAAATCAAGATTCAGTAAGCAATTCACCATCACATTCACTAGCATTTATTTCAATAGACTCATACACATATATGTCTTCTGCAATATGCTGTCCTTTATTAGAAAAGAAAGCAAATAAAATGTGTTTTTTTTTTCGGCATTATATTTCGGCACTAACACTTACTTCTTACAAGAGGAAATAACGAAGACCGAGCGTTGCTTACACACATTCCCTTCCATAGTAAGCTATTGAGTGACTAACAGTTAAAATAGCTGCATACAAAAAGTTGAAATTAGTTTAAAAAAATGCAAGCTTTACTATAGTCGTGGTGCGCAAGAAGCATTATTAGTATTTATTTTATTGGTAGATCTTCTAGCGCGTATCAATATTTGCGGAGTTACGACGACTGGTCTATTGTTGATTCCAAACGTCGTAAACAGCAGCTGCCGACTCAGTTGAAATTTGTCAAAACAGTACAAATTTATTGCATTGTGATAATTTAAATGTATACATTATTTTTAATTTAATGTTATATACATTTACAAAATATAGATATGAATTGCTCGGGGAGGGTGAATTTTTAATTACCCGGGGATCCCCGCCCCAATTCCACCTGAATTCATACCTGGTATTGTGATGTACCGTGCATATGCGTTGTATAACGTCAGACTCACTGGGCGCATTCAACGGGCAATAAAGCGCTCTAGCAAAAATGGCTGCCATTTGCAGCGGAAATTTAAGGAGTTTGTTGAATGAACCGCTGCATGCAGCTATACCGCCAAATTTAAATTTGTTCATTGGCTCATTATTCATATTACTACACGATGCTATTGAAATTAATCATAATACCAATAGGGATATACAGAATTTGCTTATTTTAATGTATGTAATTTATGAAATTGACGAATAGATCGTTTAAAGTAAAATGTTATTATAACGAGAAAATTTGTATTTTTTAAATTATTAATATATCGGGCAGCTCCGTGACGCAAGCGAGTAGACGCTCGCCTCTCACCGCTGGTTTCTCGAGAACTTTATTTATAATATTATTAGTTTAACCCGATTAATTTGTGTTTTAGTAAGAGTACTTTCTTTAACTGGATTAGTCTCGGTCACTATACATAGATTTTGTAGTGGAGGAAACGGATCTACGGCATGTTCTTTTAGGGTTTCTCCCATTTTCCCCTACCACAATTTTATTCCACCTTTCCCCATTTTCATCTCATCCATTTCGTTCATCAGATGTAGTCAGCCTGCACCCTAGTTAATTACAGACCTCTATAAATATAGTGGCTTAATCTAATCTCTCGATCTGACCCTGAGTTAGACACAACTTGATATTATTTTATTATATTAAAACATGACTCCTGCGAATTCCCAATGTGATGCATATCTTGCTCCTTCATCATCACATAAAATATACATTTAATAACCACACTAAAAGTATTCTGCAAAATTAATATAAGTATCTGCAAAATTAATATAAGTGGTGCAAGACATGGCCTAACAATTATATAAAGGAAGGCATCATTGTATTTTTTCGAACCTCAAACATACTTCATCTTTATTTTTAATTTGTTAATAGGAATGAAAACAAAAAAGAATATCAATTTATAATAATTTAAACACAGTTTTCTTAATAACTGATTAATTTAATTTTTTTGCATCATCTGAAAATATTAATTACTTATAAGATTTTTAATATTTAATGGCGGAAAGTGACTAGACGTGTTGTGTATCGCTCGTGACCAACATATTATTTTGAAGGTGTGATCACATTCTAAGTCGCTTAAAACATCATAACTGATAGTTTGTGTCATATAAAACAATTTGGCTAAGTTAAATTCATAAGATGGGCCCCAAGAAGAATAACTCAATGGAAATAGAAGAAGTGGTAACGTGTCTTACAAGAGTCGCTACAAGATGCTACCATGCTGTCAAGTGTTGCCAACATCATAAAGGAGACTGTTGCTGCGGCGGTTATAGAATTAAAAGTGGCATTGGAGCAAAGTCACGCCTTAATCAGTGAGCTCCAGAAATCTATTCAGGACCGTGATAACAAGATAGTGACTTTGGAATCTAAGATTGATAGCTTAGAACAATACCAAAGGCGTCAGTGTGTGCGTATTTTTGGTATTGCGGAGGAAGAAAATGAAGACACAGATGCCATCGCCTTGCAGGTAGCAGAGAAAGTTGGTGTTAGTCTCCAGGTCAGTGACATTGACCGTAGTCATCGAGTAGGTAGAAAAACAGATGGTGGACGACCTAGGGCTGTCATTGTTAAATTTGTGTCCTACCGTAAGCGAAGTGAGGTGTTTCGAAATAAAAAGAATTTGAAAGGCAGTGGAATTACAATTCGTGAGGACCTTACTAGTGTTAGGCATCAGTTACATCGCGAAGCTATAAATATTCATGGCGTAACCAATGTCTGGACCCAAGATGGTTCTGTCATTGTTAAGGTAGGAGACAGAAAAAAGCGAATAAATCATATATCAGATCTCAGGTCAGAGTGATAATTATCAACTCAGAAACTCGTTACTTTTTGTAATTTATTGTTATTAGTATTTAATTATTTACTGTGTTCATTTTTTTCTTAATTTTTTCGTGTATAATCTATTTTTTTATTAATTTAATTTTGTACTTTATATACTAAACACCAATTGATATTTCATATTTACGGTTTTCTTGTTTTAGTTAGTAACATTTCAACCATAGATTTAAGGAATGCACCTGCAGCCCCTTTTCGGTCTTTGACAGTTCCATTGTCCCCATCTCAACATACCCCTTCCACCTCAGACCTTTTAAAATCACGTTTCTCTTTGAACAGCAATACACTCAAAATAACACATTGTAATGCACAGTCACTCCTGTCCCACTTCTCAGAATTCCAAACTATATTTTCAACACTAAATCTGCATGCCATTTTAATTTCTGAAACATGGCTGAAAAATACCCTTCCTTCTTCTCTTGTAAACATGCAAAATTACACCTTGATTAGGAATGACAGATTCGGGAAAAATGGAGGCGGCGTGGCGATGTATATACGTTAGGATCTACAACCAAAAATTGTATCCCATTCGCCTAGTGAATACTCGTCTCGACCCGAATACCTATTTATAGAAATTAGAGCGAAAATGCAGAAATGTTTATTAGGAGTAGTTTATAAGCCCCCAAATGTCGGTCACCTACATGACATTGAAACAGTACTCCAAAATCTGATACCATCTTATGAACATGTAATTGTACTAGGAGACTTCAATACTAATCTATTAGCCACAAATTCTTACAACACTATACTATTACAGACAATGTTCCAGTCATGCAATATGACAATACTGCCTTCAGAACCAACCCATCATACTAGGTATTCTGACACGCTACTAGACTTAATTATAACAAATAATCCTCAAAAAGTTATAACTAGTGGACAGATAGAAGCTCCAGGCATCTCTGCACATGACTTAATATACATTGAATATTCACTCCTTTGCTCTAAACGTAGACCTAGACTTGTAACATACAGAGACTTGAAACATATAAATTATGCGCAATTAATTGATGACGCTGCAACACTACCTTGGAACAACATATGGACACTTAGGACTGTAGACGAGAAAGTTGAAAATTTTAATGACATGATTTTACAATTGTATGACAAACACGCACCTATCAAGACTAGACGTATAAACAGACCACCTGCACCCTGGATGTCTGATAATATCCGCTTGCTTATGACAGAGAGAGACGCAGCATTTAGGAAATACAGGAGGAACAAAGAAATGACAGACTTACAGACATACAAACATCTGAGGAATAAAGTCAACCAGACTGTAAGGAATGCAAAACTAAGATATGCTCATACTATTATTACACAATCTATGTCCAACTCAGCTGACATGTGGAAAAATTTAAAATCAATAGGCCTCTGTAAAAATAAACTACAGGTAGAAACAGCTGACCTACCACTAGATGAGTTGAATGACCATTTTACCCGCCTCCCTGCTGACAACACCTCACAACAAAAACAACAGACAATAGATGAACTAATGTCATATTCCCAACCTACCCGAGACAAATTCTTTTTTTCCTATATCTCACCTAATGACGCCAAAAGAGCAGTATTACGTATTAAATCTAAAGCACAAGGAATAGACAATATAACAATAACTCTCCTGCAAAAAATAATAGACATTATTCTCCCAACAATAACCCACATTTTTAATGCCTCTATAATGACCGGGACCTATCCCAGACTCTGGAAAATGGCTCTAGTTCGTCCTACACCGAAATCAAACACTCCCACAACACTCGATGATTATAGACCAATTAGTATTCTTCCCTGTTTATCTAAAACACTGGAACACATAATACACTCACAGTTAACAGACTACCTCATCACACACGACTTACTTGATAAGCATCAGTCTGGTTTTAGAACAGGACATCATACAAGTACTGCACTACTTGACATTGTAGAGGACATAAGAGACTCAATGGACAAAAGCAAACTCACCGCAATAGTCCTACTCGACTACAGCAAAGCCTTTGACACAGTAGATACAGACTTAATGCTAGCGAGACTAAAGACACTACATCTGTCGGAAAACTGCCTTGATTGGTTTAGATCTTACCTCACTAATCGTCAGCAATAAGTTTCTGTTAATAATCGCATTTCTTCCTGGCGCTTGGTGAGGAAAGGGGTACCTCAAGGCGGCGTCCTCGCTCCTCTTCTCTTCTCGATTTATATTAATGACGTGACCAAGAAACTACAAAACCTCAAGCATCATCTTTACGCCGACGACCTACAGATTTACACACACTTTAGGCCTGACGAAATTAATGAATATATTGACGAAGTAAACACTGACCTCAGGCATATATCCTTATGGTCCAGACAATATGGGCTGAAACTAAATGTAAACAAAACGCAAGCAATAATTATCGGACATCCAAGGCTATTACACCTCATAAACAATGGCAATATGCCGGCTGTCATATTAGATAATGAACAAATTCCTTATACCGACGTCGTTAAAAACTTGGGATTTTACTTAGATTCTAATTTAAAATGGCATGAGCAAGTAAAACAAACATCTAAAAGGATCTTCTCCATAATGCATTCCCTAAAGCGACTTAAACATTTTCTTCCTACAACTCTTAAAAGAATTTTAATCCAAACTTTAGTGATGCCGCATTTTGACTACTGTGACGTTCTACTAACTGACATAAGTGACGGATTGTCGGACAAACTGCAGCGTGTCCATAATATGTGTATCAGATTCATATTTAATGTTCGAAAATACGATCACATTTCTCCATTATTCCACGAATTGTCATGGCTACATCTAAAAGAGAGAAGAAAATCGCACTGTCTAATTCTCCTATTTAAGATCCTACATACCTCGATTCCCAATTATTTATCATCCCGTTTCCAGTATCTATCCTCAAACCATAACTTAAACACAAGATCACAACATAGTCTCTTACTTAATATACCGCAACATAGGACATCACATCACTCCATGTCATATACCATCTCCACTTCTCGCAACTGGAATTCCCTACCACAAGAAATAAGGGGCTGCCGGACATTGGCATCTTTTAAAAGAAATCTAAATTTATATTTGCTCTAAACTCGACTTCATTATTATCCAGTGTAAGATATATATATTAATTGGTGTTTCCCGTATAATGTATCATATTTATATTATTATTATTATTATTATTATTATTATTATTATTATTATTATCGTATCATTATTGTTATTACCCTATGAAATGTTGTTTGTACATGACATTTACATTGCTACATTTCTTGTATCTTTAACTGTTTATAATTAGTACAGTGTATATCTATATTTGTCGAATATTTATTTGTATTTGTGCTGGTTGAGTGGAAGAGAGGGCCTTATGGCCTTAACTCTGCCAGAATAAATAAAGTATTATTATTATTATTATTATTATTATTATTATTATTATTATTAAGAGTAACTGCCATAGTCTTTATGGCTAAAATAAAACCAAAACATTACATGTAATTTCCAACCATATATGTGAAATTCTGTCATAACAGCAGTTAATTATAGATAACCTCTCACTTACCATACTTAAAGACATATTTAATATAATCTCTAACATTAGTAATGCCAGTTTCTTAGTAAAGTTAAGTGTTACACTAAATAGTATATCACTGAATCATTTATAATATATGAAAAACATTTACCACCAAGAATAATGGTAGAGGTAGTATCACTAAGGAAGAAGCATGACCTGCAAAACTCGCTCAGGTAAACGTGGGGTCGTGGGTAAACGATCCCTATCAGCAGGCTTTGTCCGTATCTGCAAAATCATGGTTACTAGTCGTAATGAAAATATTAACCCTGAATAGGAAATGATTATAATAACTATGTATCACGTCAAATTCCTTAAGGGCACCCTGTACTAATTTCCTTGCAATTAGGATTAAAAATAGGACATACAAAAATAAATATTTTTTCAGCTTATTCTTACGTTACGTGTATGAAAATTATGTCACTAATTAAACAAGTCTTCCTGAACATAATGACATTTTGGTTAACTTTTTAGACATATTTCTTTGTGAGTAATTTAAAATACAAAAAAAAATCCATTATGTTCAAAGTATTGTCTTGGTACAATTTTTTCACAAACTACTTATCCAATTAAGTTATGTAGATAGGAAATAACACTATGAGGTTTTTTAATATTGTTTATTTTTTATTATTTCACTCACCTCATACTTCATAATCCATAGCAGACCCTGGGTTTCTTCACATCTTTTGTGACATTCTCAATGCTGTGTCACGTTCACAACTGACGTCCAACGGCCTTCTATCCTGCAGACTGACCTCCGCGCCATCTGGTGGCTGACCGAAGAATTTCCAAATCAATCCCCTCTCCTTATAACCGGGTATTTCAAAGTTCATAGTTGTGTTTTCATTCTTGCATATGTAAATTTTTTCCAAAATTGTGAGTTCCTTCGGTTTTTTCAATTGTTTAAGTAATTTTGTTTTGGTTTCTATTCCATGTTTTTCTGACCAGGCATGTGCAGCTATTGCAGATTTTTCAGTTTCTCCATTTTTAACATTTCTGAGGTGTTCCTTTAATCTTGTATTTAGATTCCTTTTTGTTTTTCCTATGTATATCTTTTCACAATCTTTACAATTAATTTGATAAATTCCCGATTTTTTACAGTCTTCAATCTTTTCATTTTTGTTGGTTTTTATTAAATTATCTAAGCTGTAATCATTTTTTGGTGCTAACTTGATGTTGAATTTGTTGAAGATTTTTTGAAACTTGTCAAATACTAAAGGATGGTATGTGAACTTCTTGAATTTTTTACCAATATTTTTATCTGTCTGAGGAGTACTTTCATTAATCATTTTTTTGTTCCTTACTTGGAAGGAAGAAGAAATTTATTTATTTTCTTGTGTATCATCTTCTCTTGAAAACCACTATCCTTCGCAATTTTTATGATGTTTTTTTTCTCTTTATTGTAATTTTCTATGCTCATGGGGACATTCACAAGTCTGTGTGTGTTAAACTATTAAATACTGCCTGTTTGTGTGAAAAATGGTTAAATCCAGTAGCTTTTATATAATTGTCGATGTGAGTTTCTTTTCTGTAGATTCCAAATTTTATTTTCTTTTTTTCTTCATTCCTAATCAATTTAAGGTCTAAAAATGGTATATCATGATTATTTTCTATTTCCATTGTAAATTTGATTGTTTTATTTTTAATATTTAACAGTTTTGGCATCTTCTAATTGTTTCTGTTTTACTATTGCTATGATATCATCTACATATCTTCTCCAAAATTTAAACATCAAAGGATGTGCTTTGGTTACATGACATTCAAAGTTCCCCATAAACATGTTTACTAAGAATGGTGATAATGGATTTCCCATTGCAAGTCCTGATTTTCGTCTAAAGTATTTTCCTCGAAAGGTGAAGAACATTTGATTTAAGCATAATTTTGTTAGTTTTATGTATTCTTTAACGCTATCATCATCTAATTTGTTTTCTTTCAACCATTTTTCCAAAATTTTCAAAGTTGTGTCAGTCGGGATGTTTGTGAACAATGAAGTGACGTCAAATGAGACCAATCTTTTTGAAGGTTCTATTTCTACATACATAGGAAAAACAAAAAGGAATCTAAATACAAGATTAAAAGAACGCCTCAGAAATGTTAAAAATGGAGAAACTGAAAAATCTGCAATAGCTGCACATGCCTGGTCAGAAAAACATAGAATAGAAACCAAAACAAAATTACTTAAACAATTGGAAAAACCGAAGGAACTCACAATGTGGGAAAAAATTTACATATGCAAGAATGAAAATACAACTATGAATTTTGAAATACCCGGTTATAAGGAGAGAGGACTGATTTGGAAACTCTTCGGTCGGCCACCAGATGGTGCAGAGGTCAGTCTGCAGGATAGAAAGCCGTTGGACGTCAGTTGTGAACGTGACACAGCATTGAGAATGTCACAAAAGATGTGAAGAAACCCAGTGTCTGCTATGGATTATGAAGTATGAGGTGAGTGAAATAAAAAAAATAAATAAAAAAATAAACAATACTTATCCAATTGTTTCCAAAATTTAGTATGTTATTGTCCATGGTTCATTTAACAATAATAAGCTTTGCTTGTGTTCAGATATGGATTGTAATTTATTTTTAAAAAATTCAAAAACCATTTTTTTTGTTAAAAATGTTGCATAATTTCTTTTTTTTATTTCAAACACTATCAATAGCACAAAGATAAATTTAACTTATTATTATAGAGCTCTTTAAACTGCATATTCTTGTCAAAAATAATTATCATATCCTTCATAGTTTCAGAGAAAAGAGTACCCCAAAATATTAAAAAATACAAGTTAAGGGAAAATGCAAAAAAAAAAAAAAATGCACATTAGAAGTACACAGAGACGCCATTTTTAAAAATCAATTTTTATGGGTTTAAATGTCCAAAATCGACAAACTAATATTACACATTGATATAATAGACCTTACTGGATTTTTTAAGCAAAAAAAAAGATTTTTTAACCCAAATAAGTACTGAGTGTCCTTAAAACTGGAAGAAAATGAGAATAAAATTATTGCAAATAATTTACTTACTTACTCACTGGCACTATCGAACCCGTAGGTTCATGGCCGCGCGGACATAAGCTCTCCATACATCCCTATCCTGAGCTAATGATTTCCAATCATTTCCTGTGTAATCTACTTCCCTCAAATCATAGTTAATGTTATTCTCCCACCTCATTCTTGGTCTACCAACTGGGCGTTTTCTCTCTGGCTTTCCTACAAGAAGCTTCCATGCAAGTCTTTCATTCCCCATACGTGCAACATGTCCTGCCCATCGCAGTCTACGAGACTTAACTGTTCTTATTATATCTGGCTTCCCATAAAGACCATGTAGTTCATTGTTATGTAGTCTTCTCCATTCACCTGTCTGTTCATCTCTCTTTGGTCCAAAAATTTTCCTAAGTACTTTATTCTCAAATACCTGTAATCTCCTTTCCTCCCTTAAAGTAAGAGTCCATGTTTCGCACCCATATAATATAACTGGTAGAATAATAGTTTTATATATTTTCAGTTTAACGTTTTTTGAAAGGAGTTGGGACATCAAGAGTCTCTGCAATGCATAATAGCATGCATTTCCAGAATTGAGCCTATGTTTAATTTCTTTGTGCATCTCATTCCTATTTGTGATTATTGTTCCTAGGTATTTGAATTCAGCCACTTCCTCAAAATTTCCCTCATTTGTCATTAGCTGTCCATTTCCATTATATAATGTATTTCTACGTGTGACCATATATTTAGTTTTATTGATATTTACTTCCAGTCCTAATTTCTTAGTGTTACTCAATAGTGTGTGCGTGTTGTCCTTTAGTATCTCCTCGCTATCGGCCAATAATACTACATCATCAGCATAAACTAACAGCTTATTAATACCATTCAGTTGTAAGCCTTCCTCATTCTCTAAAGATTTAATGGCATGCTCTAGTACAAAATTAAATAGTAGAGGAGATAGTGCATCTCCTTGCTTCAACCCATTCTGGATTTCAAAAGTGTCCGAAAACTGTTTGCCTACACGCACCCTACTCTTTGTGCCATTTAGACACATTCGTATAAGTCTAACTAACTTTTTAGGAATTCCGAACTCCAGCAGGATACTATATAACTTCTCCCTCTTAATTGAATCATATGCTTTTTTGAAGTCTACATATAGTTGATGTACAGTACCATTATATTCCCATTTCTTTTCTAAAATCTGTCTTATACTAAAAATCTGATCTGTTGTAGACCTGTTTCTTCTAAATGCACATTGATGATCTCCTAGAATGTCATCAATATAGGGAGTAAGTCTGCTGACTAATATATTTGTTAAAATTTTGTACGAAGTTGAAAGTAATGAGATGCCCCTGTAGTTGTTGTAATCAGTTTTATCTCCTTTCTTATAAATTGGTACGATAATTGATTCCTTCCATTCATCTGGAAGAGCTTCTTTTTCCCAAATCATACTAAGCAACCAGCGTATCTTGTCCATCAATTTTTCTCCCCCTGATTTTATCAGTTCTGCTGGGATCTCATCTGAACCTGATGCTTTATACATCTTCAATTTTTCAATCGCCATTTCAACCTCTAATGCACTTGGTTCTGCGACTAGCAATTTCTGCTGTCTGTAAATTATCCTCCTCAATGTCCTGTTCTGTATGTACATTTAATAGCTGATTAAAGTAACTTTTCCATCTATTTAATATACTCCTGGAATCTGCAATCATATCCCCATTTTCATTCCGAATTATGTTTGTTCTAGCCTGAAACCCTTTCTTCTCTATACTAATTCCCTGATATAATTCTCTAATGTTCCTATTTTTTGCGTTCAATTCAAGATCATTAATCTTCTCTCTCAGATATTCCCTCTTTTTGCTCTTTAGTAACTTGGTGGTTTCCCGTCTAATACTACCCAATTGTTCTAAATTTACCTCATTTGGCTCGTGTAACCATTTCATTTTTGCTAGCTTTCTTTTCTTTACAATGTCGGCACATTCCTCATCAAACCATTTCTTGTTTTGCCTCTTTTTTAAACAACCAATGCTTTCTGATGCTGACAATTTAATAGTATCTCTTATAGCCTTCCATTCTTTATTTATATCAGTTTCTTCTTCGTTTGCCACATTGTCATCTGAAGATTCCAGTACTTCAAATCTATTAGCTATTTTGATTTGGTATTCTTGCCGCATATCATCATTTTTCAAGTTTTTTAATTCAAATTTTACAGAATCATCTTTAGCATTTGTTCCTCTCATAAGCGAGAGCCGTTGTCTGATTTTCACTCTGACCAGATGATGATCTGAATTGCAGTCTGTCCCTCTAACTGATCTAACATCGATGATGCTACTGTGCCAGCGTTTGTCCACTAATACATGATCTATCTGGTTCCGAGTTTCGCCATCTGGAGATGTCCAGGTGTATTTATGAATATCCTTATGCTGAAATGTTGTGCTCTTAACAATGAGATTCTTTGATGTTGCAAAGGTAACTAATCTAACCCCATTGTCATTACTTTCTTCATGAAGACTGAATTTGCCTATTGTTGGTTTAAATATATCTTCCCGCCCCACTTCGCATTAAAATCTCCTAAGACAATTTTCATATGATATCGTGAAAGGCTATCAAATAAGCATTCTAATTCTTCATAGAACTCATCCTTGATCTTGTCATCTTTATTTTCTGTAGGGGCATGTACATTTACAATTATAAAATCATGTCGTTTATCCTTTAGAATTATGTATGATATCCTATCACTAACAAACTTTTCTTCTTGGTCCTTCCGTAAAGCTGGGGTTCCACAGGGTTCGGTACTTGGACCTTTGCTTTTTTCAATCTACATAAATGACATATCTAACTCCCTAAAGCATTGCAAACATAATTTATTTGCAGACGACATGCAAATCTACATCCACACAGACAAATATTCACTAAGGGCCGGTTTCACCAACATCGGTGAAATTTAACCTTCACGACGAGTTACATAACCGGGTGAAAAATAACTAAGCGTGTTTGCGTTTCACCACGCCATATAACACCGACGTAAACAAACTGGCGGTTTACCGTTAAAATTATTTTGAATCGTATATTTCTCATACCTCATATTCAAGCGGAACAAATTTGTAGGAGGGGAAAGAAATGCTATTGGTTGTTACTTATTGCGTTACCATAGAAACCTAAATAAACACATTGAACCAACACAAACACGTTCCACAGATCACGTCGTATATTAGTACACGTGGAAAATTTGCCAGAAATAAAGAACATGTCCAACGAAAGATTTTGAAAACTATAATAGAATTAATATAGAAACGTTGAAACTATAGGAAATAAGAAACTATCCATAAAACATGCGTAACGACGAAAAATATTTTTTTCTTGATTAGGCCTGTTTTTAAATTAACCTAATGATTGATTTAAAAACACTTTTACATTAATATAATATGGTAGTGTATCATCATCATCATCATCATTGGAATGCTTTAGTATATTTGGGTTATGTAAAAGTTTTCATGGAACAAGCCATTTTAATGGTATAAGAAGAGCAATTATTTTGGTTGGGACCATGTATTACAGTGTTTACAAAGTATCTAATCCATCTCCTGAAAATGTTGCTGCTGTAAACTCTCATTCTTGGAAGAATTATTTAATAACATGCAAAATGATTATGATAATGCAAGCCATGTTATATATATAAGGTGATTTGGAGCCATTAAGCAACAAATCTGATGAGAGGTCCTTAAAAAAAATTCCAACATTTCTCCCTCTCAATGCATAGAATTGCTAGATTACAAACCCTTGTGCTTCATGGTTATTCAGGTGTAATCATAATATAGGAACGTCCTGTCTGCGGATGAACTTGTGATGGAACAGATTAGTTTAATTTGTAAAACTTGGAGTAGATCTTGGGAAGCTCAATTTTTTTGGTTGTTCCTGGACCTATTATAAGAACAGTGAGAGGTTTCTTTTTGTCTTACATATATTCATTATTTTCATTGTTGCACTTTGGAATACTGCAACCCAGTCTTAACGAATTTCACTAAAAATGTTTGACTTTATCAGACCCATACCCTTGTCACATTCTAGGTATGTAGGTCCACTTATTGGGAATGTGACAAGAACTGACTGCAAATGTGTCTTCTCATGAACAATGTAGTGTAAATATCTAAAGAGCATGTAATTTTTATTTGCCCTCCTGCAGATTCACAGAATATATTTAACTACTAGATTTTTGGGTTAAGGATGTTTGTAATATACTGATTAATAAGAAATGAAGTTACCTTATTGGCTCCTTTCCTACCATGAGTTTCAGAATAAATATAGAAAATGACCTTGTTATCAAACAACTTTTGAATGTTGAAAGAAAAGTAGCTAAATCGTTGCTTGTAATATATGATGTTTGGACAGGGGAGATTTTTCTGAAAATCCATGGAAATAAATTTAGTACTTCTCTTCCATGCTTCCCTCTGGCCGTTATAAATAATCTCAGTTCTTGCTATGTGAACCTTGTTTTCAGTTTCAAGATACATTACCTTCTTCTCTATCTCCAGCCTCATCTCTTCATTTGCAATGGTACTTAACTGAACAGGAGCGACTTCTTATTAGCAGTAAATTCATCACAGATACTATACGAATCGTTTCTGGGGTATCCAAATTAAATGTTGAACTGTGTTATGAAAATGGTTTAATACATTTCAGAAGATATAAAGTTTTCAGAATAATTGTCTTTATACATGTTATACGTTGTTAAAAATACACAGTTCCCCAGGTAAATACAACCTCTGTTTTCTTTATGCTATAATGGTTTTCAGGACCCTTAAATGATGTGTGTTCCATAACCAGTTTTGGACAATTTGGTCTGCCTGTTGGTGTGTTTGCCTTACATATCCTTGCCTATCTCTACATTAGTATTTATAGATTTTCGGATATTTTCAATTCTCTATTTTGAAATGGCATTTATAAACCTGAAAACTTTTTTACATATATCTTTATTTCATTTGCATAATTTTCATCTGAAATTCTTACCTTGTATCTGAAACTTTACTATGAAGGAGAGCATCATCTTCATTTATTTTGGCCTCCTCTGTTTAATATTGTGGGACCAAACATATATATAAAGTTAATAGTGAGTGGAGAACATATTTTTAATAACTCACCTCATACAATTTCAAATTTATTTGATTTAAGACCATTGGTTTTGAATGAATTTTTCATTCATCTTCAGTTTATCTTCAGTTGTTGATTTCACCAATTCTCTAATTCTGCCATATTTGGTTGGCATTATAAATTTTTTTCTATAGGAATATCAAAATTCATTGATCGATATTTATTCTTTTGAATGAATATTTTCTCCCAAACTGTTCATTCTAATGGTTTATCCAATTGTTTCAAATTGTGAAATTTAAAAATCAGCAATTGCTGCACATAGTTTATTAGAACATCATAAAATTAATAGAGATGCAAAACTTTTGAAACAATTGGATAAACTATTAGAATTAACAGTTTGGGAGAAGATATTCATTCAAAAGAATAAATATTGATCAATGAATTTTGATATTCCTATAGAAAAAAATTTTATTTCAAAATTTATAAAGCCAACCAAAAGATGGCAGCGTTAGAGGTAACCATGGTGAAATCAACAAACATAGAATTTCAACAGTTGGTGTCATGAAAATAAACTGAAGATGAATGAAAAAATCATTCGAAACCAATGGACTTAAATCAAATAAATTTGAAATTGTATGACGTGAGTTATTAAAAATATGTTCTCCACTCACTATTAATGATATAACCTCATAATATTTACTTCCCAACATTAATTTTAATATATATAAAGATTGTGCCTCTAACATTGTAAATTTTGAATTTGTTGATTCATTTATTTTGCTGATTTACATCAATACGTTTTAAATATTTTAACCTACAATTACAGGAGTCTCCAGTTTCATGAATCTGAGCTCTCAATTTTTTGTTAGTATCTTTCATCCTGCCAAAAACTCTTCCTCTTCTTACAGCTTTCATAAGATACACAGTTATTGATCATACTCATTCATTTTGAATGTATGTGATTCCAGTTTTCACTTTTCTCGCACAATATGACTAGTAAAACAACATATGAAGCAATACAATGAAAAAATAGTGTACATGTAATTCTCCTTACCTTTTTTTTTCACTATCAAATGGGCCTTGGGTTCGATCCCCGGTCAGGACAGTTTTTCTGGGTTTTTCCTCACCTGTAAGACCCAAACGGTCCCCGAAATCATATGGCCATCGAAATCATTGTATTCATATTCATCTTAGATTAAGCTTGGGATTAGGGACTCTCCTGGTGCACCACTATCATCATCCATCATATCATCGGGGCAATGTAACCCTGCCTTCCAGGCGCCCCAACCTCAGAAGTGGGTTACAAGTACGCCATGCCAGGAGGGAACACCAGGAATGTCGAAGGGCAACCTGGGGCATTTGCAAAAAAAAAAAAAATCTCAGTGACTAGCCTTACTTTTGCTCCATAATTTAGCCCATATAAAATTCACTGCTCAAGCTATATGAATGTGCCCTTAACTGATTTTTTTTTATCACATTTACTGACTTACCTCTCTTTTTCCCTATAGTCTTCAATTCCATCACTGCATTTCCTCAAGAAAAGATAGTCTCAACGTAACATACAGGAATATTAATTAAATTATTTGGAGTCAATAGTAATGTTGATTATCTTGAACCATGTTTCGCTTATATTCATAATCATTGATAGGGTATAATCGAAACATGTTCAAGAACAAATCAACCTTAATATTGGTTTAAGATGAACAGACTCCAAATAATTTAATTAAAAGAACCCTCAAAATATTACTTCCTAAAATAACACATTGAATACAGGAATAATTTTGAAAATGACTTGAAAACACTAGTGGTAAACACATAGAAGTAATTATTTTGAAATGTATATTTTATTTAATAGGTTTTCAAAACTTATACAATTAATTTCAATATAAAATAAACTCTTATTATTTACGCTTTCAAATAATCTTATTGTTTCTATCAGATACCACAAACTGCAAAAAAACCAATATTAAGACTGAGGAACATGTATATAATTTACTCATTTTATTCTTTCAATACGGCGTAACATTCTACAGCATCTCTCAAAGGTTCACAGGCAATCAGTTTTAGTAAAATATTTAATTGTTACTGCACCTTTTGACTGTATAACAATAACTTCCCATAAAACACCCTAAAATCATTTTTAAATTATATCAGTATCATTACTGATTAAATATTATAGAACAAAAATATAATTAACAATTTACTCTACAATGGGATTTGATGAGCCTTCAACTTTACACCATTGTTGTCTCGGTTAAAATAATATTTTTCTTTCTCAAATAATGCAACTAAATTGAGATTAAGAATGTCCTGAAGTACTTGCTCACCTGCATATCTTAAAATATTGTGTAAAACATCAGTAGCCCAATGATATGAAATTCATTAATCAGTTTTAAATTAATTCCTACATCACTTCCTAGAACTGAAGAGCTTCTCAATAACCTTCAACATTCTGATTTAAGATTCATTGTACATGTTATCTGCAAGTGTGTACAAAGAAGACAGAAATACATTAACATGGACATCTGTTTCAACATATACTGTATATCCCTTGAAATCCATCTCTCCAAACCCAATTATGAAAAAAATAATTTATAGAGAAATTATAATAAAGTTATATGACGTAACTAACAACGTTAGATTTTACAATATGAGAAATGTAAGCTAGGGTGAGTTATTTTTTTAAGCTGTTCTAAGTTTAAGACAGATGTGTATAAATATTTATAACTGTTAGACTTAATAGTTGCAAATGTTATAATTTGCCATAAATTGTTCTTCACCTAGCAATGATGTCACAAAATGTCATATTTGATTTACAAATAGCCTTCACTTTTAAAGAGAAGTAGTATTTCAAGTTACTTGAACTATTCTGCAACACCATCACCAGGTCTTTATTCTTTGTTTGTGTAATCCATTGAACTTCCGGTCTTTAGGGATGTAGCTTGAAGTCGAGAACTTGCAATGGCACAACTGACTCGGCAGACAATATCTTAGGACTGTTGATCTCCTGACCCCTCCTGAATGATGAACCCTTATCTAATCATTGTCCAAAGCCAGGAGCAGCTGATTTATTGGAGAAATGGCTTGATTTCTAAAAAAAAAAAGCAGTATGTAATATAAACTTATTGTGTTGTACAGATCAACTCACATAATACACGCATATAGCAGTACAAGTGAATTATTCATAACTAGCTGAAGTTATTTTATCAATAATTAAAATTATAGATTTCACAATCAACATAGTATACCACTGGTGTATAATACATAAGGATTACTGTATGCTGGCTCAACTGCACTTTTACTAGCGCTTGATTTTTCAGTTATATTATTGTAAACTATAGCTCTTCTTTTTGTAAACTATAACTCTTCTTTTGTATTTACTAACATTATTTATTATTTTAAACTTTTTCAAACAATTTTATAACATTATTAGACAGTTTTGAAGTATTTATTTAAATATGCAAATCACAATATTATGACACTGTTAGACAATATTGTGATGATAACAGCTATTTTCTCTACAGAGTATATTACTTAGTCTATGATTTTTCTATCGCTGTTTTGGGTTATCGCTGGTTGGATCAGCGTTAGGGAGCTATAAGTAAGTGTACACCCATTTTTAATAAAGTTTGGTAAATTTAATATTATTAATATATCTTTATAACATAGATTTGGGGACTTATTGCAAATATTGGTCATTTAAATTTCATAGCGACGGATAGTAATCCAGGATGATAATCAATATGTGGTTCGATTGTGGGTTATCGGTGGCTCTACAAACTCTGGTGCATGTGCACTGTTATTCTGTAGGACTTTGAAAATATTTGACGCTAGTTTAAGTGCAGTTTTTCCCTGTATGCTTAGTAACTTGCATTTCTTACAATTGTAACTTCTGTGTATCATAGATTTGCACATGCTGATATATCAAATGTTATCATTGATCTGCAGTTACTTCATGAATTATTTTTAGTGCTACAGGTGTTTAGTCTACAATATTAAGACTCGTCAAAACATATTATTTAAAGAAAAGTAGTATCACAGAATTAGAATAATAAAATCAAATAATAGAGAAACTGCTGCATTACATATAATGACTGTTCTGTTCTGGAACATGTTTTCAGAGAAATACTTGATCTTACAATTAATGACAATATATGTTAGGCCACTATACAATTTAGCATAATTCCCACTGCTCTAACGTTAAATAACAGGAAAATTGTCTTGAATGTCAGATATATTACCGGTACTGATTATCTACAAGGCATTTAAGATTACCACATTTTTGGAAATTATCTCTAGAAATATTTGTATTTAGACCTAGGATCTCATTACTTGTTCTATATAATAGGTATATACATACTAGATTTAAATTACGGTACTTGCTAACAATTTCAACAAAAAATGAGCCTACTGTATTTAATATCCCAAAATATTAAGAATGTCAAATAAAACCAAATGTTTTATAAAATATATTTCTGTAATTGGTAATTAAATATATAGTTCAAAAATAGTCCATAAATAATAAACATAACCTCACATTATTTTGTAATGATACTAACTTGCTTTTAAATATGTATTCATGAGTGAATAAAATTAGTAATTCATTGTGTAAAGTTCTGGTATTATACATGAATAAAATAATTTTCATTAACGAATTAAACTTACTTGTATTTATGCCTGACTTGTTTTATATAATAGGACAGTATTCATACTAGATTTATATTATTTGCTAACCATTTTAACAAAAATAGGCCGACTGTATTTAAGAACTCAAAATATTATGAATATCAAATAAAACTCAAATACTTTCTAAAATATAATCTGTAATCAGTAATTAAATATATTGTTAAAAAATAGTCAAATAATAAACATAACCTCACATTATTTTGTACCGATACTAACTTGGTTTTAAATATATAAGCATGAGTGAATAAAATTAGTAATTCATTGTGTAAAGTGCTGGTATTATACATCAATAAAGTCAGTTTCAATAATGAAATAAACTTACCTCTCCGATGATCCAAATGTGCAGTAGCCTATCAGGTAGACAGGCCTGGTATCTTCGAAAGTCTGCGATATCACTGTAATCGTAATTTTCAAACTATTCACACAGTTCTTCTATTTTTCAATTCAATTGGCCTTCAAAATAATAATTAAAACCATATTCACGTTCAATGTTAAAAATGTCCAGTCTTTCACACGCCATTTTAATATAGGAATCACCCTCCGTTATATATCACCCTCCGATTCTACCGACCAAATTCGTGCGGTTACGGTTTACTAACGAAATACGACGAAATAACTCCCGGTGAAAAGTTACTGTTGTTGGTGAAACGCAAATTGTAGTGAAGCTGGGAAACGCTCCGTTTAATTCACCGGTAACACGGTTACCTGTGTTGGTGAAACCGGCCCTAAATGACGCTGTTGCCAAAATTAACGAGGATCTTGACTAACTAATGACTTAAAGTAAAGTGATCCCACAACAGGCCTCAGGAGGCCCTTGGGGTAGTAGGAGGTTAAGGCTCCCACTTTTTCTAGACAATCGGCACTTTATGTCAGCCGAGTTGTCAGCCCTGCGTGACGGCCGCCTTTACCCCAGAACAAGCGTCTGGTACTCATTTCAGTTAGAGGCTGAGTCGACCCCAGGGCCATAGTGCCGCCAGAGGGTTTGGGTCAGTTTAAAAATCCTGACCCCAACGGGACTTGAACCCTCGACCCTCCGGCTTGTAGCTCAGTGCCTTAACCACTACGCTACGGCGTGCCCCCCACTAATGACTTGGACAGTTAAATATGGACTGCAATTAAATCCTACAAAGTCACAATCAATCATTATGGGTCATCAGAGACTATTATCTACAATTAACCTAAACACAGTTTCGCATGTGTCACTAAACGGAGTTCAAATCCCTTATAGTGAGACAGTAAAAATTCTAGGAGTATTTATTGACAAAAACTTAAATTGGAATGCACAAATAAACCATACATGCAAAACAGTCTTCTCAATAATACATTCATTAAATCGTGCACGAAATTGTTTGCCATTCGCCCTTAGGAAAATGTTAGTAGAAACACTTGCAATGCCCCATTTTGATTATTGTGACACTCTTTTTACAGACTTAAATATTATTTCCACTCAAAGACTTCAACGTGTTCATAATTCTTGCGCACGTTTTATTTGTGGTATTCGCAAATTTGACCATGTTACACCGTCCCTGGAACAATTATCGTGGTTTCGTCTAAGAGATCGTAGAACTGTCCATTCCCTATCCCTTCTCTATAAAATACTTCACACATCATCGCCTAATTATTTATCACGCCGCTTCATCAGACTATCCGACACACATAATCTTGACACTCGATCCCATCAGCACATTGTCCTTTATATCCCGCCTCATCACACTGTATATTATTCATTATCTTTTACGGTGTCACTTACCAAAACATGGAATTCCGTTCCGCCCTATGTCAGAGACTGTCAAACTATAACATCCTTCAAAAACAAACTAAAGAATTATTTAATAACAAACTAACTTATACACCTCACTGATAGTATTCTTTTAGCAATATTAATATATTTAATTATTTATTTAAATAATATTAAGAATAACAAATATTTTTATTTGTTTTGTTTTAAATATTGTATAATCGTAAAATTAGTTTTCTATATCTCATTATTTTCCTGTTTTTTATATACACTAGACAGGGACAATTTAATATGTCTTGCTTGTATACATTTTATTATTAGTTTTAGTCTTAATTTTAACTAATATTAACTGGTTGTATTATAGATCGTAATATGTATATTAGATATTATCTTTTGATCAAATTTTTACTTAGTGTTTAATATTAGAGTTAATTAAGATTGTTATATTCTTATGTAATATATGTTTGTCCTGGTGAGTGGAAGAGAAGGCCACATGGCCTTAACTCCACCAGGCTAAATAAATCTAAATCTAAATCTAAAACTTAATATCTCGGATAGCGGAGAGGATCCTCCTTCTGACTAAAAAACCCGTTCCAAATGCAGGTCTTTCTGCACCCCCGTAGTATAACGCAAAGCTTCCTGATTCCTGACTACCTTCTCCTGACCACATAACTTCCTGACTTATCAAATAATATTTATGTTAATATTAATATTATTATTTTTATATCAAACTCATCACTTACATTAATTATATTGGATACGAGAACTCCATTAGGCCTATAGTAAATTTCCAAACCTAATGTAATAAAAAAACGAAAATAATTTTGAAATAGGTAGGACATGTGGCACAAATAGGGAATGAAAGAGGTGTAGGCTACGGAAGCTTCTTGTAGAAAAACCAGAGGGAAAACGGCCAGTTGGTAGATCAAGAATCTTACAAGGTTTTAGAAGTAAGGTGACGAAAACTAATATTTTTTAGACTGACAGTACACTATTTTGGAATTGAATGTGTATGCCTGTACGTTAGACTACCCGCAGTCAAGGGAATGAAACTGGTCTTCTGTGCATCTGAGGACATGCTTCTTCCTTAGTGAAACGGCCTCTAGTATACAGTGAATAGCAATATCCCATAAGAGAGACTACATGCATTTGAATTAAAAGATATAAGACCACATTTCATTTTACGATAAATTGGGAATCATCATCATCATCATAGTACATTCACGAATTTAGGCCATTTGTTGACCTGTTTCGGTCTCAAGAGAAACATCATCCAAAAGTCTTTTGAGTGGACGTCCTTGTCTTCTTCTTCCTGCAGGTTGATATCTTAATATTTGTTTGGGTATTCTGTGATCTTCCATTCGATGAACATGTTGCATCCATCTTGACTTATGATCAGAAATTTTGTTTTCTAAAGGTTCCATGTGTAATTCTTCTAGGATGTCTTCATTTTTTTTGTGATCTAGTAGTGTGTATCCTGCAGTCCTCCGAGGTATCTCATTTCAGCAGATTTAAGTCTCTGTATATCCTTATGTTTCAACGTCCATACTTCGCTACCATACAAAAGAGTTTGAAGAGCCAGTGTTTTATACACTTTCAGTCTTGAATGCTTTTGGACTAACTGTGGCTTAAAGATAGAATTTATTAACCCTAAAATTCTTAAAAATTAAGATATTTTTGTATTTACATCCTTTTCTTCTTCATATGAGATATTGCATCCTAGTTATGTAAAATTATTCACTTGCTCCAAAATTTTATTGTCCAGTACAATTTGACTTCTGACAGGATCTACACCTTGAAATGCCATAATTTTTGTTTTTTCTGTAGATATCTTCAATCCATATTCTTCTGTAATTTTGTTAAGTTCATACAGACCTTTCTGTAGATTATATTCGGAATTTGCTATTATTATTTGGTCATCTGCAAACAATAGGGTGTTTAATTTTCTATTTTCTGATATTCTTATTCCAAATTTAAATGTCTTATTCCAGCAACATATTACTTCATTGATATAAATTGCAAAGATTGTTGGGGATAGGAGGCAGCCTTGTCTCACACCACAATTTATAATTCCTTCTTCAGAAAATCTGTTATTTAATTTAATCTTTATGGTATTGTCTTTGTAAATATTTTGTATGTTCTGCCAAAGTAAATTTCGTATATTTCTGTCTTCCAATATATTAAGAGTTTTGATCTCTTGACTGTGTCGAATGCTATTTCAAAATCTATGAAAGCAAAATTTGTTTCTAAATTGAATTCTCTTCTTTTTTCAAGGAATAGTTTAACAGAAAATGTTGCATCAATACAAGATCGTCCTTTCCTAAATCCATTTTGACATTCCATAAGGAATTTTTCACTGAAACTTTTCAATTTTCCATTTAAATTGGGAATTGAAGTGAAAATTATTCATACCTGATTCAAGTAATGGCTCTCAGTATCTCAATGATAGGACATAGTATATTAAGTTGAAGATTATATAATAATGGATCAGCTGTGATTAAAATCCTATGTTGAGTGCAATTTTTTCTGCTAATACATTAACCAACTCTAGCTATAATTTAATTTTATTCATGCACATCACACTAGAGTATTTGTATCTTCACTGGTCAAATTTAGATAAGAAATCTAGAATATTTTAATATTTCAATTCAAGTTTTGGCCGATACTTCACAAAGCTCTTTATTCAGAAAAGATTACAAACATAAGATACACAGTTCATCTCTTTGTCCATTCCACAATTTTCTTATTGTGTTACACATTTAAAGAGGAGTACAAATGTCTGTTTTATCTGTAGAGAAAATCGGTTCGACAACCACTGTAGCACTTTCAGATATGACCCCATGAACACAATCATAAGATTCTAATTTATTTTATAAACCTTTAAAATAAAAATTATAATTAACTTGACACCAGATATTAGTGAATGAATCATCTGGGGATATAATTTTTATAATAAAAACATTGACTCGTCAATAACACAATGATCTACATGAAAATAAGAGGTTATAATCGTAAATTCTAGAGGTTCATAACAATCTTAAAATTATCACTGACACTTAATATATCACTTATGTTCGTCTAAAAGGATTAACCACCTCGAATAACTCATATATTAATGTCCAAACATAAATAATACAAAATTTGTACATCAAACATAAATTGTTATAGACAAAGACGCCATGTTTAAACTGAATGAACCAGCCAATCATAATGGATGCAGCAGTTTCTTCTGTCTGCAGACTACTTTTACTTCGCTGCAAGTCCGCTAGAGCGCTTTATTGCCCGCTGAATGGTATGCTGCAGATAAAGTGCTTTGGCTGCTCAATGCCCCCACTGAGGACCCTTATGGAACTCATGCTTCCATTGTTACTTAATTTGAAAGAGCACTGTTCACATACTACGCGAGGAGTTCTGTTTGTTAGAAAGTTTGATATCCATCGTAATGAGTTTTAGAGAAGTTTAGCACTAGAATCAGTTTGATTCTTAGTCCATCAGGCCACATGGTGATGAAAGTTATCCATACATCCAAATATACTATTATTGTTTCGAATGCTATATTTTACACCGCATCTTGCGAGTTGTGACTCTTAGCAGTTGCCTGTAATTAATACGCCCGGTCTGAAGCCGGCTTGACTGTCTGGGACGCTGTTCAAAATTAGGAGGGCTATTTTTTTACGAATTATTTCCATTGTTTTGGAAATTGTATTAGTCAAACTGATCGGATTGAATGAGTTCATGCCTCTTAGATGTTTTTTGGGATTTGACAAGATTAGAATATGAGCTTATTTTCACCTATGTTACCAAGGATAAACCTGAGAATAATTTAGAAACATGGTTTAGGGCTAACTCCGGAAGCTGTTTTCAGAAGACATTAAGTAGTATAGCCTATCATCTGGAACAGAAGCTGTAACTTTAAACTTTTCGAATATTAGATTTAGGCATATGTCTTCTACTGAGAAAAAGTCGAAATGCGGTAAAAGATTCGGGATTTATAGTAAAAAACTGATTTTGTAAGATATCCTGAAAATATATTATCTCGGTGAAGTTTCCATTAAGCGCAGAGAATTTTTTCAGAGTCCTAGGCAGACACCACGCGCATGCGCCAACAGGGTTTTATTTTCAAATTATTTCCCAGAATTTACAATAAATTTTTAATTTTTTTAACGATTATTTCAATATATTTTTCTGTGATATTTAACTACATAAGTAACATGAAGACGTGGCAGCCATATTGATTTTAACGAATATTCTGTGCAAACATTTTCCAGTGCAGTAGGCCTATGTACTTCAGAATGTCAGAACTTACTATTTATTTCTGGGCGTTGCATTCTTTCACAGGATATACAGTGGTTAAATTGTGTTAGGTTG
The DNA here is from genome assembly GCA_030220185.1 of Diploptera punctata. Lineage (NCBI taxonomy): Eukaryota > Metazoa > Arthropoda > Insecta > Blattodea > Blaberidae > Diploptera > Diploptera punctata. Next base: position 158,705 of record JASPKZ010007586.1, read on the forward strand.
GTCTTTCACAGGTTAGAGTGTTCAAATTGTGTTAGGTTATCTTTTAGGTTCGTTAAATATCGTGTTTAGGTTGGCTGCATCGCGTGCTTCCATAGTGTAAATCGCTGCACGTTTGTTGGCCCATGCGTGTGGTGTCTGACTGGGACTTTGAAAAATTCCTTGTGTTTAATAGAAATTTAATATCCGTTATCTTTTAAGCGACATTTGTGCAATCTGCGATTATATAAAGGAGACCGTGAACTGGCTAACGCTTAAGAATCGCTTTAGAATACAGTGAAAGTTTCTTTGTTACGCTAAAAATTAATCTCTTATTATTTTGTTCTGATTTAATATATGTATTTCATACTAACTGAAACAAATGCAAACGTACGTTGCCAATGAATTAATATAAATTTTCAAAATGCACTACTCATGATGTACGGCCCAAAAAATCGAATTTTCGAGATAATTTTTGGTTCAACTTAAGAATAGGCCGCTCTATGTTTTTCCATACAACACATTCACATGACTCCCATGAATCTCAACCACGTTTCCCAACTACACACTGTCGCGTCTCCCGGAAATCATTCACCAGCATATCCTCTGTAATAATTTTCTTGCTTATATCATTGGTCACTAAATCTTTCTTGAATTACTTGTAGTATTTTGATTGATATCTGATGGAGATTTAATAGGAATTCACAATAGACTTATTTTCAGAAAATATTCCATTTTATCTCCTTCCTTGAATTTTTTTTTTTTTGATAAGCAAATCTGATTTTTTATTACTGAATTGCTGAACTGAAAATCCTGCAATGCCTTGCCTTGGTCAGTGTAAAATTTATCAAGAAAATATTTTTGTTGACTAGTACCTACCCTCAAAATAGCAGTTTTATTTTCAATACGAAGACACTGCCATAAAATACTTTCCTTTCACTCTAAACTCCACTGGAGCAATTACAAGTCTGATCGATCTCTTGTTTAACTTCCTTTTTCACATTTGAATTTTCATAAAAAACCTTTTTTTTTTTTACCCATATAATGGTTATACAAGGTACAATGATAGAAAAAACTGCTACAAATTGTAAACACCACCAACACTGGGAACATTGACATTAGATCTATCTGAACTTGTTGCTACTCTGACCAGATTAGAAATAAAACAAAACAGTTCCTTGATAAAGGATTTTCCCTCCTGACCTCTAGTTTTGGGATAATAAAAAAAAGATATAGCACATTCTAAACAATACAGTGGTTATTTTAAATGGTTTCCCAATAAAGGTCACATAGTATGAGCCTATATACTGACTATTGCATCAATTTTGAACTGTTTATGCATAGCATAAAATCATATGTAGTGAAAAATGGATTAATTCATTGTACTTTAATGGTGTTGTTGACATTTTCAGTTCTAATGAACTTCCCATTTGCTATTCAACATGAAAATCATGTATCTCACACTGAAAGTGGACTTACAGTAAGTTACTGTATAAATCTATATTTAATTTTCTGTTATATAGAAAAGCTTAGATTTGATATAATGGTAGTATACTGTTATATTCATTTTTTTTACAGGACATAAAAGTGGAAATAAAATCTGAAGGAGAAGAGGAAATTACCAATGTTGATATTAAATGTGAAACATTTCTAGACGATGATCCACTAGCTTGTGAGGAAACAAAACTTGAGGTATTGCTTTCAGTGAATTCTGAAGAAATTAAGCTACTGAGGTTTTTCTCATGAAAATATTTTAAAAGATTTCTACAGATTTTCAATGATTCTAACTGGTAGATACCAAAAATGAACATGACCAAAATTTATATATGTGTCACAATTTTTGTTTCATCAAATTGAAACTTGGCATATAGCAATTAATTAAAAAAGTAGGGGTCAAGTTCATTAACCAGGAAAATTGGACCAATAGGTATAGAAATTGACCTAAACAAAAAAATTATGAATTGTTCTAGTGGTAGCAATTTTCAAAATTACACATTGAAACTCATTATATGGTACAGAAATAAAATGAGACAGTTATTCACTGAAATCCTATTATCAGAAGTCAGGGTTTACCTCAAACCCAAAATTAAAAATTCACTCTATCAATCACCATGTTTGTTCTGTCCAAATGTAATTCTACAATTTAATTAACCCTTAAATAGGCAATATATCCTATAAGATACATTGGTTCAATTTATTTAATATTTTTGGTAAAGTGATGGAAAAATGATTCGGTAGATATTATTTAAATTGGCAGCAAATTAATTACATAACATTATGCAAATAGGTAATAACTTACGGTTATGCATGTTTTGTTTTCTCTGCAGTCCGACACAATTTGGTACTTTTGACTGACTGTGATAAAATATAAATAAAAAATAGGAATGATAATTTGTGTGGTTCTGTCAGTTATATATTTTTAATGGTCTGTATAAAAAAATTATTAATGAAGAGTATTTGAATAGTTGTTAAATTTTGAATACCCAGAACAAATAAGAAGTAGGTGAATACCAGATCCGCTAAGAAACATTAGTTTCAAAATGATATTGGTTAAATGATAATAAAATATTGGTGCTCATCCACATGTACCTTCAACTGCTGACTTTCCAGGTACGCACATGACAAAAGAAGAAAATGGAAGAATTGGTGCATTCATATGATTATTAAATGAGATGAAATCTATATAAATTAATTTCTTTTTTCCAAGGCTTCATGTTTGTATTAGATTACAAAATTTGTAATTCTATGTGACTCCAAAGCAGCCATTCTCGCTATAACACGAGACACAACACCCCAAAAGCATCAAAATTATCAAATGTCACAAAATGATAAAACAGTTATCCCATCTACATAAAAAAGTTGTACTTCAATGGATTCTGGCCAATTGTGGAGTGATAGGCAATGAAATAGCCGATTTTCTAGCCAAGAAGGGTGGCAAAATTGTTTCAAAGCCAACTTCTACTCCAGTTTCCTTTCACTCTATCAAAAGAATTATCTCAAATAAATACATCAATAAACTTAGAGAAGAATACACCACCAAAACATCTGGAAAGGAATGGGAAAATCTACAAGCTTATGACATTACTACATTACAAAGAAAATCTGCAGTAGCAACATTCAGACTGCTAACGGGACATGACTGCTTGAATAAACACCTACACAGAATTGGTATAACAGATTCACCTAAATGCCCTTTTTGCAATTTAAATGAAGATATGGAAAGAAACCATTTCCTCCGTTGTCCAGCTTTTGTAGAAGAGACCAGCCTATCTGCAAGAGAGCAAATGATTTCATTATCAAGTGCTCGACATTAGATACCAACCAACCAACCAACCAATATAAATTAATTTATGACTAGCAACATGGCTCTTTTGCTTGTGTTAGGAATCATATCAATAAAGTGCTCAGGTAAAATCCTGGGGCTAATATCTTACCATATTTTTTTTCTCAGACATTAATCCAGTCTTTGGATTGGAATTTTACTACCAAAGTTAATTTAACTGTCAGTAGTAATTTTATAACTCATATATATATATATATATATATATATTCTTTTATTTCAGAATTGTTTCTGTTATTTACACAGGTATACTCAACCAAAATATACAGTAAAATTATATATATAAAAAAACAAATATGATTATTTTCTTGTATATACAGCTTTTTCATGGCACTATATTATCTGATTTATTAAAAATCTCTTTAGATAAATTTGTAATTAGCTCTGAAAGTCCATATACATTTCAATGATACCAATTTCCAGTGGCACAATAAATACGATATTTAGGTACAGTACAACCTAAGAAGGATTGAGGCTAGTGGATATCCACACATCCATCTTCCATTCTTAACATACTACTCCCATTGCCGTAAAGAATGAACAAGGAAATATCTTGTAACACAACAAGTGTTATGATCAGACATGAATCTCTAAGTCACCATTGTCCTTTCATATGAAGGAGCCTGTCCATACTTTGGACTTAGGAATGTTCAGTTCCTGATTCATTCTGTGGATGGATGTCTTCAGACTTCTCTTAACCGGGAGAGGTGGTACCTTAGCAACATCCATAAGAAGTGGCATGGGGGATTTTCTGATCACAAAGGAATAAAACAAAAACAATATTTACTACAAACTAAATTTTCATTTTATTTATATATATATATATATATATATATATACACTGCTCAAAAAAATTAGGGGATATTGTAGAATAACCTATTAAGACTATGATTTTTGGAACAGTATTAGATGCAATCACTTTCTATTACTCCAAGATAATGTAATCAAGAGTTTGAAGTTGTTACGTAACCTCGGTACCACACCAGAGGGCAGTGTCTGTACTGTTGATGTGAAAGGGTGGTGTGGGGGTGAGTGTTTTGTTGCTGTTTTTAAATCCAGTCCAGTTTTCAGTTAGTGAACGACTTTCCTTAGGGACAGTAATGCCTCGACAACGTGATTTACCTGAACCAATGGCTTGGAGGGCCATAGGAAGGATGTAAGCTGGACAGACACAACAAGAGGTGGCACAAGCCATTGGGGTGTCTCAAAGCGTGATTTCCAGACTTTGGAATCGTTTTCAAAGAATAGATACTGTTCACAGAAGAGCCGGACAACGTCGACCACGGGCAACAACAGCAAGGGATGACCGTTACCTCTTGTTAACAGCCCGTCGGAATAGACAGCAGAATGCAACTCAACTGTGAAACACACTTTAAACAGCAACAGGACGCAGGGTGTCAACTCAAACTGTCCGTAATCGACTGCATGGAAGTGGTCTCTATGCCCGTAGGCCCATTGGTGTGTACCAGGTTAACACCACAACACCATAGGGATCGCAGAAACTGGGCGGAGGAACATCGTGGGTGGAGGCATGCCGAATGGAGATCAGTTATTTTTTCTGATGAGTCGCGATTCAACGTGGAATGTGATAGTCGGCGTGTATTCATCTGGAGGGAAAAAGGGACACGAAACAATCCAGCTTTTATACGTGAAAGATCCCTATATGGTGGCGGTAGATTGATGGTGTGGACAGGAGTCAGTAGTGGTGGACGTATGGACCTCTACGTCATCGAAGGTGGTACTTTGACTGCGATGAGGTATAGAGATGAGATTCTCCGACCTTTTGTCGTGCCTTATGCTGGTGCCATAGGTGATTCTTTTCTTTTTATGGACGATAATGCACGACCCCACAGAGTTGGCTTGGTGGACGACATGCTGGAAGTGGAGGGTATCGAGCATATGCAATGGCCAGCTTCCTCCCCGGACTTAAATCCGATTGAGCATGTGTGGGATGCATTAGGCAGGCACATTGCAGGCAGACCAGCACCTCCCACAACTGTTCCAGAGCTGCACATTGCTCTTATGGAAGAGTGGCCAAGTATCCCCCAAGAACTCATTGCTAACCTCATTGCATCAATGCCACACAGGTGTGAGGCAGTGCTGGCCGTTCGAGGAGACCATACACCATACTAAAGAAACATTTTCACCCATGTTAATGTTGCTTTGTTTGTTTGCCATATTCCTAATCAGGATCTCTTTGACATCTGGTGTGGTACAGAGGTTACGTAATGACTTCAAACTCTTGTTTACATTCTTTTGGAGTAATAGAAAGTGATTGCATCTAATACTGTTCCCAAACACATAGTCTTAATAGGTTATTCTACAATATCCCCAAATTTTTTGAGCAGTGTATATATATATATATATATATATACAAAAGTTGTTCTTGCGTTAATTAAACTAAAACAAAAGTATTATTAATGTTACTTGATATGAAAGTAATAAAGAAATAACACAAATGGGAGGCCTACCAAAATAGTTGTGTGATATTAAACAAATTTATAAGTAAAGTAAAATGCTTATTAAAGATACTGATTTAAAAGCTTTATTTTATTTAATTTTGGACAGAAATGGATAATAGAATAATTTCATTAAATTATTCACTTGCTGTAAGATGATAATTTTTTTTTCAAATGTCTTTCGACATTCCTGGTTTCTCTCCTGGCATGGCGTATTTGTAACCCACTTCTGAGGTTGGGGCGCCTGGAAGGCGGGGTTACGTTGCCCCTATGATATGATGGTTATGATAATGATGGTAATGGTGCGCCAGGAGAGTCCCTAATCCAAAGCTTAACCTAACATGAATATGAAGGATGATGATTGCGATGGCCATATGATTTCGGGGACCGTTTGGGCCTTAAAGTTTTCCTGACATTTGTCTTACAGGTGAGGAAAAACCCCGATAAAAACCTCACCCAGAAAAACTGTCCCGACCGGGGATCGAACCCGGGCCCGCTGCGTGACAAGGCAGCACGCTACCTAGAGACCACAGCGGTGGATCTGTAAGATGATAATAGTTCTCTTAAAACATTGTTAGCCCTATAGATAATTATCTTATAAATATTGTTGCTACATCGCCGTAGCGTAGTGGTTAAGGTACTGAGCTACAAGCCAGAGGGTCGAGGGTTCAAGCCCAGTTGGGGTCAGGATTTGTAAACTGACCCATAACCTCTGGCTTCGGCACTATGGCCCTGGGGTCGACTCTGCCTTCTAACGGAATTGAGTACCAGACGCTTGTTCTGGGGGTACAATGGCGGCCATCACGCAGGGTTGACACCCAAGGCTGACAGAAACGTGCCCGATTGTCTAGAAAAAAGTGGGTTGCCTTATCTTACTACTACCCACAAGGGCCTCCGGGCCTGTTGTGGGATCACTTGACTTTGTAGTTTAAATATAATTTAACGGGACAATTGTATGTTGATATTATGAATAAGAAATTATTATTATTAAAACATGGTATGTCATATTTGCTTCTGGTTGGGATTTTATTACTGTGTATGAGTATTATTATTATTGATATTATTCAGTCCTATTCCTTATTGTTGTCGTCCGTCGTCGACGCTGTCGTTGCTGTTGTTGCTGCTGCTGCTGCTGCCGGGGTAGTTGCCTTTGTTGCTGCCGTCGCGGTTGGTGTTTGTATGTTTTGTTTACTGTTATGACTGTTGCGTTGCTGTGCTTGCTGCCCTGCCGCCCGACGCCGTCATTATTTATCATCATCATAATCATCATCATACATCATCATCATACTCATATGCATCATCATTAATGAGCAGCATTTATTATCATCATTAGTGATCAGCATTAATGTCATCCTTAACTATAATAATTAATTATCATCATTATCATCATCATTATCATCATCATTAATTATCATCATTAATTATCATCATTAATTGTCATCCTTAATTATCATCATTAATTATCATCATTATCATGGTTAATTGCCATTAATTATCATCATTAATTATCATGATTAATTATCATGAATTATCATCATTAATTATCATAAATAATTATCATCATTAATTATCATCATTGTCATAATTAATTATCATCATTCATTATCATAATTAATTATCATCATTCATTATCATCAATTAATCATTATTCATCATTATCATCATCTCATCATCATCATTATCATAATAATTTAATTTTATCATTATCATCATTATTATCAATTATTATTATCATTATTATTATTATTATCATCATACATTTATTATTATTAATATTATTATTAATATTATTATTATTGTTATTGTTATTATTATTAATATTATTATTATTATTATTATAATTATTATTGTTATTATTATTATTTTTTATTATTATGATTATTATTATTATTATTTGTATTATTATTATTAATTATTATTATTATTTGTATTATTATTATTAATTATTATTATTATTATTATTATTATTATTATTATTCTTCCGAATGCAGTATTGGGTGATGATGCCCGTTCTGCGACTACAAAAACTGATCCTTCCATCGGTTGAAGGGTCTTCCGAGGTCTCTTTTGCCATTAGGGTTGAGGTGGTAAATCATCTTTGGTAAACGGGAATTTGACATTCTCTGGACGTGTTGGAACCATTTAATCTGATAATTTTGTATATGTTATTATTATTATTATTATTATTATTATTATTATTATTATTATTATATTGTCTAGCTATTCATGCTTTCATGTTACATGTTTGAATCTATACCATCCATCACTGTTTATGGCAGTTACATTATTGGACAAACACATTTTAGTACAAAAACTTTTTGTTTATGAACTGACAATTTTACACAAATTATGCTGCACTTATGAAATACAGTTTTTGCAGCAAGTTCACTATAACCTATACGAACATAGCAGTTGACTTGGAGGGAGAATCCTGTCACCGCACTACTGGATATTTTTATTTATATCTTTAGAATTTGTGCTTCAAGATTGAGGTTATTGACATCAAACAAAAGAGGAATAATGTAGTGACAGGTATGTGGAAACAGAGTGACATATTACAAGAATTAATACTAATTCTTAGAACTTAAAATCATGTGGGGTCAGAAAATACCCTGCACCACCACTCCCGGGTTAATGTTACTCTGATTCTGTGCATCGGTTGTGGACTAACAACAGATCATCTACTGCACAGTTTATCATACAGATATATATATATATATATATATATATATATGCTGTATGTCTCAATTTGTTCATAATCTCCATGACACCTAGTCTTGAAGGTGCCGTTCTGTGATAATTTCTCTGAAATACCCTCTGTAGTTCAGCAGACCTTTTACCACAAAATGGCACTCCACCACTATGATTCAACAATGGTAAACGTTTTGAAATATCATCATTAGATCCAAATCACAAATGAACCACACTTATGTTTTCTGTGATATGCATAGAGTATTTATGGGCAATCTGTATATATCGAACAAAAAGAATGATGACTCTAATTTGTCTTTCAAAGGATGCTGCTCACTGAATTTGTCCTCAGCAATAAATACCATAAACTTTTACTGAATTGAGCCATGAACATAAAATTGTAAACTGAACGCATTATCTGAGCACAACTTAAGCCTGATTTGTGAATTTGTAAAAGATCCATGACAATGATCAGTAGAAATGCATATTTGCTGATAATTATACCTAACATCTTAGGCATGTCTTGGCCAAACATTTTAAAGAAATTTTAAATAGCTATAAAATAATTAATCTTAGTCTTCCCATCTTATCTCATAAAATCATATTCTAGAAAATGTGTTTCAATATTAAATGCATATCGTAATCAACCCTTGTAGACTGTTAAACTTCCAGTTGTTGGCCCTTGATGTCAACTACCCCATCATTTTTTTGTTATCCAAAGAACTTCCAAATCAAGTCTTTCTGCCCAGGAGTATCAAAATTCATAATCACATCTTTGTACTTTTGGATGTAGATCATCTTCCAAAGGGTCAGATCTTTTGTGCCTTTTAATTGTTTCAATAATTTTGTGTTCAAATCAGTTTCATGCTTTTCTCACCCAACATGAGCAGAAACTGCAGATTTTTCAACTTCTCCATTTTTTAACATATCTCAGGAATTCCTTCGTTTTAACATTAAAATTTCTCTTTGTTTTTCCTATATATCTTATCAAAATCAGCACTTTTATCTGGTATATTTCTGATATATAAACAAATTCAGAATCCAATACTCATCCCATAGTATCATTTCTCATTCCTATTGATATGTCATTTTTATCTTGTAGATTGAATACATTTAGATCTATGTTATAATACAAAACTTTTGTTACTTAATACCTGTTACATTTTCAGGTGGACCAGAATGAAGAAAGTATTCCTGGAATGTACAGCCCTAATCATCCTTTACAAGCAGAAGGAAAAATTGTGACATATAAATATTTAAGATGTTCTATTTGTAATAAGTTATTTACTAGGCAGTACAATCTTAAAAAACATTTATTTTTGCATAGTGACAAAAAACCATACACATGTACAATTTGTAATAAGTCATTTGCTCAGAAATCCAATCTTAATTCGCATTTACGTTTGCATAGTAACGAGAAGCCATTCGAATGTCACCTTTGTGATAAGTCCTTTGCTCGTAAGTACAATCTTAAAACACATTTATATATGCATAGTAATGAAAAACCTTTCCAATGTTAAATTTGTAATATGTCGTTTACTCAGAAGTCTGCCCTCAAACCCCATTTACGTTTGCATGAAAATGAGAAACCATTGAAATGTTCTCTTTGTAATATGTTATTTGCTAAGAAATTCAATCTTGATACGCATTTACGTTTGCATAATAATGAGAAACCATTCAAATGTAATTTTTGTAGTAAGTCATTTGCACGTATCATCTTAATACTCATTTATATGTACATAGCAATGACAAACCTTTCCAATGTCAGTTTTGTAATAAATCATATACTCAGAAGTGCGTTTTAAAAACACATCTAAGTTTGCATAAGAATGAAAAACCATGGAAATGTTATGTTTGTAACAAGACATTTGCCAGAAAATCGAATTTTTATAGACATTCACAAGTACATAGTAAAGAGAAACCATACAAATGTTCTCTTTGTAATAAATCATTTACAAAGAAATCAAATCCTAATACTCATTTACATATACATAGTAATTAGAAACTATTGATATGATGAATTTGCTTGAAAAATACATCGTAGTAAACATTTATGAATGCAACAGTAAGAGAAATAATTCAAATATTTTGTTCATAATAAATACTTTGCTCAAAAATCTATTGTTATTGAACATTTCCAAATTTACAGGAATATGATTCCTGTTGGATTTGTCTTTCGGGCTAAATTGGCCATGGTCTGGTAAAACTCTATGTTTCTTCTACTAGTGCAGTAGACATCCTCAGGAGATTTCTGAAAGTTTTAGTAATCCAAAACAAAGATATGACACTTGGACAGTGGGTTTGCAGGAAAAATACTCATACAGACAGGTACCTAAGCAAGCAGTCAAATCATCATCCTAGGCAAAAATTTGGCATTATAAAAACTCTGGTTGGTTGGGCAAACAGGACTTTTGAACCACAATATCTTCAAGAAGGAATTAATCATCTTCAAACAACCTTCCATGTAAACTGATATAACAAAAGTGATTTCTGCCATGCAGTAATTCGTACAAAATATGTAATAACAACAGATCAATGGTAAGGTTTTTCTACCTTATGTTAAATCTATAACAGACAAATAGGATGAATTCTGAAAAAAAAACCATAGGATCCAGACTATCTATAAGCCTACACATAAAGTCAGCAATGCATTAAATTCAGCAAAAGATAACCAAAACCTTTAAGCACTGCCGGTACATATATTTCATGTAGTTACATAGGAACTACAAAATGGATAAGTACACTTAGTGAATAACAAAGAACATGCCATGAAATCTGAAGAAATGCAGGTTTTGTCCAAAACACTACATTACTACACTAGATTTCACAGAAAGGCTATTGAAATTACAAACACAAAAATTTAACAAGAAGGAAGAAACCATGAAGATAAATAGATAAATAAAATTTGGATCCAAGCACTATATAACACCAGAATAAAGCCTATGACTCACGCCAGTGACAACCAATCAAAAAGTAGCTCTAAAGTAACTGACTGTATAGAAAACATCACCACCTAAGACTCACCTATAAATAAGGACACGACTTCCAATGCACAGCCAGTCTGGAGCCAACAGTTAAAGAGTTAGGAGTTCATAGAGCACACAGTATCGCCTGAGGATGTCTACCACAGTAGTAGACAAAATGCTGAGTATCAAGAAAACCAGACCAAGACCATTTAGCCCAAAAGACAAACCTAACAGGAATGAAGATTCCTGCTGTGAAAGTCTACAATTTTACATTCACAGGAATTGATTGATAACTTAAATGTTTTGTTTCCAATAAGATGTTTGGTCAAAATCTCACCCTGCTATATATATGTATGTGTATGTGCTTATATAAGAGAAGTGAACGAATTTAAAATAAAAAAAGTTATTTATGTTTGAAATGTCTCTGCACTGTTTATAGATGAAATCTTGGAAGAAGTTTAGTTTTTGAACTCGCAAATGTTCAATGTGTTAGCCCTGCATGATGACACAAATTTAGAGATAATCAAATTTATTCCAATCTTGATTCTTGATGCAATATACCTGATAGATACTTCCACAATATTTCTTCATTTCTCAAGTTCATTTAAAACACTAGAAAGTGGAAGAATGAAAAAAAAACTATTTTTAACAAATCCCCCAAAGCAATAAGCCACAGACAATAAATATTAGTGTCACTGGAGATATCGTCGTTGTGCCTGCAAAACCGGCTACATGCACTTTTTTATGAAATTGAGTTATTTACACCTAAAGGAGCAAAAAACAGGCTAGAATTGTTCTTCAAAATCGTGTTTGTGAATCTTTCAAGGTCGAGCTTGTACAGACAATTAAACAAAGTTGGCCATGTGCTGCTACTGGAAACTGTTCCTGCCAGATCAGTTATATGATTCAGGCCAGGAAAGTGACGCACATAGCCGACTTGATTTATTTATGTTGGTCTTTTTTGTGCACATAGCTGATTATGCACAATCTTTTACATCTTTATTATACTGCTGTACAGTGAAAGAAAGCATTTTTTTTTCACAAAGTTATAATTCAGTACACAATTGACAAGTTGCATCATTTATTTTTTACTGTATTACAAATTATTGATAACTACTCCAACACTAAATACATTATACTGTTGTACATTAAAAGAAAACTATTTTCCATAGCCATGCTAATACACAACATAATATTAGTCTATACATGAAAATATATTATACTGTTCGAAAAACTACAGTTCAGTGATATTTTAGATTACCATAGAAAAAAATGGTATTCCTTGTTTGTAAATACTTTCAGAGCCTGAAGACTTACAAGTTTTGTTTTGTCTATTTTTAGAGGTTCGTGATAGAGATGATCAGTTTCATTTATTCTCTGTCTTCGTTGTGGAAGTGGCTGCACCCCCTTCTGTGTAGAGTAGGGCTCTTATATCGGTGATGGTCTTATTGATGCAAAATTATGTGGAAGGGCTTCAATAAATTATCCAAATGGTTTTATAACATATGGATGGGCGCCTTTCTTCTTATTTCTTGCTTCCTCCATCCTGCTGACATAGTGTACAGGAGTATAGATTGATGGGTTAAACAGCCGTAATGTTGAATGTACACTATCAACTTCCATCGCTGTGAGTCCCTTCTCCAGGATGATTTGTTTAATTTCAACCTCAAATTATCATGATGCATCTGCCAAAGCATTTGCCAAGGTTTTAGTTTTGTTCTGGTATGGACAACCATCAGATATCAGAATAATCTTTTTATATGTGGAATGCTTCTCTACGAAATCAACAATATAGGTTGTGAATTCGTTGGCTGTTACTCTTCCTTCTCCCTCGTGCCACACATATAGATGTATATATTTTGTATTACAAATGAAATTGTAAAATTGTGCACTTGTAATTTTTTGACTGTAGTATTATTTAGAAAGCATTAACTTTGGATGTCCATTGTAGCCACAAGGACATTATCAGATGCTGAAGAAATTGCTTCTTCTTTTGCCCGGCGTGCATCTTTTTTCTTCTGGACATGCATGTTGTAATCTTATTCTTTAAGGTTACCTTCTCTGTATGCAATGCAGCTGTCATACTGGTCTTTCCTAGGTTTGTAGATGGAGATTTTCTGACTTTCTAAAATTTCACAATTTATTTTTTCTGTCCACAGATTCATTCCCTCTTTCCTCACACCATGCCTTATAAATATGAAACATGTGATTACAAGATCTAAATTCAGAATCAACATATACACATGAACTACTTGCTCTGCAGTAATGACTACGAACTTTCGGAATCAACTTTAACCATCTATTTACAGAGTCTGATTTTAACAATTTCCGCTTTTTTGATGACTCTTCTAATATTTTCCTCTTCCCTTTCTCCATAATCTCAATTTATGATTTTTCACTGCTGTTGACTTCATTATTGTTTATTGTTTTATTGAAATCTTTGGTCCAGTTGTTAAAAACAGTTTATTTTAGTCCTGTGGTAGGAAAAAAAAATCACAACAGACCCTAATTTTTTATCCATTTTCTAAAGGTAGATAACAATCATAACCAGCCGAAAGTTCACTAATTTATTTCTCTTCCCATGTATTAAAATTCCAAACTGTTTTATGCACCATTTTTCATACATTTTTGTAAACTTTATGACACACAAAACTTCTTTCACCTCTTTTTCTTTCATTGTGTGAGCAGGTGATGGCTAGAAGTTTCCTCTCCTGACGTTCTGTAATTTTGTAAGCATTGCCATCCTTTTTTCGCCCTTTATATTTCTTCTCATGCATTCTTGGCTCTCTATTTTCTGCTCTGGTATATATAGTGGAAATCAGAATGTTAAAAAAGCTACGCCAACCGATTTTGTCTTAATTCGCATTGATGAAGTCATATCACATTTCATACCTGACCTCCCATTAACTTGGAAAGAACCGCTGCATAATAAATTAATTACAATTATACTTGTTTTATATCAATAAATGTCAATGTTAATAAATGTTAAAATGTTTATTCTAATTAAACTCGCAAACATATGCAAATTGAATTACTATATTCTAAATAACATTAATTTTGCATCTAAAAAATTGGCTATGTGTAAAATAGGTCAATTCAATATAGGCTATGTGAAGTGTCTGAAATTATTTTTTTTACTTTATTTGTTTGATTTAAATTATATTGATATAACTAGAGTCCAGATGTTAGGCATTTAAAAATTTCAAAATAGGCAGGCAAAAGACACTAAAAATCTAAGAATATCAAAAATTCCTGTGCACCATACACTAAAGCATAATTATAGAGTAAAAGTAAGTTAAATCAAGCTAATGGGTTCGTACCCCATTTATAGAGGATGAACCTCTCTTCTCTAATTTCTAATAATTCAACCAAAAATAGGCTCTTACCAAAAATGGATTACGTAATTTTTTACAGTCTTACGTTAAGAATATAAACATATGCTATCAATAGCATGTGAAGATATTGCAGATGCTTTTGGAATTTGTTTTGCCTTTTTACAAAGAGCAGAACTGTCACAAAATGAAAATGACTAATTTTAATATGGCAAGAGACAGATTTGCATGGTGGAGGATTGTTGAGAAGACCAAAACTTTCACTTTAGATGTTGTCGTGCCTTAAGATGATGATGAGAACCGTCACCTGAGAATATTTCCACACCAAATTGTTTCATGAAATTGGTCAGTTTGTCTTTTACTGTTGTCCATTGTTTAGGTATCTTAGAAAACTGTTCTAAAGGTAAAAAAAGGAAAAGCCACATACACTTGCCGCACCACTTTGTCTTTGAAGCACCTCTCTGTGAATGAGGACTGCAGACTGAATTCAGTGTTACCAAGATAAAAAATAATATTGCCAGTCACCTAAAGGTTTCAGCACCAGATGTGAAACAGAGAAAGAAAGCTTGAGCCATCTACCCTCTTTGTCACTCAGCAATGTTTGTATTGAAAAGAAGCAAAGATAGTGTGAGGGTCTACAGCAACAACATAAAATTCATCACTCTAGAAAAGTTGACGATTGTATGGACAACATATTGAAATATGTCAAATGATACACATATATCTATGAGGTAAGATGCTCCAGATTCACATTAGTTATTATTTAGAGAGTTGTAAATCAATGGTAAAGAGAAAAATGTTTGCCTGAACCGGGAATCAAACCCCGAACCTTTAGCTTTCCGTGCTAATGCTCAGACCACTGAGCTAATCCAGGCTCCATTCCCATCCAAGCAGAAATCCTTCCTTTACCTTTACTCTACTGGTCCTACATTCAATTGCAATGAATCATCATTCACAAATACACAATGAATGGCTTCTACCTGAAGAAGACATGAAGGGACTCCACACAGCTATAGCATTATTTATTAAATTAATATTGAGAAGCTAAAGCTATTACTATGATAGAAATAAGTAAATTAATAAACACAATTCAATTATTGTAAATCAATGGTAAAGAGAAAAATTTAGCTTCTCAATATTAATTTAATAAATAATGCTATAGCTGTGTGGAGTCCCTTCATGTCTTCTTCAGGTAGAAGCCATTTATTGTGTATTTGTGAATGATGATTCATTGCAATTGAATGTAGGACCAGTAGAGTAAAGGTAAAGGAAGGATTTCTGCTTGGATGGGAATGGAGCCTGGATTAGCTCAGTGGTCTGAGCATTAGTACGGAAAGCTAAAGGTTCGGGGTACAATTCCCGGTTCAGGCAAAAAATTTTCTCTTTACCATTGATTTACAATAATTGAATTGTGTTTATTAATTTACTTATTTCTATCATAGTAATAGCTTTAGGTTCTCAATATTAATTTAATAAATTTAGAGAGTTATTTGCTGAGTTAGACATAATTGTGTTTTGCAGTATGTAACTAATATTGTATACTTACTGTTATTATTGATGTGCATCATAATTTGACATTCCCGCATACAATGTTGGTTACTATGAAAACAAAAGAAATCTCAATACGTTATTTTTAGTTTTACTTCTAGTTTGTGATCTATTTAATTATTTATTTTTATTTAATTTATTTATTTAGCCTAGTGGAGATAAGGTCATGTGACTTTCTCTTCCTCTCCAAGGACAAACATATATTACTTTCAAATACAACAACTTTTGTTAATCAACCAACAATTTTACAGAAATTATGCTGCTCTTACAAGTTCGTCAATCAACCAAAGTGACATGACCAACAATACTTATTATTTCTCTGTAGCAACACATATAGCTGATTCACCTTCTGAAATATAACATTTATCTTCAATTATATTTATTAATATTTGAGCTGATATCTTAATTACTAAAATAATTACACATAGTGCAAAAAAATCGTATGCAATACTCATATGGTAAACACATAATGGAATCTTGGATATTTAAAAACTCTTGGCGCAACCACCTCATTTTATAAACTTTTCCTTGATCCATATCAAGTGTTTACCACAATATATTATTAAATGGAGTCTCTTATTGACGACACAAATTATTATTTACTGTAAATAAGATGCAGATTTTTACCCAGTCATGAACATAGCTACTTAGTAGATCAGTAATTAAATATAGTAGATTTTCACAGTCACAATATTATGAATGATTTAATATATGAACGTTATAATTACTTTTAATAACTTGTTTTATTAAAAATTATTGTAAATTTGTTTTTGTGGGATTCTAGTTTTTTCTTTCTTAAAATATCAGCTCTCTCATCTTAATTATGCCATAACCTACTGTAAAAGTATATTTTTATTTAAATTACTTATTAGTTTAATCACTAGGTGAATTTCTTGTTTCTTTTAATTTAAGTTGATTTAATAAGTTTGAAGAGAAAAATTTTCGCCTAGACCGGGACTCGAACCCGGGACCCTTGGCTTTCCGGGCCAAGTGCTCTACCAACTGAGCTACCGAGGCGAGTTACGATCTAGACGCAAATTTTTCTCTTATATACGTTGTAATTCCCTATCGCCAAATGCTTTTGAAACCATTGTTTCTATCTTTGCAAATGGCGGCTTCTTAGTTAAGAAGACATTTATTGGAAATTTAACATTACTTTAAAAGCCAGTAAGGCCTCTAATGATGTTTTTATTATTAATTTAACATTTCTCAATGAAAGATAAATTAAATACAACGTATATAAGAGAAAAATTTGCGTCTAGATCGTAACTCGCCTCGGTAGCTCAGTTGGTAGAGCACTTGGCCCGGAAAGCCAAGGGTCCCGGGTTCGAGTCCCGGTCTAGGCGAAAATTTTTCTCTTCAAATTTAATTTATCTTTCATTGAGAAATGTTAAATTAATAATAAAAACATCATTAGAGGCCTTACTGGCTTTTAAAGTAATGTTAAATTTCCAATAAATGTCTTCTTAACTAAGAAGCCGCCATTTGCAAAGATAGAAACAATGGTTTCAAAAGCATTTGGCGATAGGGAATTACAACGTATATAAGAGAAAAATTTGCGTCTAGATCGTAACTCGCCTCGGTAGCTCAGTTGGTAGAGCACTTGGCCCGGAAAGCCAAGGGTCCCGGGTTCGAGTCCCGGTCTAGGCGAAAATTTTTCTCTTCAAATTTAATTTATCTTTCATTGAGAAATGTTAAATTAATAATAAAAACATCATTAGAGGCCTTACTGGCTTTTAAAGTAATGTTAAATTTCCAATAAATGTCTTCTTAACTAAGAAGCCGCCATTTGCAAAGATAGAAACAATGGTTTCAAAAGCATTTGGCGATAGGGAATTACAACGTATATAAGAGAAAAATTTGCGTCTAGATCGTAACTCGCCTCGGTAGCTCAGTTGGTAGAGCACTTGGCCCGGAAAGCCAAGGGTCCCGGGTTCGAGTCCCGGTCTAGGCGAAAAATTTTCTCTTCAAATTTAATTTATCTTTCATTGAGAAATGTTAAATTAATAATAAAAACATGATTTAATAAGACTACTGGTTTTATTGTGGGTCTTAAGTAAGATGTCCTACGAAACGCTGGAGGGAAAATTTTCTATAGGATCGTAACTGGCCTTGGCCTAATACTTGGAAGGAAGAAGAAGAAGAAGAAGATATCATGAAACTAAGGAAAATTAATTGATTCTTCATACCTCATATTTTTCTCTCTCATCTAGGACTAGTTTTATCCCAGTTCTCAGCCAATACCGACGTATAAATGTCCACTGAAAGCCTTGCATTTCCACTCCATCAGGTGTTGGACAGATGAACATCCATCATCAAATCCTTTTTCGAAGAATTTCAAAATTAATTATTTTATCTCAATTTTTTTCAGATGTAAATCTCCGTAACTGTGATTTCTAGATGTTTTAATAATTTGAATTTTTACATTTTTTTTTTGTGTTATTTAATATTTAAATAATTTTTACATTTTTTTTACAATATTTTCAAACCCCAGTCTAGGCGTATATTTTTCTTTTCAAATATAATTTGTCCATCTTTAAGATATTTAAAAATGAATAATAAAAACATTGATAGAAGCACTATTGGCTTTATAAGTAATGTTTAAATTCCCAATAAAAAGTCTTCTTAATAAAGAAGCCGCCATTTGAAAACATCATAGCAATAGCTCATAGCATTTGCGGTTAGGGAATTAATGATGTATAAAAGAAAAATACACATTTAGATTGGAGGCCTAGCTAGCACATTTGGAAGAGCATTGATATAGAGTGTAAAAGGTCCTGGGTTCAAAACCCCAGTCTAGGAGTTATATTTTTCTTTTCAAATATAATAATAATATTACCGTCACATGATGCAATCAAACATATTTCTGAGAAATGGTGTATAAGACTTCGAATGGTGTCTCAAGAGTCAGTTTTGGCTGACAATGAAGGTAATGATCCACTAAACTACTCCCAAGTGAGAGAGAGAAATATGAGGTGAGGTGTAAAAATAAATGTAATTTATTTGTTAAAATATGTCATAGTGTGACTTCTTAACATTTTTGTTTTAAACCTGAAAACTAGTTGAAACAAGAAGCTTTCCTTGGTGTAATTTGAAGTATAATTCCTTTGTGAGGTCTAAAAATCAACTCAGGTACAGGTTCAGGTACCTGCTCAGTGGGATGTAACTTGTAGTTACGCAAGATGTAAGATAACACAGTTTTCTCCTCTAGAATAGCAAACTTTTGCCCAATACAGTTTCTGGGTCCAGCGCTGAAAGGAATGTAAGCATATGGATGTCTTGTTGCAATTCTCTCTGGCAGGAAGTTATCTGGATTAAATTTATCTGGTTCTGGATAAAATTCTGGAAGGCGATGTGTGAAATATGGAATTATGAAAATTTCTATACCACTTGGTAAGGTGTGTCCATCTGAAACAAATAATTATCTGTCAATTTATCAGCTTATTACGTTGGTGTCTATACAATATGTGGTTGTACACTTACCCACAATTATAAATATCAATGAATGAGTTACAAATGTAAAGTACTACATTCCCATGATTGCATACGACTGACCTCTACAAGTGAACATTCAACAGTATGCATATTTGAATTCTAGCTCTAGACTACTCTCTTTGCAACATGAAAAAATTTAAGAAAACGTTAAATGACACATATGCACAGCGCCAAAATTTGTATTATTTTGTCAAAATTTTAATTTTTTTTAACTACATATGTCCAATTGTTTAATAATTTAATTAACATAAGTTCAAATGCTTATTTAAAAAACTGATATAAATCTGATGGATTTGTACCCATAGTGTTAGGTTTTGTAGTTAAATACTTTGATTCAGAGCCATCATAATACGCTATTCTAAGAAAGAATACAATCACATTTTAAACATAGTTACATTAAATGGTTTTGGAAAGAAGGTAATAATAAATAAGTTAATGAAATTCAAACAACAAGAAAGACAAAGAATACACCGCCTAACAATCTGATTCCATAAAAGGGAAATGGTTCAAGAAAATTACCATTCTCAAACACAGGAAATTTCAAAAAAATATTTAACAAATTCAAAATACATTGGCACTGATTAACAAATTTTGTCTGGGTAATCTACTGATAACTAATAAAAAAGGTTAATATCCCAGATAGTAAGAAATGTGGAATTTACCTAATTAGTTGCAATGACTACAAAAAGTATATATATATATATATATATATATATAGAGAGAGAGAGAGAGAGAGAGAGAAAAGAACAATTTAGAAATACTAAAAATTGTGAAATTGAAAAATCAGCAGTTGCAACTCATAGTTTTCTAGAGAATCACAAAATTGGATGAGAAACTAAACTTTTAAAACAATCAGAGAAATCTTTGGAATTATCAGTTTGAGAAAATATATACATTCAGAAGAACAAATATAGAACCATGAATTTTGAAGTTCCTGGCATGCAAAATTCACATAATCCAAATTCACAAAATCGGCACCAGATGGCATTTTGGAAGATGGTGGAGACAGCAAAATTTCAACAGTTGCAGTTTGACTGAAGACGAAGGCAAATGACCTTTGAAACCAGTATCGTGAAAGCACAGAATTTTATGAGGTGAGATGTAAAAACATTTTATTAAACTTATTAATAAATTGAAAATTACCTAATAGAGTATTAGGGTAACAGAGTGGTACCCTTGAAAGAGGTAGTTCATTCCAGGGAGTAGGCGCCCCTGCCCTTTTGTGAGCTCCAGGTCCCACTCGCCCAGTGGGTAGTACCTGGGTAGGGCCCCGTCCACAGGGTTACGTGGGAAGAAGAGAAGTCCCCAAAGCCGTAGTGAAGGCAACTTCTCTAGGAGACGAACACTCCAAAATTGCAGTTCCCTGTCCTCCAGGAAGAGGGGATTGGCTAGAGACTGGTAACCTCTACTAGTAAAAAATAACTTACTCATAAACTTCAGCAGAAGAAAAGCCGGATTGATAGACAGAATCAAGAACACAGAAATAAGACAGGAACTTGAAATATTTGCAATAACTGATAAAATAGATACATATAGACAAAAATGCAACACATAGAATGATTAAAGATAGATATCCAAAACAAATAACAAAATACAAACCTAAAGGCACCCGAGATGTGGGCAGACCTAGAAAGAGATGGGCTGAAGTTGGAACGGGTCAATAGACCTAATCCATGAATGCAGATGATGATGATGATGTTACTTCCCACTGTAATTTTCATTAAATACTGATTTTTGTTCAAAAGGATCTCTGAAATGACTGTTTATGATAAGTGCATTTTTTATAGCTTTTCAGTAAATGCTTATTTCCAATTTGATAATACTATGTTTTATTGTTATTTATAGATCTAGATAGCTTATAATGATGTTGATTTATAATTCTTCAATAAATATTTTTTTCATGCATAGCTACTATTTAATCATGTGGGATTTCTTTTTCTTTTCCATTTTTGTTATCATGAATTACTAATACATCATCAACCTATCAATTTCATGTTACATTTTTTATTAACTTCTAAAATGTTTGTTTTTCAAATTCTTATAGAAAATTCCTCCTAAAATTCCAGAAGTGGGAGTTCCCATTGAGATTCTCTCTACCTAGATAAATAATTCATTGTTAAATTGCAAATAGTTTTGTTGTACTATTGTTTTAATTACTTTATTCAATTGGTTAAACCTTTGTATGCCATGCACCAGTGAAAATGCGAATGCAGCGGTATGCCACACCCAGCAAGCTTCGATTTTCAATCTTATTATTTTAAATATTTTTTCCCTGAAGTTTTTACTTTAATTTACTGAAACTATTTTTCTGTGTTTGTACATCCTTTCTTAGCAATACTTTGCACATGCCTTACAGAATAACGGTACAGGCTGGTGATAATAAGGTTTTTTAAAGGAGGGTGTATATTCATGTTTCAAAGTCTTTTTTTGGCTATGGAATGTTGCAGTTTCAGGATTTTATCTTTATTTATTTTATTTTTAGTTGAAAAGATACCTGGTCAAGGAATAGGTTAAGCGATGAAACACAGTGATTCATGTCTCGAAGCTGACGAAAATACAATACGCGAGTTTATTGTGTCAGTTTTATCAGAAGATGAAAGTACAGTTCATCAAATGATTATTCGTTTGACAAATGTGATAGTAGTCCTGTTTCTAAGAGAATATTATTACAATCTAAGCCTGTAAATAGTAAAGCAAGTGATGTAGACCTAAATGAACAGGGTGTGAGTGACAGTGGTGGGCGTGTCGCACCAGATGAAACATGTGGCATAGAATAGCTGTTTGACTGGAAATGATTCAAACTCAGGACCCTAAGACCTTAAAAATGTTCAACAATATTTAATATGATAAGTGTTTAGTGATAATGCCATCAAAATTATTCATCAGGATAAATGTTTTAGTGATAGTGATAACCAATTTCAATAAAGACACCGTGCTGAATTCGAACCTGGGATCTTTACAAGTGGAAGCAATACCATCTTACCTTCAAATAAATGTATAATAGTGAGTTTCAATTCAATTTAGCATGGCATGTAGACAGTAAATTATACTTTATATAGGTTTATATTATATAGTATGGCCTAGTACTTTACATTTAAAAAAACCTGGCACCCACAGCTCAGCTGGCAAAAGGGAAATTCGGCGGTCAAAAGGTTAATATAAGTCTAGGTCAGAGTCTGCTAGTTTTTTTATTATATCTATTGTTTCATTTATCAGAATGTTTGTACAAAGGTTTTATATGTCATATTACATCATTTTTGTGTTTCTATTGATTTCTGTATTCTGCAGTTTATTTGCTAAATCATCTGAACTTTAGTGTACGAAAGGTCCTGGGTTCAAACCCCAGTCTGAGCGTATAATTTTTCTCTTCAAATACATTTTTATTGTGTATCTATTTCCAAGTTTTACCATGTTCTTTTAGTTTCTTTATTTTACTTTACACATTTTGTAATTAGGAGCATTTGTAAAATTCAGAACTGATCTCATTGGAATGTTATTTTCATTAATTTTCAGAAGAACTTTCATTATTGCAGGTGATGGGTTTCTTTTATCCATATACTGTTTGCATATTTTTTTTGTTCATTGTCAGCTATGTTGGTAACCAAAGGACACTTTATACTACACAAACATCCTCTCTGTACACTATTGAAGGATACATCAATTACGTAAAGCGGTGTGCCAAAGTGATACGTATCGGTAAATGGAAAATAGACCACATTAATGCATTCTATTTGCCCAGCAGTGAACCCAAAGCACGTACGCACCCATGCATACAAACACACACATATAATCCACATGTCCAGATCTAGCATTGCTAAGACAATTTTAAAGTAGCAACCAAATGGCAAAAAAATCATTGGGGTAGCCAAGGAAGAAATGGCAGGAAATATTTTTTTTACCATTTACGTCCTTTCAGGAAACATGAAGGAAAGATGATGATGAAATAATTGTTATTTTTAAATATAACAACATTCTAAAACAAACTCCATGGCATGATAAGGCTAGAAAGCTCTTGTCCTACCAGCCAGTTCCTGGCCTCATATCTACATGTGCTAATCACAGAGGTAGATGATCATTTTGCCAATGTAGGCATGACATGTAGTCAGTATGTTGGGTCCCCCAGTCATTATAACTGGATTTCTCAACCTGGAGCCATTACTTATTGTAGCTACACAAATTCCTCATGATGCTGGGAGGGCACCAGTCCCATACTGGCTGAAATTCCATTAGAAAATTTATTTCTCCATACAACAGACTAGAACCAGTGCAAGTCCTGTAAGTCTGCACTAAGGTATCTTGCCTTAACCACTCAATTTATCAACATAAAAACTGTCATTTTTTTTTTCAATAATTTTCTCAAAATAAAATATTTTGATTAAGAGCTGCAGAAATAAGATTCATGCGTTGAACTGCTGGATATACTCTACTTGACCATAAGAGCAATGGAAAATATTTTAAAGGAACTCCACATGCAAATGCTAGAAGAAAAGGTATCCACCTACAGAGACAATTGGCTGCAACATGTATCCCGAGTATTGCCACTAGTATCCCTTCTTTGGTATCACCCAGGATGATTACAATGACCCGGATGTTCACAAAAGTGACTTTTAGACCCTGTCTAGTTGGGACCATAACAGGTCAACATTGGCCTATATTCATGAATGGTTTATGATGAAGTATTTAAACTGAGGAATTTTTTCCAGAAACTAGTGGTTAATTAGTGGTTCAGTAAACTTACCCACTTCAACATCTTCCTTCAGTTGTCTCTCAAATAACGGTACACTAGGATATAATCTTAACGTTTCCTTAATCACTCTTTCCAGGTATTTCATCTCATTCAAATCCTTCATGCTGGGAGCGCGATCTGAATTTTGAAATATGCTTTCTAATTCTTCATAAGCTTTCTCCTGCAAAAAACATATACATATATAAATGAAAATAAAATATTTGAATTATTTATTTAATTACAATATAGTAAGCAACAGTGAACGTAACTAGAGAGAAAAACTAACACCTGAGCTGGATTTGAACCCAAGATCTCCAAATTTACATACTGGTGCTCTACCATTGAGCTACTTAGGCACACTTACAGGAATAGGCACAAACTTCTCTCTCTTTTAACCTCCAACTCCCCTGTAAGTGGTAAAACATTTTATTTCACAATACTTTAATAACTATGCTTCAAAGGTAATTTTTTTTTCTAATGCCACCGATTGTCTTTTATGACATTTATGGTTTTTTCCCTTGGCATTGGCAGAATTGTAATCCATTTCTTAGGTTGGGGCACCGAGAAGGCAGAGTTACATTACCCTGATGATATGATGGATGGAAAATGAGATAATTAAGCTCCAGGAGACATTTATGGTTTTTTCCCCTGGCATTGGCAGAATTGTAATCCATTTCTTAGGTTGGGGCAGCGAGAAGGCAGAATTACATTACCCCGATGATATGATGGATGGAAAATGAGATAATTAAGCTCCAGGAGACATTTATGGTTTTTTCCCCTGGCATTGGCAGAATTGTAATCAATTTCTTAGGTTGGGGCACCGAGAAGGCAGAGTTACATTACCCTGATGATATGATGGATGCAAAATGAGATAATTAAGCTCCAGGAGACATTTATGGTTTTTCCCCCTGGCATTGGCAGAATTGTAATCCATTTCTTAGGTTGGGGCACCGAGAAGGCAGAATTACATTACCCTGATGATATGATGGATGGAAAATGAGATAATTAAGCTCCAGAAGACATTTATGGTTTTTCCCCTGGCATTGGCAGAATTGTAATCCATTTCTTAGGTTGGGGCAGCGAGAAGGCAGAGTTACATTACCCTGATGATATGATGGATGGAAAATGAGATAATTAAGCTCCAGGAGACATTTATGGTTTTTCCCCTGGCATTGGCAGAATTGTAATCCATTTCTTAGGTTGGGGCAGCGAGAAGGCAGAGTTACATTACCCTGATGATATGATGGATGGAAAATGAGATAATTAAGCTCCAGGAGACATTTATGGTTTTTCCCCTGGCATTGGCAGAATTGTAATCCATTTCTTAGGTTGGGGCACCGAGAAGGCAGAGTTACATTACCCTGATGATATGATGGATGGAAAATGAGATAATTAAGCTCCAGGAGACATTTATGGTTTTTTCCCCTGGCATTGGCAGAATTGTAATCCATTTCATAGGTTGGGGCACCGAGAAGGCAGAGTTACATTACCCTGATGATATGATGGATGGAAAATGAGATAATTAAGCTCCAGGAGACATTTATGGTTTTTCCCCTGGCATTGGCAGAATTGTAATCCATTTCTTAGGTTGGGGCACCGAGAAGGCAGAATTACATTACCCTGATGATATGATGGATGGAAAATGAGATAATTAAACTCCAGGAGACATTTATGGTTTTTTCCCCTGGCATTGGCAGAATTGTAATCCATTTCTTAGGTTGGAGCACCGAGAAGGCAGAGTTACATTACCCCGATGATATGATGGGTGGAAAATGAGATAATTAAGCTCCAGGAGACATTTATGGTTTTTTCCCCTGGCATTGGCAGAACTGTAATCCATTTCTTAGGTTGGGGCACCGAGAAGGCAGAGTTACATTACCCTGATGATATGATGGATGGAAAATGAGATAATTAAGCTCCAGGAGACTTTTATGGTTTTTTTCCCCTGGCATTGGCAGAATTGTAATCCATTTCTTAGGTTGGGGCACCGAGAAGGCAGAGTTACATTACCCCGATGATATGATGGATGGAAAATGAGATAATTAAGCTCCAGGAGACATTTATGGTTTTTTCCCCTGGCATTGGAAGAATTGTAATCCATTTCTTAGGTTGGGGCACCGAGAAGGCAGAGTTACATTACCCCGATGATATGATGGATGGAAAATGAGATAATAAAGCTCCAGGAGACATTTATGGTTTTTTCCCCTGGCATTGGCAGAATTGTAATCCATTTCTTAGGTTGGAGCACCGAGAAGGCAGAGTTACATTACCCCGATGATGTGATGGATGGAAAATGAGATAATTAAGCTCCAGGAGACATTTATGGTTTTTCCCCTGGCATTGGCAGAATTGTAATCCATTTCTTAGGTTGGGGCACCGAGAAGGCAGAATTACATTACCCTGATGATATGATGGATGGAAAATGAGATAATTAAGCTCCAGGAGACATTTATGGTTTTTTCCCCTGGCATTGGCAGAATTGTAATCCATTTCTTAGGTTGGGACACCGAGAAGGCAGAGTTACATTACCCCGATAATATGATGGATGGAAAATGAGATAATTAAACTCCAGGAGACATTTATGGTTTTTTCCCCTGGCATTGGCAGAATTGTAATCCATTTCTTAGGTTGGAGCACCGAGAAGGCAGAGTTACATTACCCCGATGATATGATGGGTGGAAAATGAGATAATTAAGCTCCAGGAGACATTTATGATTTTTTCCCCTGGCATTGGCAGAACTGTAATCCATTTCTTAGGTTGGGGCACCGAGAAGGCAGAGTTACATTACCCTGATGATATGATGGATGGAAAATGAGATAATTAAGCTCCAGGAGACATTTATGGTTTTTTTCCCCTGGCATTGGCAGAATTGTAATCCATTTCTTAGGTTGGGGCACCGAGAAGGCAGAGTTACATTACCCCGATGATATGATGGATGGAAAATGAGATAATTAAGCTCCAGGAGACATTTATGGTTTTCCCTGGCATTGGCAGAATTGTAATCCATTTTCTTAGGTTGGGCACCGAGAAGGCAGAATTACATTACCCTGATTATATGATGGATGGAAAATGAGATAATTAAGCTCCAGGAAACATTTATGGTTTTTCCCTGGCATTGGCAGAATTGTAATCCATTTCTTAGTTGGGGCACCGAGAAGGCAGAGTTACATTACCCCGATATATGATGGATGGAAATGAGATAATTAAACTCCAGGAGACATTTATGGTTTTTTCCCCTGGCATTGGCAGAATTGTAATCCATTTCTTAGGTTGGAGCACCGAGAAGGCAGAGTTACATTACCCTGATGATATGATGGGTGGAAAATGAGATAATTAAGCTCCAGGAGACATTTATGGTTTTTCCCCTGGCATTGGCAGAACTGTAATCCTTTCTTAGGTTGGGGCACCGAGAAGGCAGAGTTACATTACCCTGATGATATGATGGATGGAAAATGAGATAATTAAGCTCCAGGAGACATTTATGGTTTTTTTCCCCTGGCATTGGCAGAATTGTAATCCATTTCTTAGGTTGGGGCACCGAGAAGGCAGAGTTACATTACCCTGATGATATGATGGATGGAAAATGAGATAATTAAGCTCCAGGAGACATTTATGGTTTTTTCCCCTGGCATTGGCAGAATTGTAATCCATTTCTTAGGTTGGGGCACCGAGAAGGCAGAGTTACATTACCCTGATGATATGATGGATGGAAAATGAGATAATTAAGCTCCAGGAGACATTTATGGTTTTTTTTCCCTGGCATTGGCAGAATTGTAATCCATTTCTTAGGTTGGGGCACCGAGAAGGCAGAGTTACATTACCCTGATGATGTGATGGATGGAAAATGAGATAATTAAGCTCCAGGAGACATTTATGGTTTTTTCCCCTGGCATTGGCAGAATTGTAATCCATTTCTTAGGTTGGGGCACCGAGAAGGCAGAGTTACATTACCCTGATGATATGATGGATGGAAAATGAGATAATTAAGCTCCAGGAGACATTTATGGTTTTTTCCCCTGGCATTGGCAGAATTGTAATCCATTTCTTAGGTTGGGGCACCGAGAAGGCAGAGTTACATTACCCCGATGATATGATGGATGCAAAATGATATAATTAAGCTCCAGGAGACATTTATGGTTTTTTCCCCTGGCATTGGCAGAATTGTAATCCATTTCTTAGGTTGGGGCACCGAGAAAGCAGAGTTACATTACCCTGATGATATGATGGATGGAAAATGAGATAATTAAGCTCCAGGAGACATTTATGGTTTTTCCCCTGGCATTGGCAGAATTGTAATCCATTTCTTAGGTTGGGGCACCGAGAAGGCAGAGTTACATTACCCTGATGATATGATGGATGGAAAATGAGATAATTAAGCTCCAGGAGACATTTATGGTTTTTTCCCCTGGCATTGGCAGAATTGTAATCCATTTCTTAGGTTGGGGCAGCGAGAAGGCAGAGTTACATTACCCTGATGATATGATGGATGGAAAATGAGATAATTAAGCTCCAGGAGACATTTATGGTTTTTTCCCCTGGCATTGGCAGAATTGTAATCCATTTCTTAGTTGGGGCACCGAGAAGGCAGAGTTACATTACCCCGATGATATGATGGATGGAAAATGAGATAATTAAGCTCCACGAGACATTTATGGTTTTTTCCCCTGGCATTGGCAGAATTGTAATCCATTTCTTAGGTTGGGGCACCGAGAAGGCAGAGTTACATTACCCCGATGATATGATGGATGGGAAATGAGATAATTATGCTCCAGGAGACATTTATGGTTTTTTCCCCTGGCATTGGCAGAATTGTAATCCATTTCTTAGGTTGGGGCACCGAGAAGGCAGAATTACATTACCCCGATGATATGATGGATGGAAAATTAGATAATTAAGCTCCAGGAGAGTTCTTAACCTAAATTCTCCACCTTGGGCAACTACAGGAATAATTCTCTTTGAGGAAAAATTCCGATTTTTTGGCTGGGAATCGAACATGGGACCTCATGAACTGTAGTCAGAAATGCTGACTACTAGCCCATAAAGGTAGCCTGTGAGAAAAAAATTCATATACTTACTTACTTACTTACTCACTGGCACTATCGAACCCGTAGGTTCATGGCCGCGCGGACATAAGCTCTCCATACATCCCTATCCTGAGCTAATGCTTTCCAATCATTCCCTGTATAATCTACTTCCCTCAAATCATAGTTAATGTTGTTCTCCCACCTCATTCTTGGTCTACCAACTGGGCGTTTTCCTTCTGGCTTTCCTACAAGAAGTTTCCATGCACGTCTTTCATTCCCCATACGCGCAACATGTCCTGCCCATCGCAGTCTACGGGACTTAACTGTTCTTATTATATCTGGCTTCCTATAAAGACCATATAGTTCATTGTTATGTAGTCTTCTCCATTCACCTGTCTGTTCATCTCTCTTTGGTCCAAAAATTTTCCTAAGAACTTTATTCTCAAATACTCGTAATCTCCTTTCCTCCTTTAAAGTAAGAGTCCATGTTTCGCACCCATATAATATAACTGGTAGAATAATAGTTTTATATATTTTCAGCTTAACGTTTTTTGAAAGGAGTTGGGACATCAAAAGTCTCTGCAATGCATAATAGCATGCATTTCCAGAATTGAGCCTATGTTTAATTTCTTTGTGCATCTCATTCCTATTTGTGATTATTGTTCCTAGGTATTTCAATTCAGCCAATTCCTCAAAATTTCCCTCATTTGTCATTAGTTGTCCATTTCCATTATATATGTATTTCTACGTGTGACCATATATTTAGTTTTATTGATATTTACTTCCAGTCCTAATTTCTTAGTGTTACTCAATAGTGTGTGCGTGTTGGCCTTTAGTATCTCCTCGCTATCGGCCAGTAGTACTACATCATCAGCATAAACTAACAGCTTATTAATACCATTGAGTTGTAAGCCTTCCTCATTCTCTAAAGATTTAATGGCATGCTCTAGTACAAAATTAAATAGTAGAGGAGATAGTGCATCTCCTTGCTTCAACCCATTCTGGATTTCAAAAGTGTCTGAAAACTGTTTGCCTACACGCACCCTACTCGTGGAGCCATTTAGACACATTCGTATAAGTCTAACTAACTTTTTGGGAATTCCGAACTCCAGCAGGATACTATATAACTTCTCCCTCTTAATTCAATCATATGCTTTTTTGAAGTCTACATATAGTAGATGTACAGTAACATTATATTCCCATTTCTTTTCTAAAATCTGTCTTATACTAAAAATCTGATCTGTTGTAGACCTGTTTCTTCTAAATGCACATTGATGATCTCCTAGAATGTCATCAATGTAGGGAGTAAGTCTGCTTACTAATATATTTGTTAGAATTTTGTACGAAGTTGAAAGTAATGAGATGCCCCTATAGTTGTTGCAATCAGTTTTATCTCCTTTCTTATAAATTGGTACGATAATTGATTCCTTCCATTCATCTGGAAGAGCTTCTTTTTCCCAAATCATACTAAGCAACCAACGTATCTTGTCCATCAATTTTTCTCCCCCTGATTTTATCAGTTCTGCTGGGATCTCATCTGAACCTGATGCTTTATACATCTTCAATTTTGCAATTGCCATTTCAACCTCTAATGCACTTGGCTCTGCGACTAGCATTTCTGCTGTCTGTAAATTATCCTCCTCAATGTCCTGTTCTGTATGTACATTTAATAGCTGATTAAAATAACTTTTCCATCTATTTAATATACTCTTGGAATCTGCAATCATATCCCCATTTTCATTCCGAATTATGTTTGTTCTAGCCTGAAACCCTTTCTTCTCTATACTAATTCCCTGATATAATTCTCTAATGTTCCTATTTTTTGCATTCATTTCAAGATCATTAATCTTCTCTCTCAAATATTCCTCTTTTTACTCTTCAGTAACTTGGTGGTTTCCCGTCTAACACTACCCAATTGCTCTAAATTTACCTCATTTGGCTCGTGTAACCATTTCATTTTTGCTAGCTTTCTTTTCTTTACAATGTCGGCACATTCCTCATCAAACCATTTCTTGTTTTGCCTCTTTTTTAAACAACCAATGCTTTCTGATGCTGACAATTTAATAGTATCTCTTATAGTCTCCCATTCTTTATTTATATCAGTTTCTTCTTCGTTTGCCACATTGTCATCTGAAGATTCCAGTACTTCAAATCTATTAGCAATTTTGATTTGGTATTCTTGCCGCATTTCATCATTTTCAAGTTTTTTAATTCATATTTTACAGAATCATCTTTAGCGTTTGTTCCTCTCATAAGCGATAGCCGTTGTCTGATTTTCACCCTGACCAGATGATGATCTGAATTGCAGTCTGTCCCTCTAACTGATCTAACATCAATGATGCTACTGTGCCAGCGTTTATCCACTAATACATGATCTATCTGGTTCCGAGTTTCTCCATCTGGGGACGCCCAGGTGTATTTATGAATATCCTTATGCTGAAATGTTGTGCTCTTAACAATGAGATTCTTTGATGTGGCAAATGTGACTAATCTAACCCCGTTGTCGTTACTATCTTCATGAAGACTGAATTTGCCTATTGTTGGTTTGAATATATCTTCCTGCCCCACTTTTGCATTAAAATCTCCTAAGACAATTTTCATATGATATCGTGAAAGGCTATCAAATAAGCATTCTAATTCTTCATAGAACTCATCCTTGATCTTGTCATGTTTATCTTCTGTGGGGGCATGTACATTTACAATTATAAAATCATGTCGTTTACCCTTTAGAATTATGTATGATATCCTATCACTAACAAACTTAATATCTCGGATAGCGGATAGGATCCTCCTTCTGACTAAAAAACCCGTTCCAAATGCAGGTCTTTCTGCACCCCCATAGTATAATGCAAAGCTTCCTGATTCCTGACTACATTCATATAATGTTCGTAATTAGCTGACATTAAACAAAATGTCAAAACAATGACTCCTCACTGTAGAAGCATCCTTATTAAGTCTTGTAAAAAAAGTTTTGTTAATAATGCGGGATTTTGGGGGATTAAAAGCACACAAAAAGCTCAATGGTAGAGAATTTGCACTTAAAGTTGAAAGATCATCATCATCCTCTTAATGTGTCGACCTTAAATAGGTTGAATCCAAATGTGTCTGAATCCGTCTCTGTCTTCCCTTACTTTTCTTCTTTTAAATTCCATCCAATTCTATGTCTTCATTTGGCTAATCCACCTTTACTACGATCTTTCTCATAGTTGATTGCTTTAACCTTTAGATTAAACATCTGTAGTGGCAGTGATCCCTTTTCCATTCTTTTGTGAGTCTATTTTTTCCAGACCAGTTGTTAATTTTCCTATGTTTTTATTATTAATTTAATACTTCTCACTGAATGACAAATTATATTTGAAGAGAAAAACATATGTTCAGACTGGGGTTTGAACCCAGGACCTTTGTATTTCTATACCAATGCTCTACCAACTGAATTATTTGAGCATTTCATTCTAAATTACATTTTTTTTCTTATAACATTGTTAATTCAATCAACAATTAACAATGTATAAGAGAAAAACTTACATTTATATTGGTGTGCTCAGGTAGCTCAGTTGATAGAGCACTGGCATATAAAGTCAAAGGTTATGGGTTCAAACCCCAGTCTGAGCATATATTTTTGTTTTCAAATATAATTTTTTCTCTATTTATGTCTCCATGATTGTATGATTATTAAGCTGAGGACTTTTAGTTTTTAAAAAGTTCTGTTTCAGGCAGCCTAAATGGGCTTATAAACTTAAAATAGGTGTTATCAAAATGTATATTGACTTGTGTTAACTATTTGACTATACAAGATTTAAATGCTTTCCTGAATAATATTAAATAGAGATCTTTTCATATTTCAAGGTTTAGTTATTGATTTAAATTCTGTGAAGATGCTGAATTCTCTGTGCCAGTCATGCCTTATGCTGTGGGTTATCTACGACGCAACGCGCCAGCGCAAAAATTGCTCCCCATGTATTTAAATGGAGGTGGTTTATCTACAACGCAAATTGCTGGCGCAAAAAAAAATGCGCTGACATGTCGCGTCGTGTTTTGGAATCTCTTGAATCCAGGACGCAATTTGCCAGCGCAAACAAAGAATATAGAAGATATTACCCGTACTCAATGGTGTAATTGCTAAAAACAAACTAAGATTTTATAACAAAATGTCGGAAATGCAGTACTTGTTTTATAACTTTCCAATTTCAACGACGAAAGTTAGATAGTTTTGTTGCAAATCATCGAGTTCTATATATGTTTTATACAATATGAGCATGAAGGAGTACAGAGATGTACAGAAAAAAGTTATTGTGGCTTGAACTTAGTCAAGAGATAAATAAAAGCTGTTACTTTTTCTGTCTTTACTAATATTTCGAACTATTTTAATCGTTTTGCAACGACACTTGAAACTTTTTAAATGAAGAATTTTAATATGTACACAAATTATGATTTTTCCTCTCAATTTATTTTCAAAGTTCTTTATTAGAATTGAAGTTGGCATACGTGAACGCTCATAAAATTAAATCCACCAGATGGCAGGACATATGTGTGATTGACCAACATTTGCATTTAATTCCAAACCATATTTTAAGAAATAAATGTTCAATCACTTCATTTTGTTAGATTCCGATGGGTCAGTTTAGTGTACATCAGATTAATTTATAGTTTACTAAATAGTATGTATGTAATTTATTTTATTAGGTTATGCAGGGACAGGTTTGTATACATTAGTTTTTGTAAACACATTTGGAAATTTTTATGAACGTTGGTCATTTTGATTTTCCATATATGTGGTGCCATCTGGCGACAATTCCATAAACATATGCGCTGTAACATATGCACTCCATGCTGAACCAGCATCACGCCGAGCAAAACGCGAATTTGCGTCATGTCGGGCGCGACACGCTGTATAATAAACCGTAGCATAATGTTAAAATGGGTCATGGTAATGAGATTCTAATCCAACACTTGCCTTAATTAGTGAGGAGAGAGATATATGGAGAAATAGAAAAATCTGCAATAGATGCACATGCCTGGTCAGAAAAACACAGAATCGAAACTAAGGAAAACTTATTAAATGGTTAGAAAAATCTAAGGAACTCATAATTTGGGAGAAAATTTACATCTGCAAGAATAAAAAGAACACTATGAATTTTGAAATTCCCAGTGAAAGGAAGAAATTTGATTTAGAAGTTCATCTGTCAGTCAACAGAGAGCGCAAGAGGGACAACTACAAGAAAACAATTGTGATGCATCAATAATGTTTTACAGGTAACAACGAAACTAGTCTGCATAAAAATCAAGAAATATGAGGCGATTAAAAAAAATACAACTCAAATATAATTAAAATAAACATCATAGTGTATTTCCCACACATATATTCAATATATATAAGTATTTGAAGAGAAAAATTATACGGTTAGACTGGGGCTCGAACCTAGGACCTTTGGCTTTCTAATTGATAATGTATATAAGAAAAAAATTTGCATTTAGATTGGAACTTGCCCAGATAGCCCAGTCATTAGAGCATTGATCTAGAAAGCCAAAGATCCTGGGTTCAAGTCCCAGTCTGAGCGCATAATTTTTCTCTTCAAATATGATTTATCCATCATTGAGATGTATGAAATGAATAATAGAAACATCGAAAGAAGCCATACTGGCTTTATAATGTAATATAAAATTCCCCAATAAATGGCTTCTTAACCAGTCAAGTGGCATAGTGTTCACCCCCTTGCAGTCAGTCTAGTGGCGATTTAAATTTAAGGCTCAGGCATTTAAATTGTCTGACTCAACGTTACTTCACTGTGTTTGAATTAAGATATTTCTGTCAATTTTTATCCAAATTGGAAGAAATAAAAGCTATTCAACGGAGTAAGAATTATATTACAATGCAGCTACTTTTAGTGTGTATGGGATAATTGGTTTTCTAGTAATAATGTAATGCAGCTACTTTTAGTGTGTATGGGATAATTGGTTTTCTAGTAATAATGCAATGCAGCTACTTTTAGTGTGTATGGGATAATTGGTTTTCTAGTAATAATGTAATGCAGCTACTTTTAGTGTGTATGGGATAATTGGTTTTCTAGTAATAATGTAATGCAGCTACTTTTAGTGTGTATGGGATAATTGGTTTTCTAGTAATAATGTAATGCAGCTACTTTTAGTGTGTATGGGATAATTGGTTTTCTAGTAATAATTTAATGCAGCTACTTTTAGTGTGTATGGGATAATTGGTTTTCTAGTAATAATGTAATGCAGCTACTTTTAGTGTGTATGGGATAATTGGTTTTCTAGTAATAATGTAATGCAGCTACTTTTAGTGTGTATGGGATAATTGGTTTTCTAGTAATAATGTAATGCAGCTACTTTAGTGTGTATGGGATAATTGGTTTTCTAGTAATAATGCAATGCAGCTACTTTTAGTGTGTATGGGATAATTGGTTTTCTAGTAATAATTTAATGCAGCTACTTTTAGTGTGTATGGGATAATTGGTTTTCTAGTAATAATGTAATGCAGCTACTTTAGTGTGTATGGGATAATTGGTTTTCTAGTAATAATGTAATGCAGCTACTTTTAGTGTGTATGGGATAATTGGTTTTCTAGTAATAATGTAATGCAGCTACTTTTAGTGTGTATGGGATAATTGGTTTTCTAGTAATAATGTAATGCAGCTACTTTTAGTGTGTATGGGATAATTGGTTTTCTAGTAATAATGCAATGCAGCTACTTTTAGTGTGTATGGGATAATTGGTTTTCTAGTAATAATGTATGCAGCTACTTTTAGTGTGTATGGGATAATTGGTTTTCTAGTAATAATGCAATGCAGCTACTTTTAGTGTGTATGGGATAATTGGTTTTCTAGTAATAATGTAATGCAGCTACTTTTAGTGTGTATGGGATAATTGGTTTTCTAGTAATAATGCAATGCAGCTACTTTTAGTGTGTATGGGATAATTGGTTTTCTAGTAATAATGCAATGCAGCTACTTTTAGTGTGTATGGGATAATTGGTTTTCTAGTAATAATGTAATGCAGCTACTTTTAGTGTGTATGGGATAATTGGTTTTCTAGTAATAATGCAATGCAGCTACCTTAGTGTGTATGGGATAATTGGTTTTCTAGTAATAATGTAATGCAGCTACTTTTAGTGTGTATGGGATAATTGGTTTTCTAGTAATAATGTAATGCAGCTTCTTTTAGTGTGTATGGGATAATTGGTTTTCTAGTAATAATGTAATGCAGCTACTTTTAGTGTGTATGGGATAATTGGTTTTCTAGTAATAATGTAATGCAGCTACTTTTAGTGTGTATGGGATAATTGGTTTTCTAGTAATAATGTAATGCAGCTACTTTTAGTGTGTATGGGATAATTGGTTTTCTAGTAATAATGTAATGCAGCTTCTCTTAGTGTGTATGGGATAATTGGTTTTCTAGTAATAATGTAATGCAGCTACTTTTAGTGTGTATGGGATAATTGGTTTTCTAGTAATAATGTAATGCAGCTACTTTTAGTGTGTATGGGATAATTGGTTTTCTAGTAATAATGTAATGCAGCTACTTTTAGTGTGTATGGGATAATTGGTTTTCTAGTAATAATGTAATGCAGCTACTTTTAGTGTGTATGGGATAATTGGTTTTCTAGTAATAATGTAATGCAGCTACTTTTAGTGTGTATGGGATAATTGGTTTTCTAGTAATAATGCAATGCAGCTACTTTTAGTGTGTATGGGATAATTGGTTTTCTAGTAATAATGTAATGCAGCTACTTTTAGTATGTATGGGATAATTGGTTTTCTAGTAATAATGCAATGCAGCTACTTTTAGTGTGTATGGGATAATTGGTTTTCTAGTAATAATGCAATGCAGCTACTTTTAGTGTGTATGGGATAATTGGTTTTCTAGTAATAATGTAATGCAGCTTCTTTAGTGTGTATGGGATAATTGGTTTTCTAGTAATAATGTAATGCAGCTACTTTTAGTGTGTATGGGATAATTGGTTTTCTAGTAATAATGTAATGCAGCTTCTTTTAGTGTGTATGGGATAATTGGTTTTCTAGTAATAATGTAATGCAGCTACTTTTAGTGTGTATGGGATAATTGGTTTTCTAGTAATAATGTAATGCAGCTTCTTTTAGTGTGTATGGGATAATTGGTTTTCTAGTAATAATGTAATGCAGCTACTTTTAGTATGTATGGGATAATTGGTTTAATGTAATGAAATAATATGTATTTCTTCTAAAAAAATCTCATTATCTTTCTTTATATGCTTTGTATAAAATTTTTATGCAATGTGTATGCTATATTCCACTCTTCCGGACAATATTTGCATACAAATGCTTGGAGTTAGATTTGTAATTCGACCTTGACCATGTGGTATCTTTCAATTTCCTTTTGAAGCTGTCAGGCCAGTTTACTGCGCCAGAATTTCTACAAGGGTTTGTTTTTATGAGGGTGAAAGACACATGTTGTAATGTATTTAGCTATACTGTGTATAAACCAAAGAATATTTTCTAAAAAAAATGTTTTTACTAATTTATATTTGCTAAATAAGAAAAAGTAAGTATTACTGCAATTGTAAAGTAGGAATAAGTATTATTCTTACTAGTGATGTATATACTTATACTGACTCAAAAACATGCATGAAACATAGAGTTTAAAAATTAATGGAAGCTAAAAGAAAAAGAAAAAATAACACTGTTACTTACAGTTTTAGCAATGAGGTACCCAATTTACTAACAGGAGGCACGCCGTAACGTAGTGGTTAAGGCACTGAGCTACAAGCCGGAGGGTCGAGGGTTCAAGTCCCGTTGGGGTCAGGATTTTTAAACTGACCCAAACCCTCTGGCGGCACTGTGGCCCTGGGGTCGACTCAGCCTCTAACGGAAATGAGTACCAGACGCTTGTTCTGGGGGTAAAGGCGGCCGTCACGCAGGGCTGACAACCCGGCTGACATAAAGTGCCGATTGTCTAGAAAAAGTGGGAACCTTAACCTCCCACTACCCCAAGGGCCTCCTGAGGCCTGTTGTGGAATCACTTTACTTTACTTAATTTACTAAAATAATGATTATGTCACTATTTACAAAATGAATAAAGTTTTCTCTAGTCAATCACTGTATGAAATAGTTTAACAATAGCTACAAGCCAACAATAACATTATTTCCTCATTGCTAGTCTCTCTCCATTCTGTTACTCTAAATTTTTATTTTTTGTTGTACTTACTCTATAAAAAAATTCTGCATTTCTATTTGTTTCTATTACAATTTTTTCTAACAGCTGACTTCAAATATACTGTTCAAAATTTTCTAAAGGATCTTTTGGGTATTTACAAGTACCTGAACCCCAGGCGTACTGATAAATTCAAATTTGGGCCCATCTAAACGGCTATTATTCCAACTGGAACTTATGTCTGCACTATTTAGGCCTATGCTATTGACATCGCTAGCTGACCTCCCTTCCAGCACTACAACTTCCTCAAACATCACTAATATTATTACTTTCGTCATCAGTGAATCCTTCTATTGAAACATCACTGAAAAAAAGTTGCATCTAACTGGCACTATCGAAACCGTATGTTCGTGGCCGCGCGGACATAAGCTCTCCAAACATTCATATTCTCAGCTAATATTTTCCAATCATTCCCTGTATAATCTACTTCCTTCAAATCACGGTTAATGTTGTTCTCCCACCTCATTCTTGGTCTACCAACTGAGCGTTTTCCCTCTGGTTTTCCTACAAGAAGCATCCATGCACGCCTTTCATTCCCCATCAAAAAACTTACATCTAACTAACTAACTCACTGGCACTATCGAAACCGTAGATTTATGGCTGTGCGGACATAAGCTCTCCAAACGTTCCTATCCAGAGATAATGTTTTCCAATCATTCCCTGTATAATCTACTTCCTTCAAATCACAGTTAATGTTATTTTCCCATCTCATTCTTGGTCTACTAACTGGGCATTTTCCCTCTAGTTTTCCTACAAGAAGCTTCCATGCACACCTTTCATTCCCCATAATAAAACTTGCATCACTATCATTAATTTCATAATCAGAAGTGTTTTGAATTAAATCTAAATTGATAGATTATCTTAGAACATGCTGTTTTTCCTAGCCGACATCATGAATTCCAAACACTACATAATATAAAATTAACTAACACGTAACGGTAAACTATTGAAAACCGAAGAAAGATGTTTCACAATACCTTACAACAGTCTGGAAAACAAAGTCATTCTACCCCTCCATAAGTACTTAGTTTTGGTCCGAACTTATGAGAAACTCCCTGACGTAATATTCCGTCATTGCCACTGTGAATGGTAGTGGTGAAAATTTAAACCGCCACTTGACTGGTTAATAAAGAAGCTGCCATTTGTAAAAATAGAAGCAAAGGTTTCATAGCATTTGGTGTACGGGAACTGACAATGTACATAAGAGAAAAATTTGCATTTAGATTGGAAGTCGCCCAGATAGCTCGGTCGGTGGAACATTGGTCTAGAAAGCCAAAGGTCCTAGGTTCAAGTCCCAGTCTGAGTGTATAATTTTTCTCTTCAAATATGACTTATCCATCATTGATATGTATGAAATGAATAATAAAAACATTGATATATAATATATAAGTAATTAAAATTTTAAAAAAATTACATCCTGAAATTGGCATTTAATTGCAAAATAGGCATTAGTGGTCAGGCATTTATAGGCACTAACAAATGCCTTTTATTAGCCATAATTTGACCCAAAATGGATTTTTAAAATTATTCTCCATGTTTAGCAGTTGCAGGATAAAATAAGACATCTTAGGAAATATTACCTTACTATGAGTAATTACACATCACATGTTTTCACTCTACTTTCATGAGGATATTCTTATCTAGAAAAAAATCTATGTCATACACACACACACACACACACACATACATATATATATAAAAATAAAAGAAAAAATAACTCAGTGGAAAGAAATAAACTCAGGAGTCAGACAAGGTTGTGGCCTCTCCCCTCTACTTTTTAACATATATATGAATGCCATTGTAAAAGACTTTAGAGAAACAAAACACGGAAGTATCACTATCAATGGAAATTTAAAATTAGATATAATAATGTTTGCAGATGATCTTGTTTTACTAGCAACATCTGAAGATGATTTACAGAGAAAATTGTGAAATTCAACAAATCAATGGAAATCATTAATAGAGTTTTAAACCCTTCATTAGTGCAAAAATCAACTCGTACTCGTCTTTATCAAATAATGGCTCGACCAGTCCTATGTTATGGGAGTGAAGCGTGGACTATAAGGACGAGAGATGAAAGCAGACTAACAGCTTGTGAGATGAGATTTATGCACCGAAAGAAAAATGTAGAAATCCTTCAAGAACTTAATGTGTCACCAATACTGAACTACATCTCCAGATATTAGCTAAACTGGAAGGAACATGTCTCAAGAATGGCTAGATCCAGGATCCCCAAGTCGATAATAAACTACTGTCCAAATGGGAAACGGTCACTTGGTCGACCTATGAAAAGATGGCATGAAAACTGCTTTCTCAGGCCATAACAGTTCTTCTAGGACTAATACCTGGCAGGATGATGATGATGATGATGATATATATGTATATATATACAGTATTAATTAGGTCAACATTTTTTAGCTCCTCCTTGTTACCCATAATTTACACCACTTTCTCTCAGGTCCCTTGAAAAGTGTAAAAGAGGTGTAATACTGTGTGTATATATATATATATATATATATATATATTAAATGTAAATCTTAAAAATTTGTCTTTAAAAATCATATATTCCTCTAGCATGGGAGTATGTTGTTGAAAGTAGATCAGTAACTTTGCAAGATGTAAATATATAACTAAAAATTTCCATGATGCGACAGACCTAGAAGGACTAACCTATCACCTGATTACTGAACTTTATCCACTACAGAGTCATTTATGAATGTGGTAAATCATTAGCCAGTATAGGGGTGACATGTGATCATCTAGTCAGGTTCCCCAGAATGTTATAGCTGATTTTCTCAACCAGGACTTGCTACTTATTGTAGCTACCCAAATTCCTCACATGCTGGATAGATATTGGTGCTATCAGTGAGGAACAGAGTGGATTTAGACTTGATAGATCATGTATGGACAATATTTTTATAATGAAGCAGATAATAGAAAAACATAGAAAGTTTAATGTAGAAACCCGCATGGCCCTTATAGACCTAGAAAAAGTCTTTGACAAAGTGAACTGCCCTTTATTACGGAATATAATGCAAGAAGAAGGATACCCAATACACCTAATAACAACTATTCAAAGTTTATATGAAGATACAAAAATAGTAATTGAAATAAATGAAACATTTACAAAAGAAATTACAACTAACTGTGGTTTAAAACAGGGGTGTAGCCTTTTACCAACACTTTTTAATATATATTTAGACAACATTCTTAATGAATGGAAACAATTGGTTCATAAGGGATTCAAAATTGGATGAAATAAAACATTGAATGCATTATGTTTTGCAGATGATGTAGTTTTAATTTTTGACAGAGAGGCCAGGCTACAGAAAGCAATGAATCAATTAAATAATATATTACTAAATTATTGTAATCAAATGGTAAAGAGAAAAATTTATGCCTGAACCGGGAATCGAACCCCGAACCTTCAGCTTTCCATGCTGATGCTCTATAGCATTATTTATTAAATTAATATTAAGAAGCTAAAGCTGTTACTATGATTGAAATTAGTATATTAAAGTACACTACTAAATTATTGTAATCAAATGGTAAAGAGAATTTTTTTTTTTTTTTTTTTTTTTTTTTTTTAGAAGCCATTCATTGTGTATTTGTGAATGATGATTCATAGCATTTGAATGTGGGACCAAGACAGTAAGGTGAAGGAAGGATTTATGCTTGGATGGGAGGGAACCCTGGATTAGCTCAATGGTTAGAGCATCAGCACGGAAAGCTGAAGGTTCGGGGTTCGATTCCCGGTTCAGGCATAAATTTTTCTCTTTACCATTTGATTACAATAATTTAGTAGTGTACTTTAATATACTAATTTCAATCATAGTAACAGCTTTAGCTTCTTAATATTAATTTAATAAATAATATATGTAAGAAATATGATAATTTCAAAATAAAAAATTAAAGTAATGGCATTCCATGGAAAGTACCCAATAAAAACAAAAATAGTAATAGAAGTTAAAGTGTTGGAACAGGTTTCCCACTTCCAGTGATATAACTTATGAAGAAGAACAAGATATAAATAAGAAAATACATAATTTTCAACATATTTGTGGAACAATTAGACGAACACTGAGGAACAAAGTAAGAAAGAATATGCAGCTAAGATTTTACTCAACAATGGCACTACAGTATGGAAGTGAGGCCTGAGTCCTGATGGAAAAAGAAAAAAGTAAAATTCAGGCAGCGAAATGAGATTCCTATGGGCAATGAGAGGTTGTACAAGAGAAGAACATATTAGAAATGAGAATATTAGAGAAGAACTAAACGTACAATCACTTCTTCAACAAATAGAAGAACACAGGAACAATTGGATAGAAGATCTGCAAAGAATGACAGAGGATAACATACCAAAGATGGCACTGATGTATAATCCTGTAGGACGAAGATCAGTGGGAAGACCAAGAAAGTGCTGGGCTGAACAGATGTGAGATCGGAACAGGCAAAGACCTATTCCGTGAAGGATGGTTGACCAAAATTTCATGAGAATGTTTCTCATCACATGGGGACTTGCATGTCCTGCACCTCTGCCCCAAGGCTTGGGACCTTATGACACTTGACTATGACATGGGACAATGAATATGTACACTGTGAAAATTGGATCATTTTATCTTAAACATTTTTCAGAGAAAATGAGACACAAGTTTTGTTGTTTTAACATTATGGGAATGGATTTTCAAACTCCATTTGAATGTACAAACCTGAACATCAGGATGAGTGGCCAGCAGGTACAGAGACCAGGATATTGCTGCTGTTGTTGTATCATGCCCCTGAAATAATAAATTTTAATTGGCTTTTATTTGCTCTCTTAAAGCACAAAAATTGTTCATCTGTTCAATTAATACAAACATTCAGATTATTTCTTCTTCTTCTTCCTTTCATGTGATAGATCTAGTGGTCTGTTATGGTCTCAATCCAATGTTTGAAGGGTGTGCCCAAAGATCTCTTGCATGGTGACTGGTAATTTAAGATTTGATGTGTTAATCAAAATTAAAGTGGGAAGTAAGACTATGAGGTATTTTCAATTTATAAATGAGTTGGAGGCTAAAAAATGGTAAAACTTCAATGGTTGGAGATTGACTGAAGATGAAAATAAAATTACTTTTGAAACTGGTATCGTGAAAACATGCAACTTTATGAGGTGAGGTATAAAAAACATTTTCTCCAACTCTATTCATAAATTGAGATAA
Organism: Diploptera punctata; assembly: GCA_030220185.1. Taxonomy (NCBI): domain Eukaryota; kingdom Metazoa; phylum Arthropoda; class Insecta; order Blattodea; family Blaberidae; genus Diploptera; species Diploptera punctata. Next base: position 202,668 of record JASPKZ010007586.1, read on the forward strand.
TTTTCAAAGAGAAAAATTTTACATCTAGACTGGGGTTCGAACACACGACCTCTAGTTTTGTAGACTAACACTCTGCCACTGAGCTATCCTAGGCCTCCAATCTAAATGCAAATTTTTCTCTTATACAATTCCCGAGAATGCCAAAGGCGATGAACTGTTGTTCAATACATCAAATGGCGGCTTCTAATTTAAGAAGACTTTAAAATGAACATTTTTTCTTCAAACATAATTTGTCCTTCAATGAGAAATGTTAAATTTATGATAAAAACATTCAGATTATCATCAAAATTGATATGAAATAACAAAAAAAAGGGTAAAGTGCTCCCAATATAGGCCTTGTTAGGCCCTTGAGGTAGTAGAAGGTTAAGTCTCACACATCTCTAGACAATTGGCACAAGATGATTTATGGCTGCCTTTACCCCCAGAACAAATATCTGGTACTCATTTCCTTTAGAGGCTGAGTAGACCCCAAGGCTAGAAGGTTTATGCCAGTTTAAAAATCCTGACCCCTACAGGAATCGAACCTCCAACCTTCTGGCTCAAAACATATTGCCTTAAATAACTATACTAAGGTATGTCCCCAAAATTAAACACAACTGTGAGATAATATCTTAAGAAATTGAAGTGGAAATATACATTTGACTTCATATTTTGTTTTCTCATCTGTAACATGTTTCAGTGAAACATCTTTGCAATTGTCAATTAGAATCGTACCAGAGTCGTCATGATCATCGGAGTTTTTTACATTATTTCTCTCTGGTGCTAGGAATATGAACTTCAAATTAAATCCCTTTCCTGGGAACATCAAAATGCATTTTGTAGCTCTATTTATGGATATATGTTTACTGTGCAATCCATTGGTTGCAAGAGAAGACACTGTTAATTTTCCTCATTAAGTCCATGGTGTGAGAGGCCTGTAAGGTCCTTGGCCTATCAGCAGGTTGGTAACCTCATATCCACATGTGTTATTCATAGAATTAGACGATCATCCTACCAATATATGGCTGACATATGGTTAGCATGCTGAGTAATGTTAAAAATTTCCATTAAAAGTCTTCTTAAATAAGAAGCCGTCATTTTGTGTTTTGAATGACAGTTCGTAAGCTTTAGCACTCTTGGTAATTGTATACATAGGAGAAAAATGTGTGTTTATATTGAGATGTAGGCAGCTCAGTTAGGAAGAGTGCTAGTGTATAGAAATAAAGATCTTGGGTTCGAACCCTAGTCTTGATGCAAATCTCTATCTTCAAATATAAAGGTATTTACTTTAAATGTCATCTATTTTGTATAAATATCTCTGTATTATGAGCAAATGATGGTCTACAGAAACAAAAGCATAAATTATTATAGGAATTTGTGAATATGACAAGGAATCTATCATAGGGTTTATGTAAAGGTATTAACTAACTAACTAACTCACTGGCACTATCGAACCCTTAGGTTCATGGCCACGAGGACATAAAGCTCTCCATACATCCCTATCCTGAGCTAATGCTTTCCAATCATTCCATGTATAATCTACTTCCCTCATATCATGGTTAATGTTATTCTCCCACCTCATTCTTGGTCTAACAACTGGGCATTTTCCCTCTGGTTTTCCTACAAGAAGCTTCCATGTACATATTTTATTCCCCATTTGTGCCACATGTCCTGCCCATTGCAATCTATGAGACTTAACTGTTCTTATTATATCTGGCTTCCTCTAAAGACCATATAGGTCACTGTTACATAGTCTTCTCCATTCACCTATGTGTTGATCTCTCTTTGGTCCAAAAATGTTCCTAAGAATTTTATTCTCAAATACTCGTAAACTCCTTTCATCCCTTAAAGTAAGAGTCCATGTTTCACATCCATATAATATAACTGGTAGAATAACAGTTTTATATATTTTCAGTTTAACATTTTTTTAAAGGAGTTGGTATGACAAGAGTCCCTGTAATGCATAATAGCACGCATTTCCAGAATTGAGCCTATGTTTAATTTCTTTGTGCATCTCATTCCTATTTGTGACTATTGTACTTACGTATTTGAATTCAGCCACTTCTTCAAAATTTCCCTCATTTGTCATTAGTTGTCCGTTTTCATTATATAATGTATTTCTATATGTGGCCACATATTTAGTTTTATTGAAATTTACTTCCAGTCACAATTTTTAGTATTACTCAATAGTGTGTGCGTGTTGGTACTTAGTATCCACTCACTATCACCAAATATTACTACAGCATCAGCATAAACTAACAGCTCATTAATATCATTGAGTTGTAAGCCTTGTTCATCCTCTTAAAGATTTAATGGCATGCTCTAGTACAAAATTGTATAATAGAGGAGATAAAGCATCTCCTTGCTTTAACCCATTGTGCATTTCAAAAGTATAACAACTGCAGGGGAATCTCATTACTTTCAACTTCCTACAAAATTCTAACAAATTTATTAGTCAGCAGACTTACTCCCTATATTGATGACATTCTAGGAGATCATCAATGTGGATTTAGAAGAAACAGGTCTACAACAGATCAGATTTTTAGTATAAGACAGATTTTAGAAAAGAAATGGGAATATAATGGTACTGTACATCAACTATACATAGGCTTCAAAAAGGCATATAATTCAATTAATAGGGAGGAGTTATATAGTATCCTGCTAGAGTTTGGAATTCCTAAATAGTTAGTTAGACTTATACGAATGTGTCTAAATGGCACAAAGAGTATGGTGCATGTAGGCAAACAGTTTTCGGACACTTTTGAAATCCAGAATGGGTTGAGGCAAGGAGATGCACTATCTCCTCTACTATTTAATTTTATACTAGAGCATGCCATTAAATCTTTAGAGAATGAGGAAGGCTTACAACTCAATGGTGTTAATAAGCTGTTAGTCTATGCTGATGATGTAGCCTAATATTGGCCGATAGCGAGGAGATACTAAAGGACAACACGCACACACTATTGAGTATCACTAAGAAATTAGGACTGGAAGTAAATATCAATAAAACTAAATATATGATCACATATTAGAAATACATTATATAATGGAAATGGACAGCTAATGACAAATGAGGGAAATTTTGAGGAAGTGGCTAAATTCAAATACCTAGGAACAATAATCACAGATAGGAATGAGATAAAAGTAAAGTAAAGTGATCCCATAACAGGCCCGGAGGCCCTTGGAGTAGTAGGAGGTTAAGGCTCCCACTTTTTCTAGACAATCGGCACTTTATGTCAGCCGGGTTGTCAGCCCTGCGTGACGGCCGCCTTTACCCCCAGAACAAGCGTCTGGTACTCATTTCCGTTAGAGGCTGAGTCGACCCCAGAGCCATAGTGCCGCCAGAGGGTTTGGGTCAGTTTAAAAATCCTGACCCCAACGGGACTTGAACCCTCGACTCTCCGGCTTGTAGCGATAGGAATGAGATGCACAAAGAAATTAAATATAGGCTCAATTCTGGAAATGCATGCTATTATGCATTACAGAGACTCTTGATGTCCCAACTCCTTTCAAAAAATATTAAACTGAAAATATATAAAACTATTATTTTACCAGTTATATTATGTGGGTGCGAAGCATGGACTCTTACTTTAAGGGAGATTACAAAGTATTTGAGAATAAAGTGCTTAGGAAAATTTTTGGAACAAAGAGAGATGAACAGACAGATGAATGGAGAAGACTACACAACAATGAACTACATGGTCTTTATAGGGAGTCAAATATAATAAGAACAGTTAAGTCTCGTAGACTGCACATATGGGGAATGAAAGACTTGTATGGAAGCTGCTTATAGGAAAGCCAAAGGGAAAACACCCAGTTGGTAAACCAAGAATGAGGTGGGAGAATAACATTAACTCTGATTTGAGGGAAGTAGATTATACAGGGAATGATTGGAAAGCATTAGCTCAGGATAGGGATGTATGGAGAGCTTATGTCCGCGCGGCCATGAACCTACAGGTTCGATAGTGCCAGTGAGTAAGTAAGAGTAAATTTCCGAAAACTGTTTGCTACGTGCACCCTACTCTTTGTGCCATTTAGACGCATTCTTATCAGTCAAACTTTTTAGGAATTCCAACTCCAGCAGGATACTTTATAACTTCTTCCTCTGAATTGAATCAGTCCAAAAATAAGAAAAATAAGTTTTAATGATAATAAGAATAACATACGATGCTCTATCTACATGGAAAAAGAACTAAGTTCTACCTCTTAATAGGTCCTTATAATGAAACCTTAACACATTCTAACCCTGATTTTTCATAAATATTTAAACATAACAGTTAATTTATTTCATAACTACCTTTTTCAACCTAATATCTTTTTTGTTGTGAGCACACAACATATAAATGTTTTTTTTGTCTCAAAATACCTGAAAATTTTATGCGAATTTGAGATAGACATAACCTATAAAATGTCAAATTCACAATAAATAACTTTGGAAGAAAGCTATTAATTATTGTGGGTGCAAAAGTTTAGCCAACTTACGGGAATATACTAAAAACTAAAAGAATTATCCACATCAGTGTTAAACTTAAAAAGCTAACCAACAAGATTTGCACTAACCTTATATTTGATTTCTCCATTTTGTGTAACATACGTTATTGTTAAATGTTACTATATATGGGGGGGGAATCACATGAAGTAAGTATATGGCAGAAATGTTAATAAACATGTTTGGAAATATGTCAGTAACTTCTTCTTCTTCTAGTAGTCAACTACAACTTCAGTGAAGTTCTGGCCTCAGCCATTTTTCTCCATTCAAATCTATTCTGGATACAGACTGGCCAATTTTTAATTTTCATTTCTGTTATATCTTTTATGATAACATCCTGCCATCTGTTTTTGGGTGTGCAGCTGTTCTGGGGCATATTCATTTCCATTTATATATTCTTTTTACAATTTTGTCTTTTTGCATTCTATTCACATGTCCAAATTAGCACAGCCTGTAAGCTTTAATATGGTTTTTTTTATAATTTCATTTTGCATTAAATCATTTAATTCAGAGTTCATTCGTATACAACATGTCCCATTCCTTTCTCTAATTGGGTCAAAAATTCTCTATAACTTTTTCCTTTCATAGATTAATAGTTTTTGTTTATCAGATTCTTTCATTACCCATGTTTTACAGCCATAATTTATAACCGGTCTTATACAGTATTATACAACTTAATTTTAGCTAGTCTGGAGACAAGTTTACTTTTAAAGAGCATTATATTTCCATAGTAGGCTTTGTTGCCCAGGAAAATTATTTCACTAATAATATTTCTTCCTCTATACTGTTTTTTTGCATTAACAGTTGAAACAAGATATTTATATGATTTTACTACTTCTATTTTTATATCATTGATGATCAAATTACTTATATTTTCATTTTTGTTGTACATTTTAAATATTTTGTTTTGGAATTATTTACTATTAATTCAAATATTCAACTGATTTTTCTTTCAGTAACTGGAAAGTTTCAATTAGTGTTAGTATGTTCCTTTCTGTTACCAAATGTCATCCACATAGGCAAACACATTGTGTAGATTTGGTAATTATAATACCTCTTACGTCTAAATAATATGTCAGTAATAAGATGTAAAAGAGATTTTTTTTATTTCTTTCTTGACTCACCTCATACTTCTTAACTCCCTTGCATATCTAGATTTTGTCACTGCATATAACATCAACAAAAATTAAAAGACCGAAGACTGCAAAAAATCGGGAATTTATCGAATTAATTGTAAAGATTGTGAAAGGATATACATAGGAAAAAAAAAAGGAATCTAAATACAAGATTAAAGAAACACCTCAGAAATGTAAAAATGGAGAAACAGAAAAATCTGCAATAGCTGCACATGCCTGGTCAGAAAAACATAGAATAGACACCAAAACAAAATTACTTAAACAATTGAAAAAACCGAAGGAACTCACAATTTGGGAAAAAATTTACATATGCAAGAATAGAAACACAACTATGAATTTTGAAATACCCGGTGATAAGGAGAGGGGATTGATTTGGAAGTTCATCGGTCAACCATCAGATGGCGGGAGCGTCAGTCTGCAGGAGAGGAGGCCATTTGGATGTCAGTTGTGAACGTGAACAGCATTGAGAATGTCACAAATACAGTGACAAAATCTAGATATGCAAGGGAGTTAAGAAGTATGAGGTGAGTCAAGAAACAAATTAACAAAATTATAATAAACCTCATAGTGTTATTTCCTACCTACATAACTTAATATATAAAAGAGATGTATTGATATAGTTACTGATTTGTTTTCCATTACCAGATTCAGAGAGTTATTTGCACTAGGATAGACAAGCATTAAATTTAATGAAGTACGAGTGATTTTGAATGATTTTGAATTTATCTAGAGAATTTGGAAATCAAGAGTGGCATTTGTTAACACTATTTAACGAATAAAATTAAGCTGTTTACTCACAAATCATCATTTGAATATAGTTATTTTAAAATATTTATATATTTAATGTATACAGCCATGTTTGAAAACAAATAAGAAACGTTATTACTTATTTTAGGAATTCTCACTATGAGGTATATTCATTAAGGTTGAATTTTTTATCACTCACCTCATATTGTTCTTCTTATTTGACTATAAACTAGTTTCGGAACATAGTTTCTGTTCCATCCTCAGTAACGTCACGACCATTGTTCTGTCGTCTTAAAGAGCTGTCGTTCACTCCTTCCATTGGCTGACTGAAAAACCTCGAAACCAGGTCATTCTCACCGGGAATTTCAAAGTTCATCAATTTCTTCTTTTCGCTCTTTTGAATGTAGATCTTTTTCCAAACAGTAAGTTCTTTTGGTTTTTCTATTTGTTTTAATAATTTAGCTTCTTTCTCGATAAGATGTTTTTCAGACCATGCATGGGCAGCCACTGCAGATTTTTCTACTTCCCCTTTCTTGACATTCCTGAGATGTTCTTTCACTCTAGTTTTCAAATTTCTCTTAGTTTTTCCTATGTAGAATTTCTCACATTCTTCACATTTAATTTGATAAATCCCTGATTTGTTTTCTTCTTTAATTTTCTCATTCTTATTAGGTCTACATCAGTCTACTGATGCTGTAGTCATTTTTGGGTGCTAACCTTATGTTGAAATCTTTAAAAAATTTTTGAAACTTGTGGTGTTTTAATGGATGATATGTGAATTTTCTAAATTTTACATTTTCTTCTTTTACTTTTAGAAGAGTGCTTTGATTAATACATTTTTGTCTTTTGAACTTGTTTATTTTCTTGAGTATCATTTTTATTGCAAAACCATTTTTCGTGGCTACGTTGATTATGTGTTCTTTTTCTTTTTCATAATTTTCTTTGTTCATTGGTATGTTCACTAATCTATGTGTCTATTGAAAACTGCTTCTTTGTGAGCTATGTGATTGAAACCTGAAGCTTTATGTAGTTATCTATATGTGTCTTCTTTCTGTAAATTCCAAATTCTATCTTATTTTCTTCATTCCTTTTTAAGTTGAGATCTAAAAATGGTATTTCTCCATTGATTTCCTTTTCCATAGTGAACTTTATAGTTTGACTTTGAATGTTCAATAATTTTAATGCATCATCTATCTGTTTATGATTAACTATTGCAATTATGTCATCCACATATCTGCACCAGAACTTGAAAATTAAACGATGTCCATTAATTATCTTGTGTTCAAAATTCCCCATGAATAGATTAGCTAAGAATGGAGATAAAGATTTCCCATTGAAAGTCCTGAATTTTGTTTATAAAATCTTCCATTGTAGGTGAAAAACATATAATCGATACATAATTTAGTTAATGTTTTATATTCGACTATCTTTCCTTTTTCAATTTTGTTATTGTTCAACCAAATCTCTAAAATTTCCATAGTTTGGTCTTTCGGAATGCTTGGAAATAAGGAAACAACATCAAAAGAAACTAATCTGTCTGAAGATTGTAGTTGTATGTTTTCTAGTTTATCTACCAATTCATAAGAGTTTTCTATTGCAGAGTTTTCAAATCCATTCATTTTATTAAATTCCTTACATAACCATTTAGATAAATGATATGTAGGAGACCCTATGTTGTTAATTATCGGCCTCATTTTCTTCCCTTCTTTGTGCACTTTCGGGAGTCCGTAGATGTTGGGAATTTTTGGATTTGAAACCTTCAGATGAAACTTGTCTTTCTTAGTTAAAATGTGATTGATATTCTTGAGAGTGTCTATTTCTTTAATGGTTTTGTTAAGGGGGTCTGATTGAATTTGTGTATAAAAGTTTTTCCATTCTGTTGTTGTATTCTTCTTTATCTAAAATGACCAATTGGTTGCCTTTGTCAGCTTTAGTAATTATTACATTTTTACTGTTGATGTCTTTAATAATTTTCATATTTCTTGAACCCTTTTTGTTTATTGGTGTTTCCTTGATTTCTTTGATAGTTTTTACATATTTATTCCTGATGGTAATTTTGTCTTCCATATTCATGTTTTCGATTAGAATTTCTGTATCTGCTATATAGTCTTCTACTTTGTCCGAAAAATTGATACATGTTTTCAAACCATTTTCCAAAAGTTGCATTTCTTTATTATCAAAAGTTTTTGAAGATAAGTTGACAACACTACTATTAATCACATTTTCACTTTCAAGATTTTTGTTCTTGGATGATTTATGGTTGTTTCCTAGTTTCTTCTTATTTCCAATTGCTTTAATTTTCAAATTTTCGATTTTCTTTCCATGTTCAGTAATTTTTTGTTTGATGATGTAATTAAGCCTACTGAAGAAGTTTTCTTCTAAATTTTCCCAACAAAATTCGCCAATGTATTTAGAAATTTTCAAATGTAAAAAGTATAATTGAGTGTCAAAATTGCTAATTTTTTTGTAATGTTTGTTCTTCTCCATTTTCAAAACTTTCTTTTCCAAAACGGTTTGTTGTAGGCTGCCATTGTCTTTGATTATTCCTCTTACAAAATTGGGTACAATGTTCAATTTAAGGCATTCATTAATGAATTTGATATCCACCATACATTTCTTTCTGTTTTCCCTTAAATTATAGAATCTTTTAATATCTTTCTTGAGGCCAAATAAATGTTCGATATTATTCGTGCAAATTATCAAAGAAATCAAGGAAATACCAATAAACAAAAAGGGTTCAAGAATTATGAAAATTATAAAAGACATCAACAGTAAAAATGTAATAATTACTAAAGCTGACAAAGGCAACCAATTGGTCATTTTAGATAAAGAAGAATACAACAACAGAATGGAAAAACTTTTGGACTCTGAAGAATATACACAAATTCAATCAGACCCCCTAAAAAAACCATTAAAGAAATAGACAACACTCTCAAGAATATCAATCACATTTTAACTAAGAAAGACAAGTTTCATCTGAAGGTTTCAAATCCAAAAATTCCCAACATCTACGGACTCCTGAAAGTGCACAAAGAAGGGAAGAAAATGAGGCCGATAATTAACAACATAGGGTCTCCTACATATCATTTATCTAAATGGTTATGTAAGGAATTTAATAAAATGAATGGATTTGAAAACTCTGCAATAGAAAACTCTTATGAATTGGTAGATAAACTAGAAAACATACAACTACAATCTTCAGACAGATTAGTTTCTTTTGATGTTGTTTCCTTATTTCCAAGCATTCCGAAAGACCAAACTATGGAAATTTTACAGATTTGGTTGAACAATAACAAAATTGAAAAAGGAAAGATAGTCGAATATAAAACATTAACTAAATTATGTATCGATTATATGTTTTTCACCTACAATGGAAGATTTTATAAACAAAATTCAGGACTTTCAATGGGAAATCTTTATCTCCATTCTTAGCTAATCTATTCATGGGGTATTTTGAACACAAGATAATTAATGGACATCGTTTAATTTTCAAGTTTTGGTGCAGATATGTGGATGACATAATTGCAATAGTTAATCATAAACAGATAGATGATGCATTAAAATTATTGAACATTCAAAGTCAAACTATAAAGTTCACTATGGAAAAGGAAATCAATGGAGAAATACCATTTTTAGATCTCAACTTAAAAAGGAATGAAGAAAATAAGATAGAATTTGGAATTTACAGAAAGAAGACACATATAGATAACTACATAAAGCTTCAGGTTTCAATCACATAGCTCACAAAGAAGTATAGATTAGTGAACATACCAATGAACAAAGAAAATTATGAAAAAGAAAAAGAACACATAATCAACGTAGCCATGAAAAATGATTTTGCAATAAAAATTATACTCAAGGAAATAAACAAGTTCAAAAGACAAAAATGTATTAATCAAAGCACTCTTCTAAAAGTAAAAGAAGAAAATGTAAAATTTAGAAAATTCACATATCATCCATTAAAACACCACAAGTTTCAAAAAATTTTTAAAGATTTCAACATAATGTTAGCACCCAAAAATGACTACAGCATCAGTAGACTGATGTAGACCTAATAAGAATGAGAAATTTAAAGATGAAAACAAATCAGGGATTTATCAAATTAAATGTGAAGAATGTGAGAAATTCTACATAGGAAAAACTAAGAGAAATTTGAAAAGTTGAGTGAAAGAACATCTCAGGAATGTCAAGAAAGGGGAAGTAGAAAAATCTGCAGTGGCTACCCATGCATGGTCTGAAAAACATCTTATCGAGAAAGAAACTAAATTATTAAAACAAATAGAAAAACCAAATGAACTTACTGTTTGGAAAAAGATCTACATTCAAAAGAGCGAAAAGAAGAAATTGATGAACTTTGAAATTCCCGGTGAGAATGACCTGGTTTCGAGGTTTTTCAGTCAGCCAATGGAAGGAGCGAACGACAGCTCTTTAAGACGACAGAACAATGGTTGTGACGTTACTGTGGATGGAACAGAAACTGTGTTCCGAAACTAGTTTATAGTCAAATAAGAAGAACAATATGAGGTGAGTGATAAAAAATTCTACCTTAAGAAACATTATGTTTAATTTGTTCATCACTGCAACCAGATCATATTTATTGCCAAATAGAATCACCATGTTGTAAGACTGCACCCTAGTGGAGAAAAAATGAAACACATCATTACAGGTTATTAATTAATTTCTGATGTCCTATGATGTAAACATGTCAATTATACTTTTTGCAGTCCACCGCTGTGGTCTCAAAGTAGCGTGCTGCCTTGTCATGCAGCGGGCCCGGGTATGATTCCCAGTTGGAACAGGCTCCTGGCTGAGGTTTTTTCAGGGTTTTTCCTCACCTGTAAGACAAATGTCAGGAAGCTTAGGGCCCAACAGTCCCCGAAAATCATCCGGCCATCATTATCATCATCATCCATCACCGGTGTGGAAAGCAACGGGAAGCTATCACACCTATAATTCCTTAGTAAAGCTGCAAAGCATAGCATGAAAATGCTATGATTGCAGTGAAAGACCTGCCCTCGGGCAGAATTACTATAAAATGGAATATTTTTTGCAACATTAATTCCTGGGAAGTAATACGTTTAAGAAAGTGCAAACAGTGGTTTCTTTTTTTTATGGTATAATCAGTTGCTACGAATGTTTTTCTATTATATCTAGCAAGCAGAATCTGGTTACATTCGTTCACTAGATATACAATCTGGGAGCCACTTAGCTAAGTGAAAGCAATACAATGAAAGTGATAAAATTGAGGTGAAAAACGACTGTGAATGATTGTAAAACAAAATTCACTGAAATGTGATTGGTCATTGACTGCCATTTGGGGCATGAGTTAAATAGTCATTCGTAATATATCCCATTATATAAGTAATGTAAACAAACCTCAAACATAAATGTATCCACTTCCTCCCTTATATCTTTATCTGTTAAATTTTCTCCATTTTGTGCTGCCTCCAAAAGTAGATCCAAAAATGTCTTCTTCTTCTTTTTACCTAAAAAATAATAATGTAAAATACATGTATTTATAGATAGATTACAATAATTAGTTATGTTACAAAGGTTGAATACTAGGTTATATACATGAGTTCACATTCTTTTACCTAAAGCATAGCTGACACAATAATTTCAAAATGAATTCTAAACAATTTTCAATCCCCTTGCAATGTCCTTCTTCCATCCAAGTCTTAGGCATATTGGCCTGTTACGATCTCATTGATGAATTTTGTATCCAGCGCTTCCTTGGATGACCCAGAGATCTCTTCCCTGTTGGACAATAACGAAGCATGGGTTTGGGAATTGTATCTGAACTCATTTGTCACAAATGATTCATCCAGTTATTCTAGTATTCATTTATGTATTTAATGACTGGTTCTAAATACAGTTCCATCAATGCGTTTGTAATCACACTTGGTGTACTCTGCTGTAAATGTCATGAATCTCATTTCAGTAGAAGTTATCCTGATCTCTTCTCCTTTACTCAAAATCCATGCCTCACTGCCATAGCAACTGCAGGTCTTGCTAAGATTTTGTATAACCATACTCTGGTATCTGGACTAGTGAAGGTTTCATTACTAAATTTATTATTCCAATGGTTTTAATAAAATTAATAATTTAACCCTTTGCCCCATATAACGTACTAAAGCGTACCTCTTTATAAAACAGCTGTATTTCAACTTGGATTCACTTTCTTGGAAAACTGTGACATGTCAGTCATTCTTTGGCATCTGTGGAATGTATTAAATGTGACAACAAGGCTTGCTTTATAATTTTTTGTAAAATTCTAACGGTACTTTTTTTGTGTTTTCAATGAGATATCTTCGGAGGACTGCAGGATACACACTACTAGATCACAAAAAAAATGAAGACATCTTAGAAGAATTACACATGGAATCTTTAGAAAACAAAATTTCTGATTATAAGTCAAGATGGATACAACATGTTCATCGAATGGAAGATCACAGAATACCCAAACTAATGTTAAGATATCAACCTGCAGGAAGAAGAAGACCAGGACGTCCACTCAAAAGACTTCTGGATGGTGTTTCTCTTGAGGCCGAAACAGGTCAACAAATGGCCTAAATTCGTGAATGTACTATGATGATGATGATCCTATTTTTGAAAGCCTCCACCAGTTTATCTGTAACCATAGCAAGCGAAAGCGAAAGTTCATGTGTTAGTAAAACTACCTGTAATTTAAACCCATTGTTCAGTGAAGACGTTGTGGCCGCGATAGATGAGGAATTTAATTATGAAAGTGATAGTTCTGACGCTTCTTGGATGGGTAGTTTAGTGCAATATAGTCATATAGAACAAACGAGTGACAGTGATGAAGAAATCGTAGCGTCGACGACAGAGCGCATTGATTATAACGAGAACAATAATAATTACTCTTTTAATAATTGGTCCTCAGAACTTAATTTTAAAGAATTGGAATCTTTCTCATCACCAAATAAAATTATAAACGGAAAAGGACAATTTTTCTTTATTATATACCGGTAATAGAGAAAGTAATAAATAAATATATTTTATCTGTAGTAGAACTTGGATATGCGAGAATTTTTACTAACGATGTTATTTCTGTATCTGTGTCTTGTTTTATCAGCAAAATATAGTTTTTTTTTAACAATGGTACATTATTTCAAGTTGATATTCAAAAATAAATAGAAACGGACTAATACAGTTCATCATAATAATTTTAGAAATATATTTTATGCAAAGTATAAACATTGCTATCTCCATAAGATATTAAACTTAGGATAGGCCTATATAATTTATTCATACATATAAAATATTGATTGTTAATAAATATATTTGCTTCAATTATAATATTATTGAAAGGTAATATTATCCATCCTTACAATTGTGGAATACTTTGAGGTCTATATATATATATATATATAAATTGTATCGTGACATATTTACAAAATTAATAATTAATTATTTGATGGGGATATTTGTAATTTGAAAACAAGTTTTTGATTTAGCATATTTCACATGATTTTTCAGAAGAGATCATAGTTAGTACACATATGCCATTCTTCAATTTAAGACATTTAAACTTTAAATGCCATAAAAGGAATATGTCTCTATACAGCATACTACTGGAAATAACTGAGCGGGGTAAAGGGTTAATTTGATATGTCTACTTCATCCAAATATGTTAATGTATATCCAAGGTAGGTAAACAAATTTACTATTTGCAGTATTTTTTAATCCATACAAATTTTGCTACATACAGGCTCTGTGGACCGAGTATTGGCGATATAACCATAACATCAAATGCAGCGTAAATGCTGCATGGATGGAAATTCAATCATCTCACCCCTTAGTGCTAGCAACCCATCAGGCAGTATTTAGAATAGCTTTCAATTCTCACAACAATTCTCGGTAGGACCAGAGGGATAATTCTGTTGACGATCCTTGCAATTGTACATAATTTTATTTCCTAATATGTCTAATTTCAGTATTTTAATTAACAAATTTTACCATATACTACACATAACCTATTCAACAACTGATGCAAAACTTATAATACTACTTTTGATACAAACTTATTTATGTCTATACAACACGTCCATCAAATAGGGATAATAACAAAAAATATATAAAACCAGAATGCAAGCAGCAGAAATGAGAATTTTGTGAAAGATAGAAGGAAAGACCAGATAAGATAAAACCACAAAAACAGAAACCAGACAACTTCTTGGTATTAGATCATCACAGGAATATATTGAACACAGATATTACAATGGTTCAGACATGTTAGGTAAATGACATCAGAGAGATTGCCAATAACAACATTGGAAATGTGAATAAAGAATAGGAAATAATAATTGGGAAGACCAAAATAAGATAAAGAGACCACATAGTGGAAAATGTACAGACGAGAAAAGTCAAATGGACAATAATCATGAATGGAAAATGCAGGAGCATAGAGATGAGTGGCTAAGTTGGATGACCCATTTGGAAAATAGAAATAGAAGATGAAAAGCCTTATTAAGTTGAACCTCATAATGTTACTTCCTAATGTATTTTCATAATGAAAAGCCTTGTTTGTTTTCTTGTAAAATTATTAAGTTTGTCATGGGTTATTCATATGTTAGCTGAAGTTGGTTCTATTTTTTGTTAATAATACAGAACCTGGCACTGCAATATTCCATTTTCTGGCCTTTTGTATAAATATAATACTGGAACGAAAACTACTAGTCCATTCAATAAGTAATGGCAACACCTGTTGTCAATCAGCATTCCTATGGTGACTATTGTAATCTTGTAGTATGTGGTTGAGCAGTCTTTATTGTATAAATCTGTAATACTGAAAGTCTGAAAGTAACATTATTGTGTGGATAACATTCACTTGTTTCTCACATTTAGTAAGTAATACCACCCTAAAAAGATGTTGAGTAGAATTTGTTTAGAAGGTGTAATTGGGAAATACTCGAACATCTACCAAATTCACCAGACAGGAACCCTTGTGATTATAACTTATTCTCAAAGATAAGAATCTCTACAAAGCATTCAATTTCAATCAAGATTTGATATCCATAAAACTGTAGATCGATCATTGAAAGAGATATCCAGATATGGTGCTGCAGATAGATAAAGCCATTTTCCAAGGATTTGGCTATGTATAGTTGACCTGACAAGAGACTATAAATGAAGTTTGTAATGTAAAAAGTAACCTAAATAAATGTTTGTGATTTATGTTGAGTTGTTTTTGACTCACCTCATACTTCTTAACTCCCTCGCAGACTCGAGTTTCTTCACTGCATTTGTGACATTCTCAATGCTGTATCATGTTCACAACTGATGTCCAATGTCTTCCTCTCCTGCAGACTGACCTCCGTGCCATCTGATGGCTGACCGACCAACTTCAAAATCAATCCCCTCTCCTTATCACCAGGTATTTCAAAATTCATAGTTATGTTTTTAATCTTGCATATGTAAATATTTTCCCAAAATTGTGAGTTCCTTCGGTTTTTTCAATTGTTTAAGCAATTTTGTTTTGGTTTCTATTCTGTGTTTTTCTAACCAAGCATGTGCAGCTATTGCAGATTTTTCTGTTTCTCCATTTTTAACATTTCTGAGGTGTTCCTTTAATCTTGTATTTAGATTCCTTTTTGTTTTTCCTATGTGTATCCTTTCACAATCTTTACAATTAATTTGTTAAATTCCTGATTTTTTGCAGTCTTCAATCTTCTCATTTTTGTTGGTTTTTATTAAATTACCCAAACTGTAATCAGTTTTTGGTGCTAATTTAATGTTGAATTTGTTGAAGATTTTTTAAACTTGTTAAATAATAATTTTACTGATTTTTTTACCAATTTCTTTATCTGTCTAAAGAGTACTTTCATTAATCATTTTTTGTTCCATGAATTTATTTATTTTCTTGTGTATCATCTTCCTACCCATATAACTTAAATTTTTGTGATGTTATAACAGTGTTTTCATTACTTTTCGAATGTCCCATTATATTGGTGTTATTGATATAATAAATACTGTCTCTATATTTGAGATTACCTCTTCTTTTACTTATTTATTTTTTTAACTCTGCAGGTATACCACTACTTACTGAGACTCAGTATATGTAGAACACCACATTTTTGTGAGCCCACCCAAGGATACACTTCCTATAATTTTTTCTAGGTAACATAATGATTAATAAGAATAAATGAATCATGAATTCTTCTTACCTCATATGTCTATGTTTTTCAACATAGAACTGCAGTATCGGGAACCACATCATTCCCATCTTCAGCTGTTTTCACAACTGTCAATTTTTCATTATGCCGGTAATTTTCTAAACTGCCATCTGGTATACTTTTGAAGAACTTTGTAATGAAATTTGGTTCGTCTGGAAACTCAAAGTTCATGGTTCTAATAAGGTTTTTTGTATGTATATTTTTTCCCAAACTGTTAATTCGAAAGGTTTAGATATATGTTTTGAAACATTTATCTAAACATTTGGAATTAATAGTTTGGGAAAAAATATACATACAAAAAACCATACTAGAACCATGAACTTTGAGTTTCCAGATGAACTGAATTTGATTACATAGTTCTTCAAAAGTACACTAGATGGCAGTTTAGAAAATTACCAGCATAATGGAAAGTTGACATTCGAGAAAACAATTGAAGATGGGAATGATATTTTTCCCGATACTGCAGTTCTGTGTTAAAATACATAGATGTATGAGGTAAGAAGAATTCACAATTCATTTGATTCTTATTAAGAAAACCTCACAATATAAAAATTCCCAAATTTATTATATTAACATAATGATTTATTGATGATATTTTGATTGATGTCCGTTCATCATGCTCGGGATATGGATGCTCCCTAGTGAAGAGTTTCTTAACCAGATTAATTTAGTTTTGCTTATTTCTCTATAGATGTCAGTAAGTGACATGTGATTAGTACATCACCTCAAGGAGACATTTAATAGGGAGCTAATGTATTGCACACAGGAGTGAGACAAGGATGCCCTCTATCATTATTTTTATTTATCATATATGTGAATCAAGTAGTTAGAGAATGGAGAGAAAATGTCATGGATATTTACAATTGAATAGGAATATGAAATTAGATACATTAATTTTTGCAGATGATATAGCATTAGTGGCACCCTCAGAGGAAAAATTACAATATTCAGTATATAATTTTAACAAAATAGCCATCAAATTTAATATGAAAATCAATACAAAGACAACAAAAGTAATGGCTTTTCAAGGAAAATGCCCTGTATGTAGTAAAATTTGTATAAATTCAAAAATACTGGAAAGAGTAAATTCATTTACCTACCTTGAATGTCATTAACATATTTGGATGAAGTAGACATACCAAACAAATTTATTAATTTTAATAAAACAATAGGAATAATAAATTCAGTAATGAAACTTTTCCTAGTCCAGAGAGAAACCAGAGTACGGTTATGTAAAACCTTAACAAGACCTGCAATTTGCTACGGCAGTGAGGCATGGACTTTGAGGAAAGGAAAAGAGAGCAGGATAACTTCTAGTAAAATGAGATTCATGAGATATACAGTAGTATGTACCAAACGCAATGATGATGTCTTGAAGGAACTATGTTTAGGACCAGTCATTAAATACATCCACATCCATAAATATCATACCAACTGGATGAATCATTTGTGACGAATGAGTTCAGATATAGAATTTTCAAAGCCATGCTTTGTTATTGTCCAACAGGTAAGAGATCTCTGGGCCGTCCAAGGAAATGCTGGATACAAAATTCATCAGTGAGATCGTAACAGTCCTATAGGCCTAAGACTTGGTTAGATGAAGAAGAAGACTAATGTATTGCTCGGATGGTGAAGATTAAGTTGTTCCCAGAGGCAGTAGTCTTGATGTTCTTTTATGAGCTCAAAAATCTTCAGACTCGGGACCTGTGGCTTAAACTCACTCCTCAAGGACTTATCCCTGGATTTTGCCATCCTAAAAGACCCGAGCCAGGTTTGAACCCATATGATGCTTGGACTAGAGGATAGGAACATAATCACTAGACCACTCAGGCCAACAGGTAACATAATTATATATATAGGAGGTATGCAGATCTATTCCATAAAAGAAAAGATATTTAACAACAAGATACAGTGGAAAGAACATGTAGAAAGAATGGAAGAAAGTAGATTACCAAATAAAATCTTCCATCATTTTCTAAGAGGAAGAAGAGATTCAGACGTCCTCGGAAGAGATGGTCTTAGATCTATTAGTGAAGACGGAACAGGCAACTCTTGCCTAAACCAGGAAGTGAAGAAGTGAAGAAGAAGAAGAAGGAGGATTGCTGTAGCATTGATTAAGGAAAAGTGCTGTAAGGATTCTGGCTTCAAATCCCAATGAGGTCAGGACTTTTAAACTGGTCTAAACTAACTGGCAGCACATGGCCCTGGGACTGACTCAACCTCTATTGGAAATGAGTCCGATATTTGTCTGGGGATAAAGGCAGGTGTCATGCAGGACTGACAAGCCAGCTGACATCTTGTGTCAATTAGGTGGGAGCATTAATCTCCTACTCCCCCTTCCACTACAGGAATAAGTTTACATATATATATGATTAAGAAAGTTTTCTTCGGTTTTCCGTGTCATGGATTCAAGGTTGACATCTGGCCACTGATTCCAATGTTTTGGCATGATCTCACATGCCATTATCAAAGAATTATAGGTTCAAGTCACTGGTATAGGACTTATATCGTCGTCCTTCAAGCAGAAATCACTAAGTCCAAAATTGGCTGTTTTGAGATATTTACACTACTATATACAAAAATGATTCTTCACAGTCTGGCAAAAGTCACTAACTACTATTGCTGTCCTTTTTAATTAATAGATGTTTAATGTTTTCACCAAGTCCAGATTAGACATTATTTAGTCAAGCAGAAATCACTAAATGCACTTAATTAATTGTGCTCGTCATAAGTGTTTTCTTAAAGCTTTATCAAGCAGATGTAAAAGAGTAAAGAAAAAAACTTTACTATTGTTGCATCATACTTTATCAGCGCGACTTTTTTTACATTAATTAATTGTGCTGTGGTCTATAGGGATTTCTTTCGGTCTACAGAGTGTCAAGTGTTTAAAAGGAAGCAAATTCTATGTGTCTTGTAAATAGTTGTGCAAGATAATTTGTCCTTCTGGCAGATTTCACTAAGTCCAAAATTGTTGTTTTGAGATACAGTGATTATAAAATTTAATCAAACTTCAGAAGTCTGTTATGCCACAATGATGAACTTTAACTAAATCACTTCTTCTGATCACACTTACTTACTTACTTACTTACTCACTGGCACTATCGAACCTGTAGGTTCATGGCCGCGCGGACATAAGCTCTCCATACATCCCTATCCTAAGCTAATGCTTTCCAATCATTCCCTGTATAATCTACTTCCCTCAAATCATAGTTAATGTTGTTCTCCCACCTCATTCTTGGTCTACCAACTGGGCGTTTTCCCTCTGGCTTTCCTACAAGAAGTTTCCATGCACGTCTTTCATTCCCCATACGTGCAACATGTCCTGCCCATCGCAGTCTACGAGACTTAACTGCTCTTATTATATCTGGCTTCCTATAAAGACCATGTAGTTCATTGTTATGTAAAGTAAAGTAAAGTGATCCCACAACAGGCCCGGAGGCCCTTGGGGTAGTAGGAGGTTAAGGCTCCCACTTTTTCTAGACAATCGGCACTTTATGTCAGCCGGGTTGTCAGCCCTGCGTGACGGCCGCCTTTACCCCCAGAACAAGCGTCTGGTACTCATTTCCGTTAGAGGCTGAGTCGACCCCAGGGCCATAGTGCCGCCAGAGGATTTGGGTCAGTTTAAAAATCCTGACCCCAACGGGACTTGAACCCTCGACCCTCCGGCTTGTAGCTCAGTGCCTTAACCACTACGCTACGGCGTGCCCCCCAAAGTAAAGTGATCCCACAACAGACCCGGAGGCCCTTGGGGTAGTAGGAGGTTAGGGCTCCCACTTTTTCTAGACAATCGACACTTTATGTCAGCCGGGTTGTCAGCCCTGCGTGACGGCCGCATTTACCCCCAGAACAAGTGTCTGGTACTCATTTATGTAGTCTTCTCCATTCACCTGTCTGTTCATCTCTCTTTGGTCCAAAAATTTTCCTAAGAACTTTATTCTCAAATACTCGTAATCTCCTTTCCTCCCTTAAAGTAAGAGTCCATGTTTCGCACCCATATAATATAACTGGTAGAATAATAGTTTTATATATTTTCAGCTTAACGTTTTTTGAAAGGAGTTGGGACATCAAAAGTCTCTGCAATGCATAATAACATGCATTTCCAGAATTGAGCCTATGTATAATTTCTTTGTGCATCTCATTCCTATTTGTGATTATTGTTCCTAGGTATTTGAATTCAGCCACTTCCTCAAAATTTCCCTCATTTGTCATTAGCTGCCCATTTCCATTATATACTGAATTTCTACTTGTGACCATGTATTTAGTTTTACTGATATTTACTTCCAGTCCTAATTTCTTAGTGTTACTCAATAGTGTGTGCGTGTTGTCCTTTAGTATCTCCTCGCTATCGGCCAACAATACTACATCATCAGCATAAACTAACAGCTTATTAATACCATTGAGTTGTAAGCCTTCCTAATTCTCTAAAGATTTAATGGCATGCTCTAATACAAAATTAAATAGTAGAGGAGATAGTGCATCTCCTTGCTTCAACCCATTCTGGATTTCAAAAGTGTCTGAAAACAAGTTTGCCTACACGCACCCTACTCTTTGAGCCATTTAGACACATTCGTATAAGTCTAACTAACTTTTTAGGAATTCCGAACTCCAGCAGGATACTATATAACTTCTCCCTCTTAATTGAATCATATGCATTTTTGAAGTCTACATATAGTTGATAAACAGTACCATTATATTCCCATTTCTTTTCTAAAATCTGTCTTATACTAAACATCTGATCTGTTGTAGACCTGTTTCTTCTAAATGCATATTGATGATCTCCTAGAATGTCATCAGTATAGGGAGTAAGTCTGCTTACTAATATATTTGTTAGAATTTTGTACGAAGTTGAAAGTAATGAGATGCCCCTGTAGTTGTTGCAATCAGTTTTATCTCCTTTCTTATAAATTGGTACGATAATTGATTCCTTCCATTCATCTGGAAGAGCTTCTTTTTCCCAAATCATACTAAGCAACCAGCGTATCTTGTCCATCAATTTTTCTCCCCCTGATTTTATCAGTTCTGCTGGGATCTCATCTGAACCTGATGCTTTATACATCTTCAATTTTTCAATTGCCATTTCAACCTCTACTGCACTTGGCTCTGCAACTAGCATTTCTGCTGTCTGTAAATTATCCTCCTCAATGTCCTGTTCTGTATGTACATTTAATAGCTGATTAAAGTAACTTTTCCATCTATTTAATATACTCCTAGAATCTGCATCATATCCCCATTTTCATTCCGAATTATGTTTGTTCTAGCCTGAAACCCTTTCTTCTCTATACTAATTCCCTGATATAATTCTCTAATGTTCCTATTTTTTGCATTCATTTCAAGATCATTAATCTTCTCTCTCAAATATTCCCTCTTTTTACTCTTTAGTAACTTGGTGGTTTCCCGTCTAACACTACCCAAGTGCTCTAAATTTACCTCATTTGGTTCGTGTAACCATTTCATTTTTGCTAGCTTTTTTTCTTTACAATGTCGGCACATTCCTCATCAAACCATTTCTTGTTTTGCCTCTTTTTTAAACAACCAATGCCTTCTGATGCTGACAATTTAATAGTATCTCTTATAGCCTCCCATTCTTTATTTATATCAGTTTCTTCTTCGTTTGTCACATTGTCATCTGAAGATTCCAGTGCTTCAAATCTATTAGCAATTTTTATTTGGTATTCTTGCCGCATTTCATCATTTTTCAAGTTTTTTAATTCAAATTTTACAGAATCATCTTTAGCGTTTGTTCCTCTCATAAGCGATAGCCGTTGTCTGATTTTCACTCTGACCAGATGATGATCCGAATTGCAGTCTGTCCCTCTAACTGATCTAACATCAATGATGCTACTGTGCCAGCATTTATCCACTAATACATGATCTATCTGGTTCCGAGTTTCTCCATCTGGGGACGTCCAGGTGTATTTATGAATATCCTTATGCTGAAATGTTGTGCTCTTAACAATGAGATTCTTTGATGTGGCAAATGTGACTAATCTAATCCCATTGTCGTTACTATCTTCATGAAGACTGAATTTGCCTATTGTTGGTTTGAATATATCTTCCCGCCCCACTTTTGCATTAAAATCTCCTAAGACAAGTTTCATATGATATCATGAAAGGCTATCAAATAAGCATTCTAATTCTTCATAGAACTCATCCTTGATCTTGTCATCTTTATCTTCTGTGGGGGCATGTACATTTACAATTATAAAATCATGTCGTTTACCCTTTAGAATTATGTATGATATCCTATCACTAACAAACTTAATATCTCGGATAGGATCCTCCTCCTGACTAAAAAACCCGTTCCAAATGCAGGTCTTTCTGCACCCCCATAGTATAATGCAAAGCTTCCTGATTCCTGACTACCTTCTCCTGGCCACCTAACTTCCTGTAAAGCGACTATATCCAAGGGCGATTTATCTAGTTCCCGCGTTAATATCTCCTAGTTATATTTCTCATCATAATTGTGAAGTTCTTGCCATGTAGATCTGTATTATTTCTTAAAATAACCAAAACAATGGAGTTAGTGATTTCTGCCTGAATAAGGAAATCATTTTTGTGAGAAATATAAGGCACTGATTTTAGAAATACTTATTTTGCAATTTGTTATTATAAATAGAATTTGGCAATTCGTTTAATATAAATGATCCAGTTTTCAGTTACTTTGAAAACTAGACAACAAATATGATTATTACAAGTTTTTTTTTTCTCTGAGATCAAAAACATACATTTAAATTACACAGCAAATTATTTAGCTTCCCAATCCAATTAATTAAGTGAAAAAAATCTAGTCTCTTTGAAAATTGTACAATAAGTTTAAAGGTTACAAAATGTTTTTAGATAAAAAATATTGCCAATTAGTTACACAACAAATAATCTGTTCAACTCATTCCAAAAATAGCTTAGTCGCTTCTTTGGTCTTCAGGATCGCTTTCACTTTCCATGCTTAGTTCTGGATTTTCCCCTTGGATTGTTCCTGAGTGTGGCAAGGAACGATACTAAGGTTGAAATTCTATTGAAATTACTCCTTCATCACAGAGCAACATCAAGTTCTTGTACTTCTGTTCAGATATAGGGAAGAGAGCCTTGTAAGCCGTAAGGGAAATAGGCATATTCTTGGGACGTCTTCGGCCAAAAATATGTATTTGTGAGTAATTCCCA
This sequence comes from Diploptera punctata, assembly GCA_030220185.1. Lineage (NCBI taxonomy): Eukaryota > Metazoa > Arthropoda > Insecta > Blattodea > Blaberidae > Diploptera > Diploptera punctata. The sequence goes on from JASPKZ010007586.1 coordinate 226,373, forward strand.
AAATGCTCATTCCTGTACTTAATTTTACTAAAGTAGATTTTTTTTTCATTTCATTGGATTGAAAAGCTAAATAATAATTTGCTGTGTAATTTAAATGTATGTTTCTGATCTCATAGAAAAATAAACTTGTAATAATCATATTTGTTGTCCAGTTTTCAAAGTAACTGAAAACTAAATCATTTACAATAAACACGTTGCCAAATTATGTTTATAATAACACATTACAAAGTAAATATTTCTAAAATCAATGCCTTATATTTCTCACAAATGTGATTTCGTTCTTCAGGCAGAAGTCACTAACTCCATTATTTTGGTTATTTTAAGAAATAATACAGATCCACATGGTAAGAACTTCACAATTATGACGAGAAATATAACTAGAAAGTGTGATCAGAAGAAATTATTTAGTTAAAGTTCATCATTGTGGCGTAGCAGACTTCTGAAGTTTGATTAAATTTTAAAATTGCTGTATCTCAAAACACCAATTGTGAAATCTGCCTGAATGACGATGATATAATCAACACATTGAGTTTTCACTGTGGTTCGTTTCAGAAGCTGTACACCCATCCAAGGTTTAGGTCTTATACAATTAAACATTGAGTTCTCACTGTGGTCCATTTCTGAAGCCTTATACCCATGTAAGGTTTAGGTCTTATATAGTTAAACACCTTCAGTTTTCATTGTGGTTCGTTTCAGAAGCCTAACACCCATCCAAGCATTGACCACACTCCATGTTGCCCAACCAAGAAAACTTTCTTAATCATACTTACATCTGCAAAAATCTACAATATAACACACACACACACATATATATATATATATATATATATATATATATATATATATATATACACCGTGTCCACAAATATAGTATCATACTTTAAACTACTACTATGTCACTTTGGATAATCGTATCTAAATGGAATTTGTGACAATCAAAAGACAAACTCAAAAAGCTTTTGCTATAACCTCATAGATATTGAATGTGGCCTCCATGAGTGATGCTGGAGACATCAAGATGATATTCCCATTCACGCCACACACCCTCCTAACATATGTGAAGAAATGTACTGGATGCCAGCAATGATACAAAGTTGGATCTCTTGCAGGTTTTGAGGCAATGGGGGTACATAGACACAATCCTTTATCTAACCCCATAAAAAGAAATCTCAGACTGTCAAGTCAGGTGACCTCGGCAGCCACTTGTAGAAAACATTATCTTCATCTCCAGCATGTCTAATCCATCTTCCTGGAAACCAGTCATTCAGATGCTCCCGAACATGCAAATGCCAATGGGGAGGTGCTCCATCTTGCTGGAAAAGATATTCATTGCCTTCTTCTTGTTCCAATTGTGGAAATTACCATTCAGTGAGCATATCAAGATTTGCACTGTTGACAGTGGCCTCTAGAAAGAAAAATGGGCCATAGACTTTATGTTTTGATACAACACAAAAGACATTCACTCTAGGGGAGTCTCTTTCAACTTCCACAAAGGTATTTGGATTCTCACTCCCCCAAATCCTAACATTATGCCTGTTCACTTTTTCACTAACATGGAAAATTGCCTCATCACTGAGAATTATTTTTTCTGACAGTTCATTATTCCCCTTTAGTGCCATAAAATTCTCAGAGAAATTTAATCGCTTTGCACGGTCATCAGATTTCAACTTATGCACTAATTGGAGTTTGTAGGGGTGGAACTTCAGTCATGTATGTAGGATCTTAGATACGGTGGATTTAGGGATGTTTAACTGTTGACTAGCTCTATGGACAGACTTCTTGGGACTACGCACAAATGCCTCCCGCACTTGATCCACAATTCCTGCATCAACAGATGGTCTCCCTGAATGGCCTTTCCTTTGAATACATATACAGCCACGATCCACAAAATCACGGTACCACTTCAAAATTGACTTGTGTGTAGGAGTCTGATGTTGAAATCTTCGCCTAAAAGCACGCTGGACTAGCACTGGACTCTGCGTGGTGTGATATTCCAAAACACACCAACTACGTTCTTGGAGGTTCGCCATAACTCCTTAAAACTTATTTCATAACTTCTTTAATAACAACACAATTTCAAAAGCACAGCAAACATTCACATTTAACCTGTCTGTTAAATATCCAACAATGAACCCATATCATGATTAAAAATTTAGTTCAGTTTCTGTATTGTTGTCCATTATTCTCCATTGTTGATATTGTCAACACGCACAAAACTTTTTGAGTTTCTCTTTTCATTGTCACCAATTTCATTTAGATATAATTATCCAAAGTGATGTAGTAGTGGTATAATTTATAAAACTATATTTGTGGACACGTATATATATATATATATATAAGTTTATTAGTAGGTGTATGTCTGTGTGCCAGCCTAACTCTATAATGCCTAGTGCAATTTCAACCAAACTAGGAAAACGTATGTATAATAATCTGAAAAAGGCAATAAGGGATAAGAGACCTCCGGGTGGAATCAAAGTGGGTGACATGTAAAAATAATCAAATACCACTACATATTTTTTTTTAAAGAAAAAATTAACTCCTGAACCAGGAATCAAACCTCTGACTCTGTATGTCAGTGTGCAGTCCATTGCACTATTCAAGACCCATTATAAACAATACATTTTCTTTCACTTATACTTACACTAGCAGATAGCTAGCGCCATTAACAATTCTATCAAACAATTTCTATTCAATGTATTTTTAATATGAATTTACATGACTTTTAAACAATAAAGCTTATTATTTTGCAGCTTATGGAATGTATATTTCTTTTGTTAAATTGAAGTTAATTTCTAATGCTAGCTTATTTAAAAATGTTGGACTGCAGTGAAATCAAATCATTCATAACCATAAGAGTACCTATTGGATTTTAAAGTAAGAGTCCATGTTTCGCATCCATATAATATAACTGGTAGAATAATAGTTTTATATATTTTCAGTTTAACGTTTATTGAAAGGAGTTGGAACATCAAAAGTCTGGGTAATGTACAATAACATGCATTTCCAGAATTGAGCCTATTGTGCATCTCATTCCTATTTGTGATTATTGTTCCCTACATACTCACTGGCACTATCGAACCCATAGGTTCATGGCCTCGCAGACATAAGCTCTCCATACATCCCTATCCTGAGCTAATGCTTTCCAATCATTCCCTGTATAATCTACTTCCCTCAAATCATAGTTAATGTTATTCTCCCACCTCATTCTTGGTCTACCAACTTGACGTTTCCCTCTGGTTTTCGTACAAGAAGCTTCCATGCATCTCTTTCATTCCCTACACGTGCCACACGTCCTGCCCATCGCAGTCTCTAGGTATTTGAATTCAGCCACTTCCTCAAAATTTCCCTCATTTGACATTAGCTGTCCATTTCCATTATATAATGTATTTCTATGTGTGACCATATATTTCATTTTATTGATATTTACTTCCAGTCCACAGTTTTCAAAAAACTTCTTATGAGAAGAATCTTAATAACTTCATTCCTCCGGAATTCACTAACAATCTGTATCTATATAAAAATAAAATTCTTACCTAAATCAGAATCTTCAGAAGAAAGATGGCCACTTATACGATTAGCATAACGTTTCTTTTTCTCACGTATTACCTGAAAAATCAACACACATTTTACTTCATTTAGCTGAGAAAAAATAATCATAAACACACTCCATCATGATGGCCTGTTACAATCTCAATCCATCTCTTTCCATGTGGGTGATAGTAAAGCAGGTTTTTGGGATTCTGTTATTGGACATATGTTGAAATGAGTTTTTCAATTGTATTGTTACTTGTTTATAAAATGGATAACTGATTCTAACTGAAGTTTTTGCAGGACCTCTGCGACCCCATCAGGAAAAACCTACTTACTAATCTCCTCAGCTTCATCTCGCTGCCTGTAATTTGACGGGTGGCCTTATTTCTAATTTTCATTCTTCCAGATATTTGCCGCGGTGGACTAGTGGTTATGCTCCTTGCCTCTGGTGCCGAGAGTCACGGGTTCAATTCGGCCAGTGTTGATGGATATTTTTAGGGAGGACTTTAAGCTTTGGGCCAGAGTCTGAAGATTTTCAGGCTCGTAAAAGATCCTTCAGCCTGAATAAAAGGACTCTAAGCAAAATTTACCAACCTCATTATGATAGTAATACTTTAGTTGCCTGCTAGATGTCTCACTGGGTCGGTAAGTTGACCACATACCATTCATGACATCTATGAGCAAATAAGTGTAACTAAATTAACTTGGTCAAGTAACTCTTAACAAAGGAGAGACTAAGGCTCAACATTTAGCTATGCCACTGTATATAGATTATTCCTCCAAACATGATATTATGCAGTTATGTAGGTAGGAAATAACACTATGAGGTTTATTTTAATTTTGTTTAGTTGTTTCTTGACTCACCTCTTACTTCTTAACTCCCTTGAATATATCTAGATTTCGTCACTGTTTTGTGACATTCTCAATGCTGTTCACGTTCACAACTGACGTCCAATGGTCTCCTCTCCTGCAGACTTACCTCAGTCTTGATATGCAAGGGAATTAAGAAGTATGAGGTGAGTCAAGAAACAACTAAACAAAATGATATTATGCAATTCAGATGTATCCGTGTAAGTGTTCTAAACCCACCCACTACAACTTTTCATGCTTCAGGTTCTGCACTAGTAGATAGATGACAATAATGTGGTATATTTTCAATTTAAACAGCACTTTAACATACCATTTTATGTCAATCATGTATATACAGAAGAGGGTGTGTTAAGATGTGAGTTATATAAAGGACGGTCAGTTTTTTCATCCACTGCACCAGGTTGTTTTCACGACATTTCTGTGATTTTCTCTTGAGAATGACAAAATTGTACTCCATTACTTACATTGGGGCACTGGGAGGCAAAGTTACATTACCCCGATGATATTATGGGTAATAAATGATAATGAAGCAATAAATAATAATAACATGCTGCTCACTATACTGACACCCTTAGCTGGCCAGAAAAAGTATCTCAACTTTTTTTTATTTTCAGTTTTTCTTACCACAGTAATCTTTAATGATCAGTCCACCTATTTACTAAGCTAAATAGATTAATTTGTACAGAAAGTCACAAAAAATGTCAATGAATATTGTAAATAAAATGTAATTAAAACCATAAGCAAAAAAGCAGTATTACTGTTTCCTAAGCTCTGATATAAGTATTGCTACTATTATTTGAAAATACAATAGGAAGTAACATTATGAGGTTTAACTTAATAAATAAATAAGTTTGGTCTTTATTATTCTTACCTCATATGGTTGTTTTTATTATACATATGTTTCAGTTGGTACAGACTGATTTTCCCAAGTTGTTGGCCCTGGATCTCGACTCCTGCTCCCTCTTATAAAAAGGGGGGGGAAGTAGAAAAATCTGCAGTACCTGCTCACAATTGGTCAGAATAGATTTAAACACAAAATTATTAAAACAGTTAGGAAACACAAATGAACTCCATATGCGAGAAAAATCTACATACAGAAGAACAAGGAGAGAATTATGAATTTTTAAATTCCCGGGGAGAGGAATCTAATTAGCAAGTTCTTTGGACCACAGAAAGAGGGAACAGGAGTTGAGATCCAAGTCCGACGAGTTGGGAAAAATCAGTCTGTACCAACTAAAGATGGGGCAAACATGCCTCGAAACATATGTCTAACAGAAACAACCATATGACCAAACATATTTATTTATTGCTACTATTAGTTAAAACAGTATTATGTATAATATTATATATTGTAGGGATGAAGCAAATATCCGGTAACTATCTGGTATCTGGCCTATCTGCCTAAATTTACTATCTGGCAAGATACCGGATAATAAGTGATTATCTGGCTGGAAACCAGATAATAAGTGAGTATCTGGCCGGATAACGGATTTTAAAAAATATGAAATGTAAAATTTAGGTATTTTATTTAATCACAAATATAATTACTACATTTTAATTTTACAACAAAAATAAATTAGTACTCTCCTGCACTAAGGACAAATTATAGTAAATGAATACTAATATCTCTACACGATGAATCAGAAGTTTATTTAAAAACTATGTTTTATATAAAAGCACATAAAAATTACACCAATAACGTTAAAAAAATATTCTTGAATCATATTTTTTTCATATTATGTAGCTACCTGCCAAGATGTTTTCGACGAATTCAACATAAGTATATACCTACACCTACCTACCTAACCATAACATCCAATTGATAAATAGATTGATCAATTCCATGAGGTAATTAAAAACAAATGAAAAAATATGTTAGTTTTGTTTGGTACATAATGCCATGAGAAATTTTAACATTGCATAACACACAAACAGCAAACTATGGATCGTCACTGTCTATATCAAAATATTCCCATAAAGGCGATATTTGCTTTACCACTGTAATTTTTGGTTGCTAAATTATTTTAGAATTACGTATAAAAATAATTTTATAATAACCTCAAATTACAAAAGCATGTTTTTTTAATAAACTCAAACTTTTGTGTTTGCAATCAATTCAACAAGTCAATGAAACACTTGGTAACTTCGCTCATGAAGGAAAAGGCCTAAATTCAGCCAAGTCCGTCCGATTGTTCATGCGCCAACTATGCACCAATCAGCAATGTTCAGCCAGATATCCAGCTCTAAGGTTGGCCAGATATCCGGTATCCAGCCAAACAGCTATCCGTTTCATCTCTAATAGGGTGGATGAATAACCTTATACTAGCTAGAATGATCAGATCACTAGTTTCACTTAAAATGTATAATCTTCCTTTATTTTATTTACAACAGTGGTTCTTGACAATCTTCTTCTACAAGTTCTTGACAATTTCAAGATCATTAATGTCTCCATTATTAATTGAAATTCTGCAATTGTCACTAACACTCCTAAATAACCAAAGTTACTGCAATTTTTCTAACTTATTCCTGCAACTACACACCGGTCTCCAACTCTTCAGAACGTTGCCCTTTAACTCACTACTGTAACTCAACTTCACTGTCACTGCAGCCCCAAGTCCCATCTTACATAGTCAGTGAAGGCCCATCCTACACGAGACCTGTAGGCCTGAAGTTTGGGGATTCTTCACTGAGATGTCACCAAAAGGTTTGTTGTGTTGCCTATGCTGTCCTTCCAATCCAACCAAAACACTCAGTGAGGGACACAAACTACTCCCACCTCTCGAATGCCCCACGGCTAAGGCATTCACAAGGCCAGCTGTGGGCTACATCTCTCCAGAAATGTTAAAACCTCACACACAAATTACATCTTCAAGATTTGCCCTCGGGCACCTTTAGTCATCATCATGATTGGTGGTACAGTCCATTGCAGGCCTTGACTGCCCCAACTAAGCGCCTCCATGCATTTCTATCATCTGCCTTCCTTCTCCATCCCTGGACTCCGATAACTTTCAGATCCCGTTCCATGCTGTCTAGCCACCTGATAAGAGGTCTTCCAACTTTTTTTTCTCCTCTATTTTAGAGAATGTGACTCTATAGATAATGTCTGTTTCTTTCAGTCAATGTAAATGGCCCAGCCATCTCAACCTTGATGATTTTATTATTCTGACTATGTCAGTATCAGCATATAATCATATAATTCATGATTATACGACTACTCGTATCTACTGTACCAGTTTCCATTTTAATTTATTGGTCCATAGATTTTCCTTCGAATCTTTCTTTCAAATACTTTCAATTTATATTCATCATTTTTAGTTAATAGCCAAGTTTCATTTCCATACAAGATAACAGGCTCAGGAAAGTTTTGTATAATTTGGATTTAGTTTGAAGACTAAGATATCAACTACTTATTATTTTTTTTTATTCCATAATACAGTGTGCCCACAAAGTCCTGCTACCAAAACAATGTAACTTAGCTTCTAAACTATTTGAGATAGAGACATGTGGTTTTTTGCAATGTATTCTACATCTTCCAAAGTTTTGTTTACATTTGTTGCAGATTGTGATTTAAACAACAATGAAGACACCACAGGAAAATACCCAATGTGTATGGTGGTATGCTGAGTCTGGTAAATCACCAGTACCCCATATCCGAATGTTATGGCAGTTAACATGTCTAGACGCAAAGAAATTTGCTTCATCAGAGAACATCGCCCTCTACAGGTACTCATTGTCTTTGTCAATTGTATTCAGCATAGAATCAGCATATTCTGCATGACAAGGGAAGTCAGTTGGCAGCGACACTTGCGTAATTTGCTCTTTATAAGCCTGATGATGTAGCCATTTATGGAGGACTTCATGAATGGTTGATTTTGGTAAATGCAGCTCCCGTGAAGCACGACGAACCAATTTTTGAGGTCTGAGTTGAAATGAAAGTTGCCCATTTTAGACAGTTTCTTGGCTCACACCTGGTTGTCCACTCAGTGGTTAGTCCATTACACTGCCACTCACTAGAAATTTCTAGGCCCATTTAATTATGGATGATTTGGACGGAGGATCTCTTCCATATTGCCAGCAGAAAATTTGATGAACAGTTACTGGTGATTTATCAGACTCAGCATTCGACCATACACATTGAGCCTTTTCCTGTGGTGTCATCATTGTCATTTAAATCAAAATCTGCAACAAATGTATATAATCACGAACTTCTTGACACTTACCAATCAGGATTTCAGGCTGGTTACAGCAAGGCATCTGCATTTCTTAACATTATTAAAAAGACATATGTGAGGCTATTGATCAGAGTACATTGACAATCCTAACTCTAATCGAGTTTTTGACAGCTTTTGACACGGTTAATACATACATTTTACTGTCAAAATTTAATAATAATAATTTTATTGCAGCCAAATAGCCAGGATGAAAATAGAATACATTTTAAATTTACATATTTGCATATTCACACATTGTTTTTGTTCTTTTTGTGCATAGCTCAATGTGATATCGGTCACACGATTTTTCGCATAGCGTACATTGACAGTCTTTATTTGCTTCATGAAATTTTGTGTTCTTGCATATCAGGTGGTGGAATCCATGGACTGCCAACCTAGTGATGACGTGTCTCATTTCGAAATTTTCTTTTGTCCACGCACGGTCCACCATTGCCCCGGTGCTGTAGAATTCTGGATGTATTTCTTCTCTTTTTCTGTTCAATGTTGCTAGCAGCTGCTCAGATGCGCTGGTGCTGGGTAAGAGTATGCTTGTTCTGAGGTCGTCGATGAGGAAAGTTTCCTTCGCCAGTAGGTATGCGAGTCTTGAATGTGTTACTTTTGACACTCCTAATACTGCCTTTATATATCTCGCTTTCACCCTTTCTAGAGAGGAAAGATTCTTCATTGTTAAATGTGTCCATATGAGTTCTATGCCGTATGTCAGTATTGGTAGAATTTTTGCTCTAAATAACAGCATTGCCGTCTCTAAGGTGAGGGATCTAATGTTTCTTATTTCATGCATTGCCATTATTGCCTGGGTTGTCTTTTCTGTGATATGTTTTGTGAAGCATTTCGCGCTTGTTTGTAGGGTGATGCCTAGGTATTTGAAGTCTGGTACTATTTTCAGTTTAGTTTCCCTTATGTATATCTCTTCATTTATGGCAGCTCTTCCTCCGTTTCTGAAGATCATTGTGTCCGTTTTTGATATATTAATGTCCAGCTTGTTCTTTGAGCACCATTTTTCCACTTCGTTTATTGTTTCCTGAAGTGTTGTTATGTCTCTGGAACCGATTACGATGTCGTCCGCATATGCGCACGAGAAGATACCATCTTTTTGGGTAATTCTAATGATTTCTTCGGTTGCTAGTATAAACAGTAAGGGGCTAAGTGGATCGCCCTGCAGTACTCCATTTGTTTGAATGATCGGTTTTGACATGACGATGTTATCTGAGACATATATTTCATTCCAGCTCAGCAGTGTATTGATGAGGTTCGTCCATATGTTATTGTTTCCTAGCGTCTCCTTTAGTTTTTCTATCACTAGTTGCCTGTCTAGTAGATCGAAGGCCTTCGTGAAGTCTATGAAGACGGTATAAAATTTCTATCTGTCTTCTAATGCTTCCCAAATATGTTTCAACAAGAGTTCGATTGCGTTTAGAGTTGACTTTCCTTTTCTAAACCCGAATTGATTTTCTGGTAGATGCTCATCTATTTCCTCCCTTATTCGTCCTGTTATTAATTTGGTGAAAATTTTGAAGGGACAGTTTTCCAGAGCAATACCTCTATATTTGTTGGGGTCTTTCGGGTTTCCTTCCCCTTTATATAATACCTTGACAATTGATTTTCTCCATTGTTCAGGTATGGAGGCTGTTTGTATGCATTTGTTGTATAATTTTGTCCAAACCTGGTCTAACAGATGTACCGTGTCTTTTATGTATTCATTGTCTATTCCGTCCGGGCCCGCTGCTTTCTTGTTTTTGGAGTTACATATTGCATATCCAACTTCTTCTGTGGTCAGGGGTATCCAGTTTGTGGGTATTGGTGTTAATATTTCTTGAGGGTTCCTTTTGCCGCAGATTGGTCTCTCTTTATTGAGTATGTTGTTGAAATGCGACTCCCATATTCCCATGTGAATGTAGTGTGTTTGCGCTTGTTTCTTTGGGCGGAGTGCTAACTGTCAAAATTTAAGTTACTAATTTTTTCTGAAAATTTGATTCAGTGGTTTTACTCCTACATTACTAGTTGCCAACAATGTGCTGTTGTAGGTGATCATTTTTCTTCATGGAGGTCAGTGGAGTGCGGAGTACCACAAGGATCAGTATTAGCTCCAATTTTATTTTCTATCTAGGCCTACATCAACGACATAAGTGACTGCATTAAACATTGCAAATATCATATCTATGCTGATGACTTACAACTTTATATACACACTAGACCTGAACTGATTAGCGACACAATTAAACAACTTAATGAAGACATTGACTCCATAGCAACGTGATCAAAACTATCAGACCGTATTATAAATCCTGAGAAGTCAAAAGCAATTATCATCGGCCATCAAAGTATATTAAACAAAATTGATTATTCATCGATAATAATTTCTGTAAATATAATTCAAACTGAAATTCCACTTAAACCCTCAGTGAAAAATCTTGATGTGTATTTCGACCAAAATCTTAGTTGGCAGGTTCATTTAAGAGAAACTTGTAAACAAATATATTCAATCTTCCATTCCCTAAAACGTTTGAAAATTTTCCTTCCTTCTTCATTGAAAAAAGTACTTGTCTCAACTTTGATTATGCCGCATTTCGAGTATTGTGACTTACTCTTAACTGACATGAGTATCACATTCGGACAAAGACTGCAAACGAGTTCATAATGTTTGTGCACATTATATAATAATGCAACCTACGTAAATCACACCACATAACTCCAGTATTTGAAATGTTGTCTTGGCTCCGATTGGAAGACAGGCGATAGATACATTGTCTCTGCTTCCTATACAACACTTTGTCCACCTCATCACCCCTTTATATTTCTACTCACTTTCATTCGCTATCCTCCCACCATAACTTTAATACACGATCGAGAAGAAATTTAACTCTAGCTGTTCCTCTACATCGAACATCTCTCTAATCCTCATCCTTCCTTGTTTCAGCCACCCGACTCTGGAATTCCCTCCCCTTGTATATTAAGGACTGCCCGACTCAAAAACAGTTTAAAAAGAAACTCACTTCATATTTCCTTAGACAATATAATATATAACCATGTTACATGTATACTTTTATTATTCCTTTATATTTTAAACTTTCTTTATCAAGCCAATTACTTAATCTAACAATAGGTTATTATTTTTGTTATTATTATTATAATTACTATTTTCCTTTCTTTCCCTTGTCAACTTTATATTGTGTAGTCTATGATTATCTATTATGTATCATTTATCATAATTCTTATCGTATGTATAATTTAACTCTGGTGAAGTAGAAGAGAAGACCTTACGGTCTTAACTCCATTAGGTAAAATAAATAAACAACATATATATTTCCCAGTACTAATCTATGATTAATTTCAGTATCTTTAACAAACTGCTCATTTACCAAATGTTTAAAGATCTTCAGATATGTCTTTTGGCTTAGTAGGACATAATAGCCATCTGGAACCATCCTATAGCCATACCAATTCACACTATATTGCTGCTCCAATTTATACTGATAATACTTATAAACAAGTAAACCTTACCCTTTTCTGTAAAAGTGTGTAATACATTGACATATTTCTTGAAGCGTCTTCCACTAGGAAACAATTTGAACACTGATTCAGAATAGAGCCATGGTGACAATATTCGTGACATCACTACTGAACTAATCCTGAAAATTAACAGTAATAACAGCAATGAAAAAGTAATGTGATCCCACTGCTGATAGTAAGAGGTTAAGTCTACCATTGTTCCAGACAATCAGCATGAAATGTCAGCTCCACCTTAACCCCCAATATAAGTCTGGTATTATGAGTCAAACTGAGGGTCACTTACTGCCAGAAGCTATAGTAGACCAAAGGCGACGCATGAGAGTAAAAACTTTACCAAAAAAATTACACAATTATATAAAGAAGATATGTTATAAATATACATGGGAAGCCAGGGGTCTTAAATCAATAATCGACTATGCTATATGTAATAAAAAATTAGCATCTAAAGTTCTTGATACAAGAGTTTACAGAGGACCTGAAATCGAATCAGACCATTACTTACTTGTTTGTCCAATTCGTATGCCACCGAGATGGAAAAATAAAAAATAAAATTAATAATATAAAATTTGAAAATGTGGACCATACTTATAAAGGAAGTCTTTTCCGAGATCCCACTATTACCTGGCTATACAAATGCAGATTAGATCGTCTAGTTCAAGAAACACCAGTTGGCGAAAATATTGAAGAAGAATGGCTTGCTCTACAAAGTATTTTGACACAAGCAGCAAATGAAAGCCTGGGTATCAAAACTTAATGGAATCGAAAAAAAGGACTACAGATATGGGATGAAAACATAAAAAAGTAATTGATGATAAACGTGAAGCATACAAAAAATTCTTGTCTACAAAAAAATATGAAGATAAAGTAGAGTATCATAGGAAGAGAGCCATAGACAAAGCTGGGAACAATTTGTATAATTTTTGGAAAATGATATCACTAGGCCTCAACTGAAAATATATAAAGTTTTAAAAAATTTAAATAATGATTCAAAAGAAAATGCACATTTAAATTGTATATCTAAAGAATCTTGGCTTAACTACTTTCATCATTTATGGACACAAAAGGATGATTTATTACAAATACCAATTTCTAATAACACTGATTTGGAGCAAATTTCTATAGATGAATTAACTAATGTTGTTAAATCATTACAAAGTAACAAAGCTCCCAGAGAAGACCACATTAATCAAGAATTATTTAAATTTTCAACTAAACAAATTTTAGACAGATTTCTTATTCTCCTTACTATGATATGGGAAGGACAAGAACCACCACAAAGCTGGAACAAATCCATAGTAATACCAATCTTCAAAAAAGGAAGTCGCCAAATCAAAGATAACTATCGTGGAATTAGCTTGTTGAACTCTGGATATAAAATGTATGCTAATATAGTTGAGAATAAATTGAAAAAAAAGTATGAAAATATAATTGGAGAAGAGCAGAATGGATTCAGAAAGGGCAGATCTTGTACAGATGGATTCTTCACTCTAAAACTACTATTAGAAAAGCACAAGCAATTCAACACTGCTCAAAACAATTAGAGGAACACTTGTAATAATTTAAATAAGTAATTATTTTTTTAAGCTGTGGTGCTGAAAGTTCGACAATATCTAAATTGAATTATTAATTTTATCACTGGATACAAATTTTAAAGATCCATGGCCTAAATACAGAGAAATTATCTCAAATAAAAAATATAGAGAATTTTTTTTATTTTGGAAGGCACTGGCCACTTCTAATTGGTAAGCTTCCTGATGTTGCTATAGTGACGAATGTTGATTATTGCCTTGTTTATTGAAGTCTCTGACAAAATGAGGCATTTAAATGAGTTTGAAGTGTATCATGCTCCACATCTTTTACGACAAGGTCATTCTCTGCGACAAGTGGCTAGAGAGCTTGGGGTTTCTCCTTCCGTGGTGTCCAGGTTACGCAACAGGCACAGAGAGACAGGTCAGTATTGTAGAAGACGTGGCCAGGGCCGTAAATTTAAAATAAGGCCCCAGGATGGCAGATACGTTGTTCTTTCTGCTCTTCGACAGCGTACAAAAATTGCAAAAGACCTGCAGAATGACCTTCATATGGCTTCCGGAATCCGGTTTCAGACCAAACGTTAAGGAAAGAGAATATTCGTCCAAAAAGGCCCGTTAAAAAACCACGCTTAACAAATGGGCATAAGGCAGCAAGATGTACGTATGCTGAAAACCATGGTGATTGGAACCTGAACAAGTAGGAGTCTGTGCTCTTCTTGGACGAATCCAGGTATCGTCTTACACGTTGTGATGGTCGATTGAGGGTGTGGGGACGGCCAGGAGAAAGATTTTCTGCAGAGGCTGTACAGGAAATTGATAGATTTGGAGGAGGTTCCATAATGGTGTGGGCCGGAGTTATGTACGACAATCGTATGGACCTTGTACTTGTTCCCCAGCGACTGAATGCTGTCCGGTATATTGAGCACGTTTTGGAAGAGCATGTAGTACCTGCTGCCATTGGTGTAGGCCCTGGATTTCTGTTTATGCAGGATAATGCCGGGGCACATTCTGCGGCTGTCACCAGGGATTTCTTGAGGAGGAATGAAGTTGAGGTAATGGAGTGGCCAGCGGTCAGCCCAGACCTCAACCCTATTGAACACTTGTGGGATCTTCTAGACAGGAAAGTCAGGAACCGACATCAAGCTCCACAAACTCTGCAGCAACTTGGAGATGCTCTGAAGGAGGAACAGGAGAATATCCCGCAAGAGGAAATCCAGAATTTTATTGGGAGCATGCCACGAAGGTGCCAAAGTATCATTGAATGTTGTGGAGGCCATACACGATACTAACTCTATATAACGAGTGTTTAACTTTGAAAAATAAGCACAAGATTCAATTGCTTACATAGCAGAATTATTTGAAAAGTTAATTGTCAGAGTTATTCATTTGTTTTTACTGACATGAGCAATAAATAAATAAATAAATAACCACAAATAATGTACTTTATTAATTTCATGTTTGTACCTTTATCCAATGAAAAAATATTTGCATATTTCATAGTGTTCCTCTAATTGTTTTGAGCAGTGTAGAAAGTCATGTCGCCTTTGTTGACTTCATAAAGGCTTTTGACAAAGTAGACAGAAATATATTACTACAAATTTTAGCTGATGATAACGTTCCACAACAATATATTACTAATATCTTCAACATCTATAAAGATAATGAAATCTCTGTTAAACAAGATGGCAAATTATCTTCTTGGGAAAAGATCAACACTGGAGTAAGACAGGGATGTGGACTTTCACTGGTGCTTTTCATATATATATATATATATATATATATATATATAATATATATATGAATAGAATAATAAACAAATGGAGGAAAACACAACAGGGATATATACCCATCAATAGGAACCTCAAACTCGATGCTATTCTTTTTGCAGACGATTTAGCTCTTCTGGCACTTTCCGAAAATTATTTGCAACGATCAATTTATAATTTACAAAAAATCGGTGCCTAATTTAATATGGAAATATCAATTAACAAAACTAAAATGATGGCATTTCATGGGAAGGACCCCATACAAAGTAAAATCTGTCTCCACAATAAAATATTAGAGATCTAATCAATTTAAATATCTTGGATATTATCTCTCTATCTGGGATGAAAAGAATATCCCTGAAAAAATTACTAGTTATAATAAAAGTTTGGGAATTATTAATCAAGTTATGAAACCATCCCTTATCTAAAAAGCACCAGATTATGTTTATATAACACTTTGACTAGACCAGTGTTGACCTATGGTAGTGAAGCATGGACACTAAAAAGACAACATGAAAGCAGAATAACGGCTTGTGAAATGAGATTCATGTGCAGAACAGTGGGTTAAACCAGATGGGATCGGAAAAGGAACACTGATATCTTAAAAGAATTGAAGACTACGCCAATTTTGGAATATATTAAACAGTACCAACTAAATTGGAAACATCATCTAGAAAGAATGAGTTCAAATCGGATCCCCAAAGCTGTTTATAATTATATACCAAGAGGACGAAGATCTCTGGGCTGTCCTATGAAACGCTGGAGGGAAAATTTTCTGTAGGATTGTAACAGGCCTTGGCCTAATACTTGGAAGGAAAGAAGAAGAAGAAGAAGATATGTTATATATAATTCAATTATAGTTTTGCCGAACTGTTTCAACTGCTTAAGACTTGTTATGTGATGAAATGAGGGTTTGTGTCTTTTAGGGCTTTATGAAAATTATTCAAATCCTCAAAACCTGTTTTATTCCAAACATTCTTTTCAGACAAAAACAAAAGACACGGCCAGCAGAGTAATTTTTTTAGATTATTGCAGCCACATAACCACGGGATTGTTTGATAGGAACTTGGATTGAAATGTTCTGTGAAACTTTACGACTTTGTATTGAGTATTTAATTCAGTGAGACGCTGTGTAGATTTACAATTTTCAATTAATTTCATTTTGCCTTGAAATGACAGTAAGTTAACTGGATATTGTAAAAGTTTTTCAATAGCACACTCTCATATTACAGGTTCATGATGGTGTTGCAACTCTGTTTGAACATTCGTGGCAGAGTTACTAGCATGAGAGCATTCTTGGAAGCTCTTGGCAACTCACATCCATAAGATTCACTCATGACAAAATGCAGAATAAAATAAATTACAAGAAACACCTGAAAATTCACTATTTACAGTCACACTAGGTCACAATAAAATATATCCTATAAACAATTAAACTAAATAAAATTTAAAAAACTGATATTCCAATACTAACTGAGGACAACAAACTTTACTTTTCCTTTAACATAGAATGTCGGCCTGGCGCATCCAACCCATCAGAAACAGAATATTAATTTGGGAAACCTCCGACAGATGACACTAGCGTACAGATTTAACTTATAAATTATTTACTTATAGACCTATTTAAAATGAGTTCAACATTTTATCTTAAGAATTTTATAATTTTAAATTGATGTCTCACCACTGTATTGGACAGTTTAAAATCTCGACCCCATTGGACAGTAAGATGTGCCTTTCTTTCTTGTAGCATATTGCCTTAAGCAACTACATTATGTCATGCTCCAAAAACAATAATAATAATAATAATAATAATAATAATAATAATAATAATAATAATAATAATAATAATAATAATTCACTGGCTCTATTGAAACCATAGGTTTATGAACATAAGCTCTCCATGTATCCCTATCTAGAGCTAATGTTTTCGAATCATCATCTGTATACTCTACTTCCTTCACATCATGGTTAATGTTATTCTCCCATCTCATTCTTGCTCTACCAACTGGGCATTTTCCCTCTGGTTTTCCTACAAGAAAATTCCATGCTCCTCTTTCGTTCTCCATTTATGCCACATGTCCTACCACCATAGTCTACGAGACATAACTGTTCTTATTATATCTGGTTATAAAGATCACGTAGCTCACTTATGAAGTCTTCTCCATTTCACCTATTTGTTCATCTCTTTTAAAATAACACAGCTCTACAAAAAATATTTTTTTTGTTGCCCTGGATATCTCAGTGAATTTCTATGTTTTCAAGTGCACAATTTACGAATATATTCATGAAAGTGCTGAATGTGCTCTAGTTTTTATGATTTTTGCACATCTTATATCTTAAACAGTAAATGGCTTGTTACTAATAATTTTTTTTTTCCAGTCATGATTTGATTTCTGCGCATTTTTTTCGTATATAGAAACATCACATGATCCCCACTCTCACACCCCTAACTTTGCACATCGGCCGTGATCTCAGTTATTTGACAAAATTAAAGTACTCACGACGTGCATCTGGATATGATAAAACAATTCGTCAAAGCGTTGGACAAGGAAGGAAAATGTTTCAAATACATTTGTAGAAAATTTCCTAAGCTCAGTATGTAAAAGTTAAAAGGCAGAATATTCTATGGTCCTCAAATTCGGCAATTGATGAAAGATGCAAATTTTATCAAAGTTATGACTGTTCCGGAAAGTGAAGCTTGGAAGGGTTTTGTATTGGTAGTAGAAAATTTCCTAGGTAACTATAAAGCACCAAATTATAAATAAATTGTGCAAAACATGTTGATAAGCTTCAAGATTCTGGGAGCAAATATGAGTATAAAGTTACACTTTCTCCACAGTCACTTGGATAGATTTCCAGATAATTTAGGAAATTATAGCGACGAACAGGGAGTGCGCTTTCACTAGGATCTAAAAGTAATGGAGGAAAGGTATCAGGGTAGATGGGACCGTCACATGATGGCAGATTACTGCTGGTCTTTAAAAAGAGATTGTCCCCTAAAAAATTATAGAAGAAAATCTTATAAAAGGCATTTCACTGAAGTATAACATGGGTTTTCAATATTTTTCTTTCTATTTACGTCGGTGCATACTAATTTTTCAAAAAACAATTGACATTATAAATATATCTGTTATATTTTTTTCATATTTTCCGATTTTTGTAGTGTAAAATGAAAATAAAGATTTAAAAAAAAACCAGAGCAAATCTTCCAAAATCATTGATACTTTCATGAATTGTGAGCATAAATATACCCAAAATTAATCTTATATCAAGGGCAACAAAACCACTGTTGACCAGTGTAATAATAGAAATAATAATAATAATAATAATAATAAAAATAATAATACAATAAACAAACCCAGACTAATAGTCTTGTGATCAGAGCTTGTAACTATAGTTCAGTAACTACATTCAGGGTTCGATTCCTGCTCAGATGACAAGAAATTTTCCTTAAAGGAATTATTCCTGTGATCATCCATAGTCTTGAATTTAGGTTAAGTACTTCAATGGTCTCAGAGTTAAGTTCCTTTGCTTCTAGTCCCAAGGGTTGCGGATTCAAACCCAGCTAGGGTTGATGGGTTTTTTAGAATGGAAGAAACCAAGGAACAAATCCATCAGTAGGGATTTTAAGCGATGGGTCCCAACACTGAAAATTTTCAGGCCCATAAAAAAAATCCAGCCTAAATTAGAGCCTCTGAGTAAAATTTAATCAGCCTTTCCCATTTATATCTTCTTCCTAAAACAACATTAACATAAGTTTACGGCACAATTATCTTCACTACTGCTATTAAAATCTAAATCTAAAGTGGTTACTAAAGAACAAAATTAACATTGGAAGTAATTTCTTCAATTGTATACATTACTTTTTATAAATTGTAATCATTGACAAAAAAAACAGATTTTGTAATTTAAGAATAATTCAAGTAAAATTCAAAACAATGCTGTGTAACCATGAAACACTATAAGAAAAAATTTGAAATAAGTACCTATATTGAAAAAATAAATTTAATCTAATGTGTGGCACTATTAAAAGAACCTTTAAAAACACAAGAAAAGAAACAAAAATGAAATTTTATAAAGTAATGGCTGTTCCTGTATAGATGAATGGATCAGAATGTTGGACAATCACTAAAAGACAAGAACAAAGATTGGAAGCAGCTGATGAGATTTTTAAGAAATATAGCAGGATATACTCTGCTGGATAAGAAAAGAAATGAAGATATAAGAAAGGAACTAAATATTTTCAAACTTACAGACCAAATAATTAAATATAGGAACGATTGGAAAGAACATGTTGATAGAATGCCAGAAGAAAGATTTCCAAAATTATTGCTAAATTATAAACCACATGGAAGGAGAAATGTTGGATGCCCACACAGAAGATGATCTTAACAATTTTAACAATTCTTGCTTTCATGAAACCAGAATGAGCCAACAGGCTTAAACCCTGAATGATGATGAGATGATGACTGAAAAAATAAAATATATTTCTGCTCTAATAACATTGAATTTTTTCTCTCTTCATAGAAACAAAATTCATATTCTTTAGATTCCTGTAGATGGTTGTCACAGAAAAATTGTTATTTTTAACTGTGTTTAGGATGGTCATGATAGTAGATGGCCAATTAAAAAAAAAGTTATGCACTTTATGCCAATTCCTTTTTTTTTTTTCACAAAACTGCAGTATTTCATTTGCCTACTATGATTTTTAGGGCTTCGACCCTTATTTTCTTTGGAGATATCACAGGGTCTAGAGAAACCTTACTATGAATTTTATAGATTGTGGCCACAAAAACGCCAGTAGCTTCAGAACATTCTTAGTAAGTAAACCACACTGATATATTTGTTGTGTATTCTTCTTTGACCACTGCTGTACAAGACAAAACAAGTTTTGATGAAAGGGAATGGTTCAGTGGCATCCCTGCTATCCATAGTTCCAGTAACTGTATTACATAATTGGGAGATTGGGAGATAATTATACATTCAATAACGGTCTTTATATCAGTAATCAGGCACCCACTTTCATGGCAAAGCTCTATGTAAACTATTTAATTTAATTATTTATTTCAAACGAATTAACTAATAAACCAATCTCACATAAAAAAGACACTTTTCCAGCAAGAATTGCTCCATAAGAGCAATGCTATTTTCTAGATGTGAAAACTCCTGTAGAGTCAATTTTTAATTTCAGGTTTCAGCTAATTCCCAACTTCTAATGAATAAATTTCGCCGATTTTTTAAGAATATCTTCCTCAATTTATTTTTAAATATACATTGCGTTTCATTGTGTAACATCAAAAATTGCAACTGCTAAAACATTTTTTAAATTTTTGTTTCAGATGAACTCCTACACCCAATGGTCTGATTTTGCTGGTTAATGAATTCTATCTTACTTTTTTTATTAATTGCTAAATTATAAGTTTGCTCTGATAAAACAAAAGTTGCAAGTCTCTAGAGCGTTAACAGACACATACAAAAATTTTGGTCATTTTCAGTGTTTACTAGATAGAATAGGAGATGTGTAAAAAATTTTCTAATATCTTTTCATGAAAACAACCTCAATAGCTTCATTCCTTTGGAATTCCCTAAAACATACATTATATATATATATATCATCAGCATCATCATCATCCTGCCAGGTATTAGTCCTAAAAGAACTGTTACGGCCTGAGAAAGCGGTTTTCGTGCCATCTTTTCATAGGTCGACCAAGTGACCATTTTCTATTTGGACAGTAGCTCATTATTGCCTTTTGGATCCTGGATCTAGCCATTCTTGAGACATGTTCCTTCCAGTTTAGCTGATATCTGGAGATGTAGTCCAATATTGGTGACACATTAAGTTCTTGAAGGATTTCTACATTTTCTTTCAATCCCATTTGTGTGTAGCCAGCTGTTCGGCGCATAAATTTCATCTCACTGTTCAGCTGTTAGTCTGCTTTCATCTCTCGTCCTTATAGTCCACGCTTCACTCCCATAACATAGGACTGGTCGAGCCATTATTTGATAAAGACGAGTATGAGTTGATTTTTGCACTAATGAAGGTTTTAAAACTCTATTAATGATTCCCATTGATTTGTTGAATTTCACAATTTTCTCTGGTAAATCCAAATTTTCAACAAAAGAGAGTTTATATCCTAAATAAGTAAACTCATTAACTCTCTCTAAAATTTTGTTATTTAAACAAATTTTGCCTGTATTGGGGATTTTCCACAAAAGGCCATTATTTTAGTTTTATTGGTAGATATTTCCATTGAATATTTCTGGGCTATCAAATTTAAATTATGTACTGACCATTGTAAATCATCTTCAGATGTTGCAAGTAAAACAAGATAATCTGCAAACATTATTATATCTAATTTTAAATTTCTATTGATAGTGATACTTCCGTGTTTTGTTTCTCTAAAGTCTTTTACAATGGCATTCATATATACCTATGTTAAAAAGTAGAGGGGAGAGGCCACAACTTCGTCTGACTCCTGAGTTTATTTCTTTCCACTGAGTTATTTTTTATTTTATTTTTATTGCAATGAGAGTTGACTTATAAATGTTATAAATATTATATATGATCTGCTTTGGGATCTGATATTTCATCAAAATTCCAAATAACAGACCATATGATATTCAAGAAGTTTAAATATCTTTTGAGAAATAGTTGACTGGAATGTTTAAATAGATCAGTGGGTATTTCATCTTCACCAGGTGCTTTGTTACTCTTTATATTTTTTAAAGCTATTTGAAGTTCTTCTAAGGAAATAAAGTCTCTTTGTAAATTATCTGGCTCTTGTATCTGTAAAGAGGGACAGTTGTTTGTCCATAAATTTTGATAATAATTAATCCATTTATCATGAGGAATTATATTTATTCTAGCAATATCTTTGTTTTCACTATTTACATTTTTCAAAATTGTATATATTGATGGTTGGGGCCTTGTTACATCATTCTCCAAGAAGGATACAAATTGTTCCCAACTTTTCCTGTGGTGCTTGTGGACTTCACATTTGGCAATGGCTCTTTTTCTATGGTATTCTAGTTTATCTTCATCTTTTTTGTACTAATGAATTTTATATATGCCACCTGTTTTTCTTGTATAATCTTTTTAATTTCATCATCAAAGTTTCTTAGGCCTTTAGCTCGTTGCCATTTTCGTTTTTTGCCAAGACTTTCATTAGCTGCTTGTTTTAAAATTGTTTTTATATGTTTCCATTCTTCTTCTACATCAGTGCCTAAAGGTGTTGTTTCTATTAGATTGTCTAATCTTCTTTGATAAAGCCATTTTATGCTAGTATCTTGAAGTAAATTAACTTTAAATGAGAATTCTTCCTTCCGGTTTATATTTTGTTTCTTTTTATACCAGTGAGGTTTTAATCTTACTGGACAAACTAGTAGATAATGGTCAGTTTCAATTTCAGGGCCTCTGTAAACTCTTGTGTCTAGTACAAGGTTAGCTAATTTTTTATTGCAAATTGCATAGTCAATCAATGATTTCAAACCTCTGGCCTCCCATGTGAATTTATGACTATCTTTGTGACAGAAAAATGTATTCATGACTTTCAATTTGTTGTAGGTAAGGAAATCTATTAGTCTTATTCCATTATTATTGCATGTCTGTTCTCCAAAAGTTCCTATGGATTATTTATTTTAGGAATTCTCACTATGAGGTATATTCATTAAGGTAGAATTTTTTATCACTCACCTCATATTGTTCTTCTTATTTGACTATAAACTAGTTTCGGAACATAGTTTCTGTTCCATCCTCACTATCGTCATGACCGTTGTTTTGTCATCTTGAAGAGCTGTCCTTTTCTCTCTATGGATTGTTCTATCTTACAGTTTCCAATTCTTGCATTAAAATCTCCTAATAAGATAATATAGTCATTTTGATTTATTTCATTGAAAATATGGTGTAATTTTATAAAATTTATTGCTTTCTTCTTCATCTCCCTCCACTGGTGCATAAAGTCCTATAACAGAAAGATATCCCCTCGAATGTTTTAGCCGAATTTGAATGAGATGTTCATTCCAAAATTTATATTCAGGTATGTTGGATCTGAAACGTTTATGTATCATTAACATAAACCCAGGTTGTGCTCTTACTTCTGAGGGTACGCCTGAATAAAACTGAATATAATTTTGGGTTTCTTTTGTCCCTTTTAGTTTTTTCTTTGTTTCAGAAATAGCGCCGATATGTATTCCTTTCTTTGCCAAAATATCATCTAGTTGTTCTTCTTTATGAGCAATTCCCTGAATGTTCCATGTAGCAAATTTAAAAATATTTTCTTTTTTCCATTCATTAGCCTTATTCGTTCGTAAGTCGTCATCATGGTGATCCGTCTGGCTTTTCCTTTTATCAGGCTTGAAAGCAATTGAATGTCCCACTAACTAGTTGCTAGCAAGGAGGTGGTAAGTCCAGCGATGGGGTTGCCATCTTTAAGCATCTGGACCTGCTTCAATACTGCATTTACTCAGTATTAGTTGGAATGGTTATACCGCCATGACTCGGTCCCCAGAACCTCGTTTGTTAAAACAGGTTGCACCACGAGAAGGTGAGGTAGAGAATTGAGTATGAGAGGTTATATGAGACACTTCACTGCTCCTTGCAACTCCTTGTATGTATGTATATATATATATATATATCTGTCTATACCTGTACAATCCCACATGGGGCAAGGGTGCTCCCTTGTGAGAGTTGCTTAATGAAGGCTAATTCAGCTATGTTTATTTCCCTGAGATGTCAATAAGTGACAAGTGATTAGGTCATTGCATTAAAGAGGCACCTAGTAGGCAACTAAGATACTTGTATTATTTCAAAGCAAAAGGCAGATTACATTTTGTTAAGTTCATCTTGAAGGGAGTCAATATCCTGTAAGATTATATTTATCATATATATATATATATATATGTGTGTGTTATAATTCAATTTTTGACATTGAGCAATGCAAGTTTAATATGACATGATATATAAGAAAGATAAGTGTTTGAATTGGATTATATATATATATATATATATATATATATATATATATAAGAAAGATAAGTGTTTGAATTGGATTTGCCTGGTGGTGTAATGGATAGCACGCTGGGGTACCAACCCAGAGATCCAGGTTCAAAATCCTGTTCAGGCATTTATTTTTCTTATCATGTCATATATATATATATAATATATATATATATATATATATATATATTTAGATGTTATAACTTGAGAATACAATATTTGATGAGAATACTACATACACAAGAAAAATAAATGTTTGTGTTCAGATTCCTGAGTAGCTCAGATGGTTAGAGCACTAACGTACAAAGTTTAGAAACTCGGGTTCAAATTCCGACTCAGGCATTTTATTTTTCTTTTCATGTCATATATACACAGGGCTATTCAGAAAGAAGGAACAGACTTCAAACATTTATTTCTTCCAAACTAAAAAAATGGAAACACAATTCTAACATTCCTGGAAAGAGAAAAGTTTGAGATTCTGATCACGGCCGCATTGGCACTGTTACTTGTCATGTTGATTGTTTGTATCAAAATGGCAACACAATAGGATGTTGGATTAAAAGAGGAGGAGCAGAAAATCAACTTCATTGCCGTGTGATTGTTATCTAAGGTAATTAGTAAAAGACTGTGTTTTTATCCCCCCTATGCCTGACACTCTTGAAAATGTGTGACATTGAATTGTTGAAGCTGTCAATTCGATAACTAGAGACCAGCTGATTAGTGTGTGGCAAGAAATGAGCCACTGTTTTGATATTTGTCGTGTAATGCATGGTACTCATATTGAATGCATAAAATAGTGAAATTTGAACTTTTCTCTGTCCAGGAACATTGGAATTGTGTTTCTATTTTTTATTAGTTTGGAAGAAATAAATGTTTGAAGTCTGTTCCTTCTTTCTGAATAGCCCTATATACACACATATATATATATATTCATACTGACTACCCTTTTCTGACTATAGTTCATGAGGTCCAGGGGTTTGATTCTTGGTCCGGCCACAGGAATTCTTCCATAAAAGCAAATACTCTGTGGTAGCCTATGGTGGGAGATTTAGTTTAGGTTGAAGGACTTTCTTGGTGTTCATTATTAATTAATACCCATCATATCACTGGTGTAATAAAATTCTGCCTCCCAGTCATCCCAAAATCTCAAATCCTATAGCTCTGAACCAACAAATGATGCCCACTCAGCTTACAACACAAGATGCACAGTCCTGTACTGGGCCAAAATTATATGAGGAAATTTCTTCCCTTAGGGACTCAAACCAAGTTCCATAGCTCTGCACCAAGGCAAGATGCCTGCTTGGCTAGAGTAAAGGACATACCAGATGTACACTGGCCAAAATTAAATGAGAAAATTTCTTCCTCCACAGCAAATATGTTGAAGAATCTCAAAACAAATTTAAATTTTAAAATATTTAAAATCACTTACTTGCATACACATTCAACATAATCAGATTGTTTTTCTTGGTCCTGAGCATTAATTTCAACACCCATTGCTGTTTCTGCAATAATTATAAAACTATATTAAACAAGAAAACTAAAAAAAAAAATGTTCAATTTTGGGTACATTACAATGGTATTGTTATGAAAGTTTAACTTCTTTGTATGTGCACAGCAAAATGACTTTCCTATATGATTTAGCTTACTGAATATTGTAATCTCAAAGAAAACAAATGGGTCATACCAATAAAACTGTTTATTAAAAAGATACATTCCTTTAAAAATTCATTTGTCATTACAATCTTTTTCTGTTCATATTAGTGAATTTGAAGGAATGTAGTTATCGAGGTAGATGTAATGAAAATATTCTAATAAATTCTTACAAATCTTTACCAATCCCATTTAGTACACATCGAAAACGACACTTTTAGAGTTCCACTAATGAGGTAACTGATACACTTTTATGCCAAGGAATAAGAAATTCATGTTTAGGCTACTGTTCCCTTAAGTTCTAAGACTTCCTCTCCCTGCTGTCCCATTCAAACAAACAGCAGATTATCCAAGTTGCAAATTTAATAATAAAGCTATAACCATCAAACTACTGCAGATATTCCGGTTATATTTTGTATTTTAAAAAGAAAAATTAACGCTTGAACCGGGATTTGAACCCTGGACCTCTTGTTCTCCATACGAGTGTGCTGTCCATTGCAACATTCACATGACAATACAAATCAAATTGAGAATTGTATATGTGGAAAGAAATGTGTGTGTATGTGGAAATGAGAGGTCCAGAGTTCATATTCCGGTTCAAGAGTTAATTTTTCTTTTCAAAAGAATATTATCTAGTATTGGAAAGTGTTAATCTAAAATATTTCATCAAAGATATATTTTGTATATTGAATTATTTCTAACAACCATTTCATATTTTCATATGTCTCTTTCATATCACTGACATTTGTGACAGGTACTGATCACCATTAAATGATCACCATTAAAAAGAAGTACAGCCTTCAAACTAACTTTTGATGAGTCCATGAACAATCACTACTCATCTGGCTGATGTTGATTAAAAGTACTCATTCCAGATGCCAAATTGGGATACTTAAATATATTGTATTTTTTCAGTCTGATCATCTTACCTCAATATTAATGTTGATTTGTTCTTGGACATGTTTCAAAACAATTTTGTTTTATCGTCAGCTTGTCCAGACTGGTTTGATTATGTTGCATTATGTTGCACACACTAGATGTCGATATCAGTGCATTCTTGTGGTTGGCCAAAGAACCTCCAAACAAGGTCACGCTCCGTCGGTATTTCAAAATTCATAACTCTGTTTTTGTTCTTCTGAATATAGATTTTTTCCCAAATAATCAGCTCTTTTGTATTTTCTAACTGTTTTAATAATTTAGTGTCCGAATTTATATTATGTTTTCAGACCAAACATGAGCAGCAACTGCAGATTTTTCTATTTTCCCATTTTTAATATTTCTTATGTCTTCTTTGGTTCTAATTTTTAGGTTTCTTTTTGTGTTTCCTATATATATATATTTTCACAACCCATTTATTCAATTTGATATATTCCTGATTTATATATATATATATATCAAATTGAATGCATGGGTTGTGAAAAGATATAAATATATATAGGAAACACAAAAAGAAACCTAAAAATTAGAACCAAAGAAGACATAAGAAATATTAAAAATGGGGAAATAAAAAAATCTGGTTGCTGATCATGTTTGGTCTGAAAAACATAATATAAATTCGGACACTAAATTATTAAAACAGTTAGAAAATACAAAAGAGCTGACTATTTGGGAAAAAGACTATATTCAGAAGAACAAAAACAGATTTTATGAATTTGAAATACCGACGGAGCGTGACCTTGTTTGGAGGTTCTTTGGCCAACCACAAGATGGAACTGACATTGACATCCAGGGTGTGCAACATAATGCAACATAATCAAACCAGTCTGGACAAGCTGACGATAAAACAGAATTGTTTTGAAACATGTCCAAGAACAAATCAACATTAATATTGAGGTAAGATGATCAGACTGAAAATAATATAATTAAAATAACCTCAAAATATCACTTCCTAAAATTAAACTTAAATATATATTTTGTTTTCGACATGACGATTCCTTTAATATTAGTTAAGCAGAAAAATCAATCTGTTGAATGATCCTTCTATTCCTACAAATCATAGGAATTGAAAATGGCATTTGGTGCATACCATTTTTTCATGCAGTGAGAAGCCTAAAACATGATACAGAGCATATTGTCGCGGATAGCATGGGGTTTGCCTTTAACTTATTTAGACTTAAATAAACACACAGTTGGTATGTAAAATTTTCCTTTTCACTTTATTTTCTTCTCCACAATTATCACTAAATCTTCAAATACAATTTTGTTTCACAAATATTATTTTTATAACATTAATCAGATAATCACTTCTAATACAGTTGCAGACACAATACTTCCTCGCAGTCTAGCTTCCAATTTAACTTCTCGGCATTCAACTTATGACCGACTGCAACAACTGACCATCGCAACAACTGACTCGCTGGCCTTCTCATCACTCTTTTATACAGGCAGGGGAGGAAAGCTCGACTAATAGCTTCGAGCAACTTCGAAGCCGAGAAACCTCTGGCTTCCGATCTTTCTCCAAGGAGAAAGAGACGCTGGTAGAAAGGTCTGGCAACACATTCTAGACCATTCAAGCGGCTCTGCAGATCACTAACTTGCTAGGGGCGACTCACCCGCACAACTGAAACGCTGCTTACACGACATGTAAGAATATATTTGGGACACAGGCATTATCAAAATCATCGGTGTTACATCCAAAATAAAGTTGATAAAAATTTTTCACAAGAGTCCACCGCTGTGGGCTGGAGGTAGCATGCTGCCTTGTCATGCAGCAGGCCCAGGTCCGATCCCTGGTCGGGACAAATTTCCTGGGTAATGGTTTCTATCAGGGTTTTTCCTCATCTGTAAGACTAATGTCAGGAAACTTTAAGACCCAAATGGTCCCCGAACATCATCTGGCCATCATTAACATATTAATTAAGTTTAGGAGTAAGGCCTCTCCTGGCACATCATTACCGCTATCATCATCTATCATATATACCATCGGGGTAGTGTAACTCCGCCTTCCAGGTGTCCAAAGCTCAGAAGTGGGTTACAATCATATTTCCAAACATTTCAATAATCTCTCTTGGTTCCGTCTTAGTGACAGATGTAAACTGCACTCTCTTTGACTTCTTTTCAAGCTTCTGAATTCCTACATTCCTAGTTACCTGGCATTCAGATTTGAGAAGTTTTATTACAATATTGACACTAGGAGATAACAGTCTGCTAACAATCTCTCTTCATAGTACTTCCTCTTATTCCATTTCTTTCACAGTAGC
The DNA here is from genome assembly GCA_030220185.1 of Diploptera punctata. Taxonomy (NCBI): domain Eukaryota; kingdom Metazoa; phylum Arthropoda; class Insecta; order Blattodea; family Blaberidae; genus Diploptera; species Diploptera punctata. Next base: position 255,656 of record JASPKZ010007586.1, read on the forward strand.
CTCTGCCTGCTCCTGGAATTTCCTCCCTCAAGATATCAGGGGTTGCCGCACACTTGACACTTTTAAGTCACGCTTTTATAATAGTTAAATAATTAATTTTTCTCAAGAACTAAATTTATTATTTAATTTTAGGAAGTGATATTTTGAGGTTATTTTAATTAATTTATTTACATTCTGATCATCTTACCTCAATATTAATGTTGATTTGTTCTTGGACATGTTTCAAAACAATTCTGTTTTATCGTCAGCTTATCCAGACTGGTAGCTTATCCAGACTGGTAAGATTTACGTTGCACACCCGGAATGTCGATGTCAGCTCCATCCTGTGGTTGGCCAAAGAACCTCCAAACAAGGTCACGCTCCATTGGTATTTCAAAATTCATAACTCTGTTTTTGTTCTTCTGGATATAGATTTTTTTCCAAATAGTCAGCTCTTTTGTATTTTCTAACTGTTTTAATAATTTAGTGTCCAAATTTATATTATGCTTTTCAGACCAAACATGAGCAGCAACCAGATTTTTCTATTTCCCCATTTTTAATATTTCTTATGTGTTCTTTGGTTCTAATTTTTAGGTTTCTTTTTGTTTTTCCTATATATATCTTTTCACAACCCATGCATTCAATTTGATATATCCCTGATTTTTTATATTTATCAGTTTTTTTTCATTTTTGTTGGTTTTTATTAGTTTATTTAAACTGTAGTTATTTTTTGGTGCTAATTTAATATTAAACTTCTCAAATATCTCTTGGAATTTATTGTGTACCCAAGGGTGATATGTGAATTTCCTACATTTTTTCCTAGGTGGTTCTTCTTTTTCAAGAGTACTTCTGTTTATCATTTTTTGTATTTATACTTTTCTATCCTTTTGTGTACCATTTTTTCATCAAACCCGTTTTCTTTTGCTACTTTGATTGTGTTTTTTCTCATGTTTGAAATCTTCTTCGTTTAAGGGTAAGTTTACCAATCTATGAGTTAAACTATTAAAGGCTGCTAATTGATGTCCAATTGGATTGAACCCTGTTGGTTTAATAAAATTTTCTGTATGAGTTTCGTTCCTATGAATCCCAAATTCAATTTTTCTTTTTTCTTCGTTTCTGACCAATTTAAGATCCAAAAACAGTATTTGTTTATTTTCTTCTATTTCTTTGGTAAATTTGATGTTTGTACTCTGTAAATTTAACAGTTTTAGGGAATCTTCTACATGTTTTTCTTTTACAATACAAATTATATCATCTACATATCTACTCCAAAATTTAAACATTGTGGGATGTGCTTCAGTGATTTTACATTCAAAATCGCCCATAAATAAATTTGCCAGGAAAGGTGATAATGGGTTTCCCATTGAGAGCCCTGATTTTTGTCTATAGAAACTCCCACTGAATGTAAAAAACATTTGGTCAATGCATAACTCAGTTAATTTCAAATAGTCTTCTCTGATCTCTCTGTCTATGTTGTTTTTACTTAACCAGTTGTTCAATATCTCCAAAGTTTTTTGTTTCGGTACATTTGTGAATAATGAAACGACATCAAAAGAAACTAATCTATTTGTACGTTCGATTTCCGATCCGATTGAGGGTCTTTCCACTTTTCAGTGGTTGCCCTTTTACCAGCCGGCTGCTGGCCCTTCACATCCACATGTGTCAATCACAGAGGTAGATGATCAACAGCCAGTGTAGGGGTGACATGTGGTTAGCATGTCGAGTCCCCCAGCCGTTATAGCTGATTCCTCAACCTGGAGCCGCTACTTATTGTAGCTACCCAATTGCCTCAAGATGCTGGGTGGGCACCGGTCCCATACTGGCCGAAATACCATGAGAAAATTTCTTCCCCCATGGAGACTCGAACCAGCGCAAGTCCCGTAGCTCTGCGCCAAGGCTTTCTACCTTAACCGCTCGGCTACGGCGCGGGACAGGTTCGATTTCCACTTTTTCTAATTTCTTAACTAATTTCAATGAATTTTCAATCTGTAGACTTTCAAAATTATTAATTTTTTAAAATTTATTATCCAGCCTTTTAGAAATTTTGTAGGTTGTGATCCAATATTGTTAATTATTGGTCTCATTTTGTTTCCAGGTTTGTGAATTTTGGGAAGTCCATGAATATTAGGGTTTTTTGGGTTGTTCACTTTTAATTGAAATTTTTCTTTCCTGGATAGAATTTTAACATTTTTAAGATAGTTTTCTACTTTTTTTTTATGGTTTTGGGTAGGGGATAATTCTTAATTTTTCCATACTCTTCTTCTTTAAAAGTTCCTGTACACTAAATTATTAAAACAGTTAGAAAATACAAAAGAGCTGACTATTTGGGAAAAAATCTATATTCAGAAGAACAAAAAACAGAGTTATGAATTTTGAAATACCGACGGAGCGTGACCTTGTTTGGAGGTTCTTTGGCCAACCAAGGATGGAGCTGACATCGACATCCAGGATGTGCAACATAAATCTAACCAGTTTGGACAAACTGACAATAAAACAGAATTGTTTTCAAACATGTCCAAGAACAAATCAACATTAATATTGACGTAAGATGATCAGACTGTAAATAAATTTATTCTATGTCATTAACAGTTTTTTTATCTGATTTTTCTATCTTGTACATTTTATATTTCAATTGTTTAATCTAGATTAAATCAAAATATTTTGCAAATAATGATTATATTGTGGACATAAATTGTATATTTATGTTTATTTAATTTAGATGTAAGAATAATTTTTGTATTTTTTTAACCTGTTTAAGTGATAAACAAGACACTAAGGCCTTAACTCTGCAAGATAAAATAGAGCTATTAATTATTAATAACGCCATTCCAGGAGAGTACCAGAAGTCAAAACAACAAAAATAAAAAAATATGCACAAGTGGTGTGAAATTTCACCTCTGAGATTTGACCTTGTAGCGGAAATTATTTATATGATTTAAACTGTTTCTTGGCATATTGAAATGTCTATAAAAACAATTGACAGTAAACAAATCACTACATATATTGACAGCCTCATTACAATTTCAATAATGGCTACTAGTGTATGTTTATACAACATATCAATGTGTTTGAACATGACTATTGTCTGTACAGGATTGGAACATATTTGATCTGTCTGCCTGGTGCCAACTTACTCTGAATAAAATTGCCAATTGCATTATTTACTAGAATTATAACCAATGAAGCCTAATATTCCCTTCTTCTTCTTCTTTTCTATAGGCATATGCCTATTTATTTATACAAAATATGTCAATACATCACATTCCATCTCTTGCGGAGTCTGCCCACTTCTCTATTTCCTCTAGAACATAGGTTCTTAGCTGGTTTAATAAGCATCATATTGTCAGTTCTTTCCACGTGACCATTCCATTCCCTTTTCCTTCTTCTCTTCTTCCTTCCTTCCAAGTTTTAGGCCAAGGCCTGTTACGATCCTATAGAAAATTTTCCCTCTAGCATTTCATAGGATGGCCAGAGATCTTCGTCCTCTTGGTATATAATTATAAACAGCTTTGGGGATCCGATTTGAACTCTTGCTTTCAAGATGGTGTTTCCCTTTTCCTTGTTGTAATAAATGTCTCAACACTTATGATATTCAATTCCTCCCTCACATCCTGTTCCTAACTCTGACAAATCTTGTTTTGTTTACCATGGCTCTTAAAGTATTAATTTCTGCTGTTCTCACATGAGTTGTTCGACTTTGCATGTGAGCAAAAGCTGAAGGGTAGTAATAGGCGAAGGGAAGCAAAAAGCAATCCACAAGGGCAGAAGAGGCTCAAAGTCAAAGTGAAGATAGCTCTTCTAGGGTTCCTAGTACCCAAAATATATTAGGAAGTAGACAAGACTCTATAGCTTAGGAAGGCAACTTGTCTAGGAAAGAAAAATCCTAAAATCAAACCCAACTCATACCGGTAGCAAGCCAACTGAGATGTAATTCTAAAGCTCAGAGAAACATAGATGACAGCCAGAGCCTAATATACATAATTATATTACATGCAAATAACACAGTCACAAAAAATTGTGCCTAATGGAAGAATTCTGATAACATATTTGAATTATGTGTAAAAATACCCAACTAGGGCCAATATTCATAGTTTGCTCGTGGAAAATCAAGTCAACCAGGGTCTAATCCTTTTAGCCTTATTCAATATTGGGTTTATTAAATAGCTATTTGCCGATGATCAAGTAGTAATTTCCAGTTCAGAAGATGATCTAAAAAGAGCTACTTTTAATTTGGAAAAAACAAGTGCCAATTATAATTTAAAAATTTCAAAGAATAAAACTAAATTTTAGCATTTAAAGGACATGATACCTTAAGAGCAAAAATAGTAATTGATGATAAAATTTTAGAGCAAGTGAATAGTTTTAAATAACTAGGTTTCAATTTATCATATGTTAAAATTGAAAATATGAATGATAAATAAATTTAATATAATGTATGGCACTATTATAAGAACCCTTAAAAACACAAGAAAAGAAACAAAAATGAAATTTTATAAAGTAATGGCTGTTCCTATATTGATGTATGGATCAGAATGTTGGACAATCACTAAAAGACAAGAACAAAGATTAGAAGCAGTTGAGATGAGATTTATAAGAAATATAGCAGGATATACTCTGCTGCATAAGGAAAGAAATGAAGATATAGGGAAAGGAACTATACCATATTCCAGATGTCTTCGGAGCAAAGCAGTAACCCAGCCCTCCCCTTCATGTAAAATGCCGGCACGTCATTGGTTGCGTTGCACGGTCTGGTGGGAAATCCGAAATCAGCATTATTCACAATATTACGATAAAAGTCAGAGACTCTTGTCGTCCCAACTCCTTTAAAAAAACCTAAAAATGAAAATATATAAAACTATTGTTCTCTACCAGTTATATTATATGGATGCGAAACATGGACTCCTACTTTATGGGAAGAAAGGAGATTACAAGTATTTGAGAATAAAGTTCTTAGGACAATTTTTGGACCAAAGAGAGATGAACAGACAGTTGAATGGAGAACACTACATAACAGTGAACTACATGGTCTTTATGGGAAGCCAGATATAATAAGAACAGTTAAGCATCTAGACTGCGATGGGCAGGACATGTGGCACGAATGGGGAATCAAAGAGGTGCATGGAAACTTCTTATAGGAAAACATAAACAGAGGAAAGGATTTCGTTCGGGAGAAATACAGACAATTATAAACGTTTATAAAACGTTATTGAAGGAGAACCCTCACACGGCGGTTACAGATTATTATTATTATTATTATTATTATTATTATTATTGGTATTTATTATTAATATTAGTATTATTTATTATTATTATTATTATATTATTAGTAGTATTATTATATTATTATTGGTATTCATTATTAGTATTATTATTATTTATTATTATTAATAATAGTATTAGTATTACTATTATATTATTAGTATTGTTACTATTATTATTATTATTATTATTATTATTATTATTATTATTATTATTATTATTATTATTAATTTCATTTTTATAGTCAGTATTGCATTTCATTCTTGTTAAACAAATATGTTATGAAACCGTAATTGCGTGTCGATGTATTCATAAGGTTTATCCGCTTGTGAAGCGCGCTTTTTCGCCGTTACAACCACTGTTTACATCTGCTCCGTAGACATCTGGACCGACTATAAATATTTTCAAACTTACAGATCGAATAATTAAATAAAGGAACATCTGGAAAGAATGTGTGGATAGAATGCCAGAAGAAAGATTTCCAAAATGATTGCTAAATTATAAACCATACAGAATGAGAAATGTTGGGCACCCACACAGAAAATGGTCTGAACATTTTAACAATTCTAGCTTTCATGAAACCGGAATGTATTTTTTTTTAACTTTCACAGGAAAAAAAACACTATGAGGTTTAATTTAAGAATTAAATTACAATTTTTATTACCTCACCTCATATCCTTTTTCTTCTAGACTGCAGTTTTGGAGCTATATCTCCATCATCGTAGCCTCTCATCGATCGGTGTTATGTAATTTCTTGGCAGAAGAAGAAAACTTACCATATATTCCTTTAGAAGTTGCTAATATTGGTAGAATGATTCAATATGTCAGATATTGGATTATATACTCTGTCCGTTCTTAAAGTGATCCTCGTCAAAACAAAACCATGTGACCTGCTCGCTTTTCATTGGATATGGACACCGACGTACGTTGTAGAAGCAATATCCTTCTGCCATTCGCGCCACAATTACTGTCACTTTTGACAGGTAGATGACGACACAGCAACAGAAGACTCAATACTTTAAGTCATTTTGTTTCATGAGAATCACTGAAGCATAACTCAAATGCATCACCCATAAGTAGAGATTCGTGAAATTCACGAGTCGTGATAATGCGGCTCTAATTTTGTCATTTTCCTGTACCATATCCTAACTCCACTTCCCATAACCTCAAAAAAAAGCATTTATGAATCGCGAAATAGCACAAAGTCCTACAATAACGCAAAATAATACCGAAATTCAAAATTTTCAACGAATTCCATTGTTCTATTCGCGAAATTTTCATAATGCATTTTTAAACATTGTTTTCGGATTCCATAATCTTTTTAACTGCCATATCTGTTGGCGCCATATCTGCTTCGTCCATGCACTCTTGCAAAGGAAAATGGTTGCAACACAGTTCACAACATGGAGGTAATATTTTCGGTCCTTCTTACGCTCAAATATGGTCTCTCCATAGAGTTTAAGTTCTATGCCAATATGAATTGCAAGAAATACGTATTATATTAATGTGTAAGATAAATTTTTACCCCTAAATTTTTGCAGACATAATTATCAATTTTATATCAATCATTATTAAGTGATGGTATGTTCAAATCTGAAGAAAACATTTCTTTAAGTATAAGTAGTAACTTGACAATATTGCAAGCACTCCCAAATTTGAATAAGCCAACAATGGACCATGTGTAATTATTTCATATTGAATAATTATGTCAATTGTACAAGCTAAATGCTGACCTTTAACTATTGGATATATCATTCTTATTGTGTTTTATGTACTAAACTAGGATTAAAAAGACTCGAATTTACATTTTTTTTAAAATAACACTGCCAAATTCCAAATAACATTGAAATCTTGAAATTTAACGAATTTTCCCTAAAAATAAAATCACTTTCATGAATCTCTACCTATAAGTAATAAACTATTTTCAGTTGTAATTATTGTTCAGGTACATTTTAGAATATTTTGTATGTTTTGAATATTATTATTTTCATTCACAAAGTATATTCAGAGGACATGTTTTCAATTAAATGAAGGGAACTACTTTTTCGAGTATTTATTGCTTCTACAACATATGTCGGTTTCCATAACCAATGAAAAGCGAGCAGGTCACATGGTTTTGTTTTGACGAGGATCACTTTAAGAGTGAACAGGGTATATAACACTCACAAGAAACTGGAAATAATTGAATATACATTACCACAAATTATATCCAAAGCACAAGTTGTAATGTATGGATAAATATCAAAACTCTGGCATCCAATATTCTTCTGCAGCTTCTTCACAAGTATTTCACTCTTTTTAGCAAACACTTCTAAAAAGTTTTCCAAAATTGTGAAGTGAAAAGCTGGTGTTAACAGTTTCCTATGAGAATGCCATTTATAACCTGCAAACAAACAAATTACTGCTATCACCATCATTATTAACTTTGCCTCTACCACCATTGCTGCCAAAATTAATAGTATAGGTTATTTTTAGTCCCGCGCCGTAGCCGAGCGGTTAAGGTAGGAAGCCTTGGCGCAGAGCTACGGGACTTGCGCTGGTTCGAATCTCCATGGGGGAAGAAATTTTCTCATGGTATTTCGGCCAGTATGGGACCGGTGCCCACCCAGCATCGTGAGGCAATTGGGTAGCTACAATAAGTAGCGGCTCCAGGTTGAGGAACCAGCTATAACGGCTGGGGGACTCGACATGCTAACCCCATGTCACCCCTACACTGGCTGTTGATCATCTACCTCTGTGATTGACACATGTGGATGTGAAGGGCCAGCAGCCGGCTGTTAAAAGGGCAACCGCTGAAAAGTGGAAAGACCCTCAATCGGAATCGGTTATTTTTATACTATCATGTTACATTTTAAATTAACACTTTCCAGAATTTGGCATAGCTTTATTTTAGAAAGAAAAAATTAATGCTTGGACTGGGATTCAAACCTTGGATCTCTCACTCTGCGCATCAGTATGATACCAATTACACCATCCGAACTCTGATACGAACGTCAAAAATTCTTTACACTTAAACAATTCTCTTTTATCAGAAGGCAGGTAGCTGTCGCTACCAACAACGACATCTGACGATATATATTCAAAGTATTTTTATTCAGAATTTATACATTACTTTTAAGTGGTAAATACTTTGAATAGAAATTGACAGATAGCGTTGTTGGTAGCGACGGCTACTAGCCTTCTGATGAAAGAGAATTGTAAGAATTGTTGATGTTCATATCGGAGTTCGGATGGTGTAATCAGTATCATATTGACGCACAGAGTCAGAGATCTAGAGTTCGAATCCTGGTCCGGGCATTAATTTTTTCTTTTTAAATAAAATAATATTATTATATTATTTATGTTCACATCTTCATGCTTATTAACACCATCATCATCCTCTTATGTGTCCTCCTTTCAGAAGGTAGATTTAAATGTACCTCAACTCATCTCCATTCTCCCATGTTTTTCTTCCTCTCAATTCTTCCCATTTGTATTCTTTTTCTTGCAAGCTTTTCTTTACTTCATTAATCCATCTTTCTCAGGTCTTCTTCAAGGTCTTTTTCATTGTCCCCTGAGTTAAAACATTCTATGCGGTAAGTCTTCCATTTTCCATTCTTTTAACACATTGGTGACGGGCCACGGAGATCTCCGTGTTTAAATGGCCAGCGCTAGACGACCGGTCACGGAGATTTCCGTTTTTACGTTTTCTATGGCTTCTCTGCCTCTTCGCTTTTGAATGAGGCATTCAATTTTGTTTCTTCTCATTGTGAAATAAATTTTAGTTGTATTTGTACCCCTCTCTTCTCTTTTATGAAATTGTCAACTTTACAGAATTGTTTACAATTTTATGACAGACGGCTGGTGAAATATGGAATTTTAGTGCGGGTAGTTAGGTGATTACGGGATACGTATGTAACCTGTAAATATATTTTGCAGAGCGGAAAAATTAAAAGAAACTCTATTTTGCGTTCTGGAGCCGAATTTATATCTGTGGCATCATGTCCACCAGGATAATTATTATAATAGTGTGGCTATAGCTGAAAATTTGCTCGAAAGAAAGGCGAGAGCTTCTGAAGCAATAAAGATTGACAGAGGGCTTCCAAAATCATTTGTGGAAGCAGGAAATAAACTCAAACCAGGAGAAAGTGTTTTTGTAGTAAGGGGGACCTTTTGCTACAAACATGGAAAGATAAATAGACGTAAGAATGGTTAGCACATTGCATCAGGCAACACGAGAGTGGGAGGATTAAAGTTGTAAAAATGCCCTATTGAATACTTCAATATAACAAGTATGTGAAGGGTGTAGACAGGGCTGACCAGTACCTATCATATTACTCCATCCTTAGAAAAATAGTGAAATGGTGCTGAAAAGTTGTATTGTGGCTTCAGAATTGTACACTCCTTAATGCTTTCAGGGTCTATAAATTTCAAAATCCTAACAGCAAAATGTCAAACAGAAGTTTTTTGCTTGAAACAGCCTCTTGTTTGGCAGTCGTGAAATTAGGAACAGATGACAGAGAAAACGAGTAAAGACAGAGAGAAAACAAACCACTTCTAGGAGACCACCTCACGACCCACCAGGGAGGCTAAGACATTAAGAAAAATAAAGTAACACCAACTGTGATTGGAAAGAAAAAAAATACCCTCAAAACTTTTCCTCGATTTTAGTGAACAAAAGAAAAGAAACTCGCTACGTATGCTCTTGCACTTTGCCTTTACATAAAGGGAAATGTTTCCAACGCTATCAAACCCTCAATTTCTAGTAGAAAGTCTGGTGAGAACACTAATAAAGATTTACTTATGCATTATTGTTATTGATTGTAAATATATTGATGTAAAAGCCACACTGTGCTAGCGCGGTTTAAAATTTAAAAGTCCACCCTACTGACAGAAATGTCCGGTCCAGAAGCGGTGGGTGCAACGCAAAGCTGTCGATCACCAATGTGTTAAGATCTCCAAAACCACTCTAATCTATTTTTCATTGTGTGTTGTCAATTTTCTTCCTTTAATGTCTCCACAATATCATTTTGTATCCTATCTCTTACTGTTTTGTTTATTATTCTGTGTAGGAATTTTATTTCTGTAGCTTGAATTCTGTTCAATTCCTTCTTTGTAAATGTTGAGTCTCAGATGCATATGTTATAATTTTGTTGATATAATTATTTACAAATGAAATATAAGATCTGAGGGAAAAGAAAGAAAGGTAATTACTGTAATTATAATAGTTATTATAAGTAATTAATCAAAGCCATTTGTTAATAGTGAGTGGAGAGCATATTTTTAACGACTCGCCTCATATAATTTCAAATTTCTTTTATACTGGCGGTTTCAGACAATATCTTGTCATGAAGTGGGACAAGATATTGTCTGAAACCGCCGGTATCAAAGAAATTTGATTTTATATGAGGCGAGTCGTTAAAAATATGTTCTCCACTCACTATTATGATATAACCTCATAATGTTTACTTCCCAATATTAATTTAAATATAAAGCCATTTATCTTTAAAATAGGGTTTATGGTTGAACAGAATGTGCATTAACACAAGGACGAGGTTATAAAGTACTGTGGTGAAATCAAAATTATCTTATGAGTTAGAATATTGGCAACTACTGGAGAAAGATAAAATGATAACTTGAGACAATGGAAATGGACTTCCTAAGGAGAAGAAACAGGGTCTCTAAAGTACAACACGTGCCAAATGAAGTAATTTAATGATGAACTAGAAGGATTTTACAAATGTTCGAAGGATAGAAACTTGGCAATCATTAAGATATACTGGCTAGATGATTTTCCACCTCTATAAAATGACAAGTGAATGTAATGCCACAGCTGGGTGATAGACAAAGGTTATTCTAGATCTGTAGTGCCATGGAGTGGAGTTATTAAGGGTACGAACATATGAAAAGGAGAGCTTAAATGAACCAGTTAAAAGTCAAGTTCCCAGGTAGTGGAGCATAAATTAACATGTAATTACCTTTACTGGTTAGAAGTCAAGTTCTCAACCACGGGACTATAAGTGAACCTTAATTTGTAAAGAAAAATTAATGCCTGAATTGGAATTTGAACCTGAACCTCCAGCTTTGTATGCAAGTGTGCTGACCATTATACTTATCCAGGCTTTCAGTGCAAACATCAATTTTCCCTTTCCTCATATACTATTCTCTTGCCTATTCTGCTAGCCATCACTAGCAGTCGGATTGGATGGCTTCTAATTAAAGAAAACCTTATGAGAATTTAAATGTAATTATTATGGTAAGCAAAGCTTTATATTTCAATATTATAATTCAATTTTAAAACTCTGAATAATGGACAGATTATCAATTTGTAAAGAAAAATTAATGCCTGAATCGAGATTTGTATGCTAGTGTGCTGATCATTAAACCGATCCAGGCTTCCGGTGCAAGCATATATTTTTTTTCTTTTCTTCATTTACTATTTTCTCGCCTGAAGCAGCTAGCAGTGCGATCAGATGGTTTCTAATTCAAGGAGACATTATAAGAAATTTCATAACTATTATAGCCAGCAGAGCTTTATATTAAATTTTATCAGTCGCAACCTTTACTGGCCATAATAATTATGTATATTCTCATAATGTCTCCTTGAATTAGAAGCCTATTGATCGCACTGCTACCGATGGCTAGATGCTCCAAACGAGAGAATAAATATATAAGAAAAGGATGCTTACATGTAAGACTGGATTGTCGGGTTCAAATCCCAGTCCAGACATTAATTTTTCTCTACAAATTTAATAGTATGTCCATCATTGTGAGTGTTAAAATTTGATTAAAACATTGAAATGGAATTACCCTTACGGGATAGAAGTCCAGTTCTCAACCAGAGGAGCGTAAATGAACATGGAATTACTTTAAATTCATCAGAAAACATTTTTTGACAACTCATCTCATAAATTTCGTGTTTTTCACGAATTTTGATATTTCTAACGAACAAAATTTGATTTTCAAGTTCATAAATTCAACCATAGATGGCAGCACTGGAGATGGTGACAATGGAAGAGAATTTCATTAGTCAGAGTTATGGCTGAAATTGGACGTGATTATGTTTGAAACCACGGTTTTGTGAAAAACACAAAATTTATGAGGTGAGTTGTTAAAAAATGTTCTTCAATAAATTTCAATGATTATACCTCATAATGTTTACTTCCCAACATTAATTTAATATAATGGAATTACTTTTACTGGTTAGAACTCCAGTTCCCAGCCAGGAGAGCATAAATTAACAAGGAATTACCTTTGCTGGTTAGAAGTCCAGTTCCCAGCCAGGGGAACATAAATGAATATGGCATTGACTTCTCTATATGCTGCACATTACCAAGTATAACCTGAAACAATCAAGTTCATACATGTTTCTCCATAATTAATACCATAGTTATTTGCAATATATTATTATATAAAACTTTCCTCATTAGAGGATTGCCTCAAGGACAAAGTGATACAGACAATTAATTTTTGTAATTGATGAAATACATTTTGTAAATATATTTAAAAAAATTCAATTTGTAGGCCTAATTGAAATATACATACTATAAAGCAATTTTGTAAATATGGTTTCTTAAAATTGAAATTGATCCTCTAATGGCAGTGATGGCAATTATAGAAAGATACACCCTGTCCAAATCTAAGGAATTCCAAAATTTGGCTAAGAATCCTGGTATAGAACCTGTTGCCCCGATCATCAATCCTGTGACAGTTATACTATCTAGTTGGTATTTATCTTTGTAATAGTCAATTGTTGGCTCATATATGGCTTTCTTTTTCAGAGTCAACTTCCTCAGGTTGGCCACTATGAGTCTCAAAACGAATTGTGGGATCTAATATCATACCAATTTTAGAGGATGGTCTAAATGCAATAATATCTATTCGTCTGTTACTCCCATTAGTGGCCACACCATGTACTTCCTCATAAACTGTGTATCCAAAATCTCACAAGGCTTCTGCCATCATATTTCGAATAGTGTGGTGCCGAATATTTTTCAGTGATTCTCCAAATGGACAGGCCCCAAGGACTGTAACTGTCAGATGAGTATGATACGAGTAACTAATCAAAATTGTAATATGAAGTTATTTTTATATAAAAAATGTGTTATCTACTATGAATAAAAAATATTTAATTTAAATTTAATACATTTGTGAATTCCAAAAACAATGAGACTATTGAGGTTGTTCTCATGTAAATATATATATATTTTTTTAAATTGTATAGATCTTCATTGATTTTATCTAGTAGACATGAAAATCACCATAACTACAATTTACACACATATCTATGCACCAGATTAGTTTACAGTTTATTGAATAATATTTTATGTGAAGTAATTTTGCTGCTACTCATTTTCAAGAAATACATACAATTATACATTGATTATTGTCGAGAATTTATTCAATAAATTAAATATTTTGTAAAATTCTTTATTGTGTGGTAAAGAATTTTGTTTTACTTCAATTTCATTGTAATGTAATTTTGAAAACAAAGCATTGTCATTTTCATTACAATACAATATTTACTAAATTTATTTGATAAGGTTAGAGAGCAGAAAGTTAGTTTACACAATATTAGTATATGGTTTACTGAAAAATATGTCATTTATTTGGTTAGGTTAGAAAGGGGCAAGTTAGTGTACACCAGATTAGTTTATAGTCTATTGAATATTTTATATTAAGTCATTTTGCTGCTGTTCATTTTTTTAGAAATACATATAATTATCAATTATTGTCAAGAATTGATTCAAATTAATCAAATACACTGCACAAAACAATTAGAGGAACACTTGTAATAAATTGAATAAGTAATTGTTTTTTAAAGCTGTGATGCTGAAAGTTGGACAATATGTAAATTGAATTATTAATTTTATCATTGGATACAAATTTTAAAGATCCATGGCCTAAATACAGAGACATTACCTCAAATAACAAATATAGAGATTTTTTTAATTTTGGAAAGGACTGGCCACTTCTAATTGGTAAGCTTCCTGTTGTTGCTATAGTGACGAATGTTGATTATTGCCTTGTTTATTGAAGTCTCTGACAAAATGAAGCATTTAAATGAGTTTGAAGTGTATCATGCTCTACATCTTTTACGACAAGGTCAATCTCTGCGACAAGTGGCTAGAGAGCTTGGGGTTTCTCCTTCCGTGGTGTCCAGGTTACGCAACAGGCACAGAGAGACAGGTCAGTATTGAAGAAGACGTGGTCACGGCAGTAAATTTAAAACAAGCCCCCAGGATGACAGATACGTTGTTCTTTCTGCTCTTCGACAGCGTACAAAAACTGCAAATGACCTGCAGAACGATCTTCATATGGCTTCCGGAATCCGGGTTTCAGACCAAACCATAAGGAACAGATTAAGGAAAGAGAATATTCGTCCAAAAAGGCCCGTTAAAAAACCACGCTTAACAAATGGGCATAAGGCAGCAAGACGTACGTATGCTGAAAACCATGGTGATTGGAACATGAACCAGTGGGAGTCTGTGCTCTTCTCGGACGAATCCAGGTATCGTCTTACACGTTGTGATGGTCGATTGAGGGTGTGGGGACGGCCAGGAGAAAGATTTTCTGCAGTGGCTGTACAGGAAATTGATAGATCGGAGGAGGTTCAATAATGGTGTGGGCCGGAGTTATGTACAACAATCGTACGGACCTTGTACTTGTTCTCCAGCGATTGAATGCTGTCCGGTATATCGAGCACGTTCTAGAAGAGCATGTAGTACCTGCTGCCATTAGAGTAGGCCCTGGATTTCTGTTTATGCTGGATAATGCCAGGGCACATTCTGCGGCTGTCACCGGGATTTCCTGAGGAGGAATGAAATTGAGGTAATGGAGTGGCCAGCGGTCAGCCCAGACCTCAACCCTATTGAACACTTGTGGGATCTTCTAGACAGGAAGGTCAGGAACTGAAATCAAGCTCCACAAACTCTGCAGCAACTTGGAGATGCTCTGAAGGAGGAATGGGAGAATATCCCGCAAGAGGTAATCCAGAATCTTTTTGGGAGCATGCCACGAAGGTGCCAAAGTGTCATCGAATGTCGTGGAGGCCATACACGATACTAACTCTATATAACGAGTGTTTAACTTTGAAAAATAAGCACAAGATTCAATTGCATACATAGCAGAATTATTTGAAAAGTTAATTGTCAGCGTTATTCATTTGTTTTTACTGACATGAGCAATAAATAAATAAATAAATAACCACAAATAATGTACTTTATTAATTTCATGTTTGTAACTTTATCCAATGAAAAAATATTTGCATATTTCATAGTGTTCCTCTAATTGTTTTGAGCAGTGTATTTTGCAAGACACTTTGTGTGGAAAAGAAATTTGTTTTATTTCAGTTTCATTGTCAAGTAATTTTGGAAACAAAACACTACCATTTATATTACAATACAGTACTTATTAAATTTCAGCTCTCTTCTGAAGTTAACATCTAACCATATTTCCACCATATAGTAAGAAGAAAAAAAAAACAATTATTTCCACTATGCACTAACAATTCAACATTGATAATGATATCACAACCACAATGTTCACTAAATTCTTCATACAACATAGAAAATAGTGCTTTACAATTTGTTATTTCTCTCATTTGTGCGTCAATCACATTTTTTTGTGTTTTAATGTTTGATGTTCCTAAGTTTCATTTTAAAACAAAAATTATTTTGGAACTTCTGGATGTCCACTTTTAGCGCCATCAGAAGTACCAGTACCCAACTTTTCATTATTCTATTTTACAATCTTAACTTTTAGCGAGAATAGCAGGTTATATGAATAATATCATATGGAAAAACAAGTACTTGAATAAAGATACATTAACAAGAATATATAAAGCAGTGATATGCCCAACATTGACCTATGCCTCCGAAACAAGAACAGATACTGTTAAAACAAAACAAACTTTAGAAACAAATTGAATGAATATTCTGAGGAGGATTGTATGTAAATGAAGAAAATATTAAATTAGAAGTGAATAAATTAGAAGCCAGTTGAATATTCAGGCAATAGGCGAATAGGAGGAAAAAAGAATATTTTAATAGCATTAACATACATCCTACATGGCACCAAATAGAATTGTATGCATAGCAAGAGATAAGTAACCAGAGGATGGGAGAAGGACACCTGGAAGACCAAAAAAAAGAGATGGAGGGACTTTTAATTCTGGATGGAACAGATCATGGACCTAAAATAAAGAGCACAACAACAAGTTTTAGCACATAAAAATCCAATGCTCTCTTACATACTAATATTGCAATAAGATAGTAAGGCCTATATGTTGTTGAACTGTTATATATGGAACCAAGACAAAAGACAGAGTCTTACTCTTTATTACACTACGTTGGATTCTTAACTTTTACCATACAAAAATCAGTGGCATATAGACTTACCTCTAAATGCTTCGGATGATGTATCTGGATAAATGGATAAGAACAGAACCATATTGTACACATCGGTGGGCTTGCAGATAACACACGTCTTGCTGATTCCACTCGCTCTGCAAATAATAAACATGTAGCAATCCCACAGTGTAATTAATTTCGTTATGATACATGTCTATTGGAATAGCATGTATTTCTTCCCCAGCTATTTTCGGCATGTTCATGTCTTGCAGTTTCTATGGATAAACTTCTCCTTCAAATAACCCCACAAAGTATAGACGTAATCATGTTTCTGATACACATTGTACCATTTTTAGTAGTTTCAAACATAATTAAACATTCAGTACCGTAAACCAGTTAAGGCATTTAAAGAGACTATGGTGTATGCGGCCGTTGGTCAGTTAACTCGTTTTAGGGCCGGTTTCACCAACATCGGTGAAATTTAGCCTTCACGACGAGTTACATAACCGTGTGAAAAATAACTAAGCGTGTTTGCGTTTCACCACGCCATATAACACCGACGTAAACAAACGGGCGGTTTACCGTTAAAATTATTTTGAATCGTATATTTCTCATACCTCATATTCAAGCGGAACAAATTTGTAGGAGGGGAAAGAAATGCTATTGGTTGTTACTTATCGCGTTACCATAGAAACCTAAATAAACACGTTGAACCAACACAAACACGTTCCACAGATCACGTATATTAGTACACGTGGAAAATTTGCCAGAAATAAAGAACATGTCCAACGAAAGATTTTCAAAACTATAATAGAATTAATATAGAAACGTTGAAACTATAGGAAATAAGAAACTATCCATAAAACATGCGTAACGACGAAAAATATTTTTTCTTGATTAGGCCTGTTTTTAAATTAACCTAATGATTGATTTAAAAACACTTTTACATTAATATAATATGGTAGTGTATTATCATCATCATCATCATCATCATCATCATTGGAATGCTTTAGTATATTTGGGTTATGTAAAAGTTTTCATGGAACAAGCCATTTTAATGGTATAAGAAGAGCAATTATTTTGGTTGGGACCATGTATTACAGTGTTTACAAAGTATCTAATCCATCTCCTGAAAATGTTGCTGCTGTAAACTCTCATTCTTGGAAGAATTATTTAATAACATGCAAAATGATTATGATAATGCAAGCCATGTTATATATATAAGGTGATTTGGAGCCATTAAGCAACAAATCTGATGAGAGGTCCTTAAAAAAAATTCCAACATTTCTCCCTCTCAATGCATAGAATTGCTAGATTACAAACCTTTGTGCTTCATGGTTATTCAGGTGTAATCATAATATAGGAACGTCCTGTCTGCGGATGAACTTGTGATGGAACAGATTAGTTTAATTTGTAAAACTTGGAGTATCCTTCCTTTGGCCA
This sequence comes from Diploptera punctata, assembly GCA_030220185.1. Classification (NCBI taxonomy): domain Eukaryota; kingdom Metazoa; phylum Arthropoda; class Insecta; order Blattodea; family Blaberidae; genus Diploptera; species Diploptera punctata. The sequence goes on from JASPKZ010007586.1 coordinate 273,667, forward strand.
GCAACCAATCGAAGGGACTATTATTATGCTTTCAAGTCTTATACGAGAATTTCCCTCAAACGCTGGAGGGAAAATTTTCTATAGGATCGTAACAGGCCTTGGCCTAATACTTGGAAGGAAGAAGAAGAAGAAGAAACTTGGAGTAGATCTTGGGAAGCTCAATTTTTTTGGTTGTTCCTGGACCTATTATAAGAACAGTGAGAGTTTTCTTTTTGTCTTACATATATTCATTATTTTCATTGTTGCACTTTGGAATACTGCAACCCAGTCTTAACGAATTTCACTAAAAATGTTTGACTTTATCAGACCCATACCCTTGTCACATTCTAGGTATGTAGGTCCACTTATTGGGAATGTGACAAGAACTGACTGCAAATGTGTCTTCTCATGAACAATGTAGTGTAAATATCTAAAGAGCATGTAATTTTTATTTGCCCTCCTGCAGATTCACAGAATATATTTAACTACTAGATTTTTGGGTTAAGGATGTTTGTAATATACTGATTAATAAGAAATGAAGTTACCTTATTGGCTCCTTTCCTACCATGAGTTTCAGAATAAATATAGAAAATGACCTTGTTATCAAACAACTTTTGAATGTTGAAAGAAAAGTAGCTAAATCGTTGCTTGTAATATATGATGTTTGGACAGGGGAGATTTTTCTGAAAATCCATGGAAATAAATTTAGTACTTCTCTTCCATGCTTCCCTCTGGCCGTTATAAATAATCTCAGTTCTTGCTATGTGAACCTTGTTTTCAGTTTCAAGATACATTACCTCTCCAGCCTCATCTCTTCATTTGCAATGGTACTTAACTGAACAGGAGCGACTTCTTATTAGCAGTAAATTCATCACAGATACTATACGAATCGTTTCTGGGGTATCCAAATTAAATGTTGAACTGTGTTATGAAAATGGTTTAATACATTTCAGAAGATATAAAGTTTTCAGAATAATTGTCTTTATACATGTTATACGTTGTTAAAAATACACAGTTCCCCAGGTAAATACAACTTCTGTTTTCTTTATGCTATAATGGCTTTCAGGACCCTTAAATGATGTGTGTTCCATAACCAGTTTTGGACAATTTGGTCTGCCTGTTGGTGTGTTTGCCTTACATATCCTTGCCTATCTCTGCATTAGTATTTATAGATTTTCGGATATTTTCAATTCTCTATTTTGAAATGGCATTTATAAACCTGAAAACTTTTTTACATATATCTTTATTTCATTTGCATAATTTTCATCTGAAATTCTTACCTTGTATCTGAAACTTTACTACGAAGGAGAGCATCATCTTCATTTATTTTGGCCTCCTCTGTTTAATATTGTGGGACCAAACATATATATAAAGTTAATAGTGAGTGGAGAACATATTTTTAATAACTCACCTCATACAATTTCAAATTTATTTGATTTAAGACCATTGGTTTTGAATGAATTTTTCATTCATCTTCAGTTTATTTTCAGTTGTTGATTTCACCAATTCTCTAATTCTGCCATATTTGGTTGGCATTATACATTTTTTTCTATAGGAATATCAAAATTCATTGATCGATATTTATTCTTTTGAATGAATATCTTCTCCCAAACTGTTCATTCTAATGGTTTATCCAATTGTTTCAAATTGTGAAATTGAAAAATCAGCAATTGCTGCACATAGTTTATTAGAACATCATAAAATTAATAGAGATGCAAAACTTTTGAAACAATTGGATAAACTATTAGAATTAACAGTTTGGGAGAAGATATTCATTCAAAAGAATAAATATTGATCAATGAATTTTGATATTCCTATAGAAAAAAATTTTATTTCAAAATTTATAAAGCCAACCAAAAGATGGCAGCGTTAGAGGTAACCATGGTGAAATCAACAAACATAGAATTTCAACAGTTGGTGTCATGAAAATAAACTGAAGATGAATGAAAAATTCATTCGAAACCAATGGACTTAAATCAAATAAATTTGAAATTGTATGACGTGAGTTATTAAAAATATGTTCTCCACTCACTATTAATGATATAAGCTCATAATGTTTACTTCCCAACATTAATTTTAATATATATAAAGATTGTGCCTCTAACATTGTAAATTTTGAATTTGTTGATTCATTTATTTTGCTGATTTACATCAATACGTTTTAAATATTTTAACCTACAATTACAGGAGTCTCCAGTTTCATGAATCTGAGCTCTCAATTTTTTGTTAGTATCTTTCATCCTGCCAAAAACTCTTCCTCTTCTTACAGCTTTCATAAGATACACAGTTATTGATCATACTCATTCATTTTGAATGTATGTGATTCCAGTTTTCACTTTTCTCGCACAATATTACTAGTAAAACAACATATGAAGCAATACAATGAAAAAATAGTGTACATGTAATTCTCCTCCCAAATAAGACCAATATTGAATAAATCCAGTTCTATTACTCTACACCTGCACTGCAACAGTTAGATTAAAATGACTTGCTTTCCTTTTCCCCTGTTCACTATAGACTTACCTTTTTTTTTCACTATCAAATGGGCCTTGGGTTCGATCCCCGGTCGGGACAGTTTTTCTGGGTTTTTCCTCACCTGTAAGACCCCAAACGGTCCCCGAAATCATATGGCCATCGAAATCATTGTATTCATATTCATCTTAGATTAAGCTTGGGATTAGGGACTCTCCTGGTGCACCACTATCATCATCCATCATATCATCGGGGCAATGTAACCCTGGCTTCCAGGCGCCCCAACCTCAGAAGTGGGTTACAAGTATGCCATGCCAGGAGGGAACACCAGGAATGTCGAAGGGCAACCTGGGGCATTTGCAAAAAAAAAAAATCTCAGTGACTAGCCTTACTTTTGCTCCATAATTTAGCCCATATAAAATTCACTGCTCAAGCTATATGAATGTGCCCTTAACTGATTTTTTTTTATCACATTTACTGACTTACCTCTCTTTTTCCCTATAGTCTTCAATTCCATCACTGCATTTCCTCAAGAAAAGATAGTCTCCAACGTAACATACAGGAATATTAATTAAATTATTTGGAGTCAATATTAATGTTGATTATCTTGAACATGTTTCGCTTATATCATAATCATTGATATGCTATAATCGAAACATGTTCAAGAACAAATCAACATTAATATTGAGTTAAGATGAACAGACTCCAAATAATTTAATTAAAAGAACCTCAAAATATTACTTCCTAAAATAAAACATTAAATACAGGAATATGTTTGAAAATGACTTGAAAACACTAGTGGGTAACACATAGAAGTAATTATTTTGAAATTATATTTTATTTAATATTTTTCAAAATTATACAATAATTCATATAAATAAACTCTTATTATTTACTGCTTCAAATATCTTATAGTTTCTATCAGATACAACAAACTGCAAAACAATAAGACTCAGGAACATTTACACTGGTGTCCAAAAGTTTAGGATAATTTGTAAAACGGAAAATCAAAATGCTTAAAGAGGAGCAAGGAGTAAAAATTATTTATCAAAACGTTTCTCAGTACATTTAGTTTAGTTTACATACTAAATTATAATATCTCTCTTCAACAATGAAAAAATTAATAGCAATTATAAATGAAAATTGCATTGTTGCAGTTAAGCCCTGTTCCATAAATCTTCATTTTTAAAGAGAGTTATGATATAATCAGATGTAGTGTAAGAACAGATTGCAGTAAAATGGCACAAAGACAACATCTGGACCCTCTGCTTCGGGGTAGAATTATTGGGCGGCTAGAAACAGGACAGACACAAACTGAGGTCTCCATAGCACTTAATGTGCCACAAAATGTTATATCTAGGTTATGGCGACGGTTCCAAGAGACCGGAGACGTTAGGCGAAGACCAGTGGGAGGTCTTCCAAGAGTTACAAATCCTCAGCAGGATTGATATCTTGCGTTAACTGCAAGAAGAAACCGAACAATGTCTGCCAGACAACTGAGTTCAGAACTTGTGGCCGCCTCAGGTATCAGAGTATCCAGACAAACTGTCTATAGAAGACTCAGAGCTGCTGGTCTGTATGCTAGGCGGCCTGTAGTGTGCGTCCCACTCACCCTTGATAACAAGAGAGCACGTTTACGGTGGAGTCAGGAACATCGCGACTGGACTCTAAATCAGTGGAGCAGCGTGCTATTTACAGACGAGTCCAGATTCAGCTTGAACTGTGATTCACATCGCGTGACTATCTGGAGGGAGCAAGGAACTCGTTACAACCCCATGAACATCGTGGAAAGACATCCATTTGGTGGCGGTGGTCTCCTGGTATGGGGAGGTATAATGATGAATGCACGCACAGAGCTTCACATCTTCGCAGGTGGCACTGTTAATGCTCAGCGGTATAGAGAAGAGATCCTGGAACCTCATGTAAGACTTTTCAGGGGAGCTGTGGGTCCAGAATTCATATTCATGGATGACAATGCCCGACCTCACAGGTCACAACTGGTGGATGAGTTTCTTCAGGAGGAAGATATCCAGCGTATGGAGTGGCCAGCGAGGTCTCCGGATATGAATCCTATAGAGCAGCATGCATGGGATGCCTTAGGGAGACAAATTGCATCTCGTCAGCCTCCTCCGAGGACACTTCAAGACCTTCACATTGCTCTTCATGAGGAGTGGAATTTGCTGAGCATCGAACTCCTGAACAACCTCATCACTAGCATGCCACGTCGATGTGAGTCTTGTGTAGCTGTCAGGGGTAATCACACCCCATACTAATCATTTGAACCATTGTTGTTCAACTTTTATGTTCGAATTCTGAAATGCAGTTTTCGTTTGTTGTGAAAATGACAAGTGAATGATGTATTCATGCCATTCATGCCACGAAAGAAACAATACAAATACATTGTTAAACTTCCTGATATATATTGTATATCAGAAATGCAGTTGTAAATTTGATTTCATTTTGTGATAATATTGTTATTACAGGAAATATGACATACTGTTGGAACGGCAATTCCTCAAATTTTAAAAAAATGACGTCCGTAACCAACTCACTTTATTGCCTCATTATTTACATTTAAGCATAATGTGCAAGATTTTGGAAGTAATTCATTGTTTTATAATACATGACTATTGGAATATCATAAATTTTGTTCTCGATTACAATTTTCTGCAGGTTGATATCTTACAGTTTTTATACTTTGTACTCTCATGTCTCAGAACCACTCTTCCAATGTTACATTTTATTTTGTATGTTTAATTTAAAATTACACAATCTTTCCTTAGGAACTACTAATAAAAAAAACACAAATTGCAAAAAAAAAAAGAAAACTTTGTTGCATGACGAGCGTAGTAGAATGCCCTTGGGTTATAGCCAGCTGCTGGCTTAACATCCACATGTGTTAATGACAGGCCAGTGTAGGAGTGACATGTCAGCATGTCAGGTCCCCCAGCCGTTACAGCTGCTTTTCTCAACCTGGAACTGCTACTTATTGCAGTACCCAAATTCCTCTAGATGTGGAATGGACACCTATCCCATACTGGCTGAAATTCCATTGAGAAAATATCTTCCCCCCATGGAGATCCAAACCAGTCCAAGTCCCATAGCTCTGCACCAAGGCCTCTTTTACCTTAACCACTTGGCTACGGCATGGAAAATGAAAGATTATAATATGACACAAATAAAATTTTGAGATTAATTTGAACCAAATTTAATATAAATTAATTCCCTTTAGTGAAACTGCCCCTTATTAAAGTAAACCAAATGAAAAGTGATATTAATAAATTACAATATGAAGTAATGTTACCAGGTTCTTCTTATAAATAAGGTGAGTCAGTTCATCTTACCTCATGAGATGTTTCATTATGCTTGCACAGTACCAAGTTGAAGATAATATGCAAAAATATTGAAACATGTCCAAAATACACAACAATTTATGAGGCAAGATCAACAGACCCACTTTATTAATAAATGATTACCATATCTACTCTATGAGGCTATGAAAATATTGATTAATGAGCCTCTGCCTTACAGCAGCATTGACTCCATAAAAATCATTATTAACCTGGGGATTTACATTCCCTTCCTCCAATAATGCATTCCAAGGAGCAACTAAATTCAAGTTAGGGTCATCCTGAGGCAATTCCTCACCAGCACGTCTTAAAATGTTATGCAGAACAGCAGTGGCCACTATGATAGGAAATGCATTATCCAATTTTACATTTATCCCAACAGCAAGTACTGGAAAGCGTCGCTTCCAAGAACCGAAGAGTCTCTCAACAACATTTCTCGTTCTGATCTGAGATTCATTGTAAAGATTCTCTGCTAACGAAGCAGGGGCAACTAATGGAGGCATCAAATATGACCTACATGGATATCCTGCATCAACGAGCAGAACTGAATCTCCATATAAGCCCTCTTCAAATCTTGCTCTTTGAACACAATTATTAAATATTGTGCTGTCATGGCTGCTTCCAGGCCATCTAGCAACAATGTCACAGAATTCCATATTAGCATTGCAAATGGCCTGGACATTTAAAGAGAAATACCCTTTCCGATTCCTGAATCGTTCTGCATCATCACCCCCAGGAGATCTTATTCTTATATGTGTGCAGTCCATTGCACCTATAGCCTTTGGAAATCTAGCTACTCGATAGAAACTCAATTGGTTTTCTAAAATCAAATTTGCTGTCTGCGGTAATCTTATAAATTGATGTCGCAAATTTGCTATCGCACAACTGACTCGGTGGACGATTCTTGAGGCTGTTGATTTGCTGACTCCTGTATAATCAGCAACACTTAATTGATCGCTGCCAGTTGCATAGTAGCGCAAAGCTAGAAGCAGCTGATTAATAGGTGAAACTGCCTGATTTCTGAAAAAAAAAAAAAAGAAACATAAAATGGTTGCACTTGTATAGCATAATAGCCAACATAATGTATACAGCAGAAATTGTTATTTTATCAATAATTAAATTTTAGGCTATGCAATCAACATAGTACATCAATCATTTATGTTATGCGGGAATGATGCTTAGTCATTCTGTAGCCTGAACGTTTTATATTATTCTGCACATGTTAAAATCATATAAAAGTGTAGCATACATCTGTCACCTATTAGAATGTGCCACACGTTTCCAAGTGTTTGATAGTTCTTGATTAACTTTGATTACATCTCAAGCTGCCAAACTCATGCAAGTTGAGTAATTCCACCCAGTGGAATAGTTAGAGGTTAGAGCGAGCATTTTTTATTTTAAGTTTAATTCCTATAATTCTACTGAACTGCCAAAATTTCAAATTGTTTTCATGGTAAAGCTACAATCCAAATAAATTTCATCACAATTCTTTTTCAAATGTTATATTCTGCAATTGATATTTCAAGTTACTTTTTAGTACAGTTCACAGTATTAAGACTCGACAGAAATAATTATTTATAGGAAAACTAAAATACACAATTATAATGATAAAAGCAAATAAGGATAAAACTAGGCTTACTGTGGTATATATATATATATATAATTATTCTGTTCTGGAACATGTTTTGAGAAAAATGTCAGATCTTATTTGATACTAGATGGATAGGCAGATTATTGTGCAGCATATTGCTCAAATTGCTATAACATCTGGTACTACAAAATGTTAATAAAAATAAATAGTAATAAATGTTGGGTACCATTCTGAATAATTCATATGTTATTCTTAACAAAAACCCCAAGTACAAATATAGTTTAGCTTCAACTAATAATAGTTAACTAGGAAACTCACCCTAACCTTATTTTTATTCTTTTTGTGTTGTGTATGTTATTAGTAAATTTCTAGCATAGATTCACTCATTATTAGTTGCATGTATTGTAGGCCTACATGGAATAATTGAACTACTTGAAAAGCAATTTTAATGAACATATACTCACACATTTAAAACCCCAAATACTGAAAAAAGGAAGAAAAATAAACAATCTCTAAAATATTTGACTGTAATTAAATATATGTTTCAGAAAACTTATAACAAGCTAACAGTATATTACATAACCTCATTTTATTTTGTGTCAATCGGCTACCTTCATTTAAAATGTGTATGTAGGGCCTTGGTACGTGTGTATATATAAATTAGGGGTCTGTATCATATTTAATTGTGTACAGTGGTTGTATTATACACGGATAAAGCTAATTTCAATAATAAATTAAACGTTCCTGTCTATTTGAAATGGATGTTAATATCCCAAGAATTTTCAAAGTAGTTCTCACATCATGTATTCAGAATATCCAAAATGCCTTTTAAATATGTGAATAAAATTGTATATAGTTAAATATGGTGTTAAAAATCATAGGTTATAACACACTTCCTAAACATTCATCATTTTATACCAATTTGCTTACTACATTAAAATATTGTGACATTTATGAACCTATGGTATACTTCGTTTTCCACTGCATGAAGTGGAATTATACATACACGGAGACAATTTCAATATTACATTAAACTTACCTGTCTGTTGGAAATTCTAGTTGATTCTCTATCATATCAAGTACTGATAGAGCAGATGGTTTCGACAGTCTAAAATGAGTCACAAAATCCAGGTCGTCGTAATTTTCAAAGTATTCAGAACGTTCTTTAATCCATCTAGGGCGCCTTCTGTCCAATTCATCTTCAAAATATGGATCATACTCCTCTTCACGTTCGAAGATTAAATTTTCTAGTCTTTCACGCGCCATGTTGATATAGAAATCACCCTCCGTTATAATCACCCTTCGATTCTACCGACCAAAATCGTGCGGTACTGTTTACTAACGAAATACGACGAAATAACTCCCGGTCAAAAGTTACTGTTGTTGGTGAAACGCAAATTGTAGTGAAACTGGGAAACGCGCCGTTTAATTCACCGGTAACACGATTACCTGTGTTGGTGAAACCGGCCCTTAGAGCGGGTGCGAACAAACCGCTTTTATATTCGGTGCCTAAATTTTGTATTGGCTTAGTATGTCTTGGAGATCATAGATGGCATGTAAATGTACATTTTCTATTCTATATTATCATTATCGCGCTGTTTTTTGTGCGTGATTGAAACCATGGGCAAAGAAAAGTATCTCACTGAAGAAGAATTTGTGAATATTTTGTATAATGATGATTCAGGTGATGAACTGATTCCTGAATTATAAGATTCACAAAGTGAAAGTGAAGATGAACTTCCACTTCCTGAAATTGATACGCCGATACCATGTGATGTCAATCACCCAAGTTATTTCACCATCAAATCCTACTAGGATATCTCCTTTAGGTATGTATAAAATTTGAATTTTCTAGGGCTAATAGTTTGTGAATAATGGTCCATTTTCTGAAGTGCCACGAAAAAGGTAGCTGGGGTATTTAAATGGCTGGCCTGTGGGTTTAAATGCCCTGCTCAGTGCCTGGTACTGAATGTACTGAGTTGAAAAGGGAAGAAACTCCAAGTACCCTTCTTTTGAGAAAACCTTACAAAACTACATAATTTCTTACAGCTGGCTCTGATATATATTAAACCTCTGTTTACAAACAATGCAAATATAACAAGAATTCATAATTTCTATGTCGCATATGTGTTTTATCGCTCTTCGAAGGCAGTGGAGTTTCCCTTTTCAACTCAGTGATTCAATTAATTTTGAAATTGATAATGCATACCCAAACTGAAAATGCAGAAACCCCATAGTTAACTTACAATTGGGAGCACAGATTACCTGTGTGAAGAATAAAACCAGTCAACCATTTATTCCCTCACTCTACACAGATGATTGTACAATCACAACAGTATTTTCACATCTGTTCACGATAATCATATCCAAAGGCAGCCATATTTAAATACCACCATGCTTGGAAAAATCAGAAGAGATAGAATAAGAACACTAGAGCAAGAGACATTTTGAAGTTAGATAAAACACAAGATGAAATCGAAGATAGTAGAATAAGATGGTATTACCACAATGAAAGAATGAATACAGAAAGGATACCAATACAAGTATGAACTGAAAATTTAGATTAGGAAAGAAGAGACCAAGAAGTACTATAGATGAGAAGAAAAATTAAGAAGAAAATCAAGAGAATATAAGTTGAATGGATAGAAATGACGAAAGAGAGGTTATGGAGTTGACGAGATATAAGGAAGCTGACCAAAACTCGGAAAGGTGATATATGAGACTAGATGAAGACCACAGGGAAAAAACAGGAAAAGAGAGAAAAAAAAAAAGAAAAAAACTGAAAAAAAACTTGATTTTAATATTTGAACAATCCTTGTTTTTCCCAAGCATAGCAAAATGAAAAACACTGATTTCACTGGGGAAATTCCATTTTTTCCCTATGTTTATCAATGCTAAATTAAAGGTTTTAAAATATTATCACCAGATATCAGGAACATCTCTACTTTTTGTAATTTTCTGGTATAGATGGTTGATGTATAACAAATTAATTCCATCACTTAGGACAATAAATATCTCCATGATTATCAATATTAAGCTAACTTGATTCTTTGTACATTGAACAAATAAAACATTGTTCTTCTCAAAATGAAGAAAAATGAGAAACTACAATGCCATATACCACTTCATATTTCCTTTTTTGTTTATTACATTTGTGAAATGACAAATATCGACAAAATCAGGTTGAATGCTGAAGGGAGGAACAGCAAATATACTTATTTCGTAAAATGCCATTAGTTTTAAAATAAACATCATGTTGGTGCTATCCATGTTCTGAGACACAAAAATAAGGAAAATGCAACTAATGCACACATACCTGAAGATATACCAACAGGTTGAACTTTTCTATTTACAAATAAATAATTTTTATACCAAAATAAAAACAATATTTTATAAAAATAAATACAGTTGAACACTTTTTACTTACGGTTTGGAGGAACAAGTGTATCCAAAAGATTACCAAATATAATGTTATTTTTTGCCTGTGGTAATTTATAGACTCTTGCTCTGAATTTAATAAATTTCACCATACATTTTGAAATTCTTAATAGCACTAGGATCATAAGTACTATAGCTAACGTCCAAGACACAAGTCCCATCTGAAATAATAATAATAATAATAATAATAATAATAATAATAATAATATAATTTGAGAATAAAGTTCTTAGGAAAATATTTGGACCAAAGAGAGATGAACAGACAGACAAATTGAGAATATTATATAACAGTGACCTACATTGTCTTTATAGGAAGCCAGATATAATAAGAACAGTTAAGTCTCGTAGACTGTGGTGGGCAGGACATGTTGCACAAATGGCGAATGAAAGATGTGCATGGAAGCTTCTTGTAGGAAAACCAGAGCGAAAACACCCAGTTGGTAGACCAAGAATGAGGTGGGAAAATTACATTAATTAAGATTAGAGGAAGTAGATTATACAGGAAATGACTGCAAAAGTTAGCTCAGGATAGGGATGTATGGAGAGCTTATATTCGCGCGGCCATGAACCTACGTGATCGATAACACCAGTGAGTTAGTTAACTAACTCACTGGCACTATCGAACCCGTAGGTTCATGGCTGCGCAGACATAAGCTCTCCATATATCCCTATCCTGAGCTAATGTTTTCCAATCATCCCCTGTATAATCTACATCCCTCAAATCATAGTTAATTTTATTCTCCCACCTCATTCTTGGTCTACCAACTGGGCGTTTTCCCTCTGGTTTTCCTACAAGAAGCTTCCATGCACGTCTTTCATTCCCCATTCGTGCCACATGTCCTGCCCATCGCAGTCTTCGAGACTTAACTGTTCTTATTATATCTGGCTTCCTATAAAGACAATGTAATTCACTGTTATTAAGTCTTCTCCATTCACCAGTCTGTTCATCTCTCTTTGGTCCAAAAATGTTCCTAAGAACTTTATTCTCAAATACTCGTAATCTCCTATCCTGCCTTAAAGTAAGAGTCCATGTTTCGCATCCATATAAAATAACTGGTAGAATAATAGTTTTATATATTTTCAGTTTAATGTTTTTTGAAAGCAGTTGGAAAGTCAAAAGTCTCTGTAATACATAATAGCACGCATTTCCAGAATTGAGCCTATGTTTAATCTCCTCGTGCATCTCATTCCTGTTTGTGATTATTGTTCCCAGGTATTTGAATTTAGCCACTTCCTCAAAATTTCCCTCATTTGTCATTAGCTGTCCATTTGTATTATATAATGTATTTTTATGTGTGACCATATATTTAGTTTTATTGATATTTACTTCCAGTACCAATTTCTTAGTGTTACTCAGTAGTGTGTGCGTGTTGGCCATTAGTATCTCCTCGCTATCGGCCAGTAGTACTACATCATCAGAATAAACTGTTTTCCTACACGCACCCTACTCTTTGTGCCATTTAGACACATTCGTATAAGTCTAACTAAATGTTTAGGAATTCTGAACTCTAGCAGGATACTATATAATTTCTCCCTCTTAATTGAATCGTATGCCTTTTTGAATTCCACGTATATAGTTGATGTACAGTACCATTATACTCCCATTTCTTTTCTAAAATCTGCCTTATACAAAAAATCTGATCTGTTGTAGACCTGTTTCTTCTAAATCCACATTGATGATCTCCTAGAATGTCATCAATATAAGGAGTAAGTCTGCTTACTAATATAGTTGGTTGCAAACAGGCCGTCGAGAAGAGCGGACGTGTTTTTTTGTTAGAGTGGTTGAAGTGTGCAGGGGACAAAGCATTATGGAAGAAGTTAGAAAGCTGATTGAAACATTGTCAACTGAAGTGAAAGAGGGGTTTGAAAAGTGCAACGTGGGGGAAAAAATTCGTGATATTGCGACCAACATGCATCGGATGGAGGACAGATTGAAATGGCTGGAATCTAAATTAGACTATCTCGAAAATCTGAGTCGCCGTAATAATATTGTGATATATGGAGTGCATGAAGAAGACAGGGAGAGCTGGGAGGAAACTGAAATTATAGTCAAAAGAGTAGTGGCGCAAATCGGGATTGATTTAGTGGACAGTGATATTGAAAGAGCGCACAGAGTAGGTCGTTGGAATAGTGGAAAGAGACCGATAGTATGCAAATTATCACGCTACAAAATAAAATGTTGGATCCTTAGAGACAGTAAATATCTTAAAGGGACCGGTATGAATATTTCCGAAGACTTTAGTGAGAAGGTGCGTCGCGAAAGGGACTTTCTTAAGCGACACATGCTCGAGGCGAGGAGGCAGGGCTGTCATGCAATCCTGCAATTTAATAAATTGATTATAAATGGACGAATCTGGAGCAGGGAACAACTACAAAATATGGACAACCCTGAAAATGAATTTGAATAGGTCATTGACAGCGAGTCCCCAAAACCAACAGGGGACGCTACAACAGCAGGTGGTCTCCTTACAGCAGAGGAGGGAGAAAATTCTACACGAGAGAAAGAGAGAGAGAGAGATAGTACTACGATACTAACTCCGAGGGATACAGCAAACTTTCAACACAAAACAGCCGACCGCAAAAAAAATACCCCACCTCTAAGAGGTGAACGACCGGCGGACACAAGAACGCAAACGAGAAAATCACTACGACTGCTGAATTTACACGCAGAAAAGGAACTATTGAGAGGGGGAAGTTCGAAAAATACAGGTAAGACTAAGGACAAGGGAACACAATAGGATATTTTGACAGTCGGTACATGGAACATCGAAGGGTTAAAACAAAAACTTTCAATGGTCAGATGTGTAGAGTTTATTGAGACTTTTGATATATTAGCTCTAGGAGAAACATGGTTAAAAGCTAATGAATGCGTAAATCTATGTAATATGAAAGGTTATTTCAAGGGCAGTGAATCCAGAGGGAAGAGAGGTAGATATCCAGGTGGTGTTGCCATTTTATATAAAGCTAACTTAGACCCATATATAAAGAAGGTAAATATTGCTTTAAAAGAGGCCATTTGTATATATTACCAAGCAGGAAGAGCAGAAATGTGTCTGTTGTCTATTTACCGCCAACCACTAAATTCCAGGTATGCCAATCCAAATGTTTTCGTTGAATTGTCTGACTCGTTGGCAGAAAAAAAATATAGGTTTCCGGAAGCGGTAATAATAATTTTAGGGGACTTTAACTGTAGGATTGGCGAGGAAAATATCACTATAAAATCAGATGATAATGAAACACGAGGTGAGGGTAGGAGAAGCAAAGATAAGATTATAAATTCAGAAGGAAACCAATTGTTAGCTTTTTGCGATGCATTTGAACTTGAAATTCTGAATGGGAAATATGGGGAAGATAAAAATGGAGAACTGACATTTATTAATAAAAATGGAGGTAGCGTAATCGATTATTCAATATGCACACAAGACATGATTCCAGTCCTAAGTAATTTCTGTATAGTTTCCCGAATCGAATCACACCACTTCCCAAACAAACTTATTTTAAATATGAAAGGTGTTAGTGAGACAGTTAATGATGAGGTGGCAACAATATTGAGGCCAATTACACGTTTTAGTTGGATCGAGGACCGGAGAGTAGATTTATATCATGAAGTTTTGGAAACTCTAATACAGGATCTCTCAATTGAATTATCTTAGCGGGGAAAAAAAAAGGAAATTATTAAAAACTTTGACAGAATCTTTTTCAAACAGCAGGGGAACCATTCAAGGTTAAATGCGCAATGAACCAGAAGGCCAAAGGGTGGTACAATAATGCATGTATAAAGAAGAATAAGTTTGTCGAAAGTAGTCTTTTAAAGTTTAGAAAAGAAAGCACAGATGAAAACAGAAAAAAATTATGCGTAAGAGAGAAAGGAATATAAAGAATTACTGGGAGAAATAAAACTAGCATGGCAAAATAAGAAATCCGAAGAAATGAGAGTCGCGACTGAAAGTGGGAACATTGCGGACATATGGAAAGCGCTAAGGGAACTCAAAGTAAAGTCTATAAATCGGACAAGAATAATGCCCGGGGAATGGAAAGTTACTTTGATAGGGTGCTGGGAAATGAGAGGTTAAGATATAATCAAGGAAATATAGTTGAGATTCCTGACCCAATTCATATTCAATTACTGGATCAGGATATTTCGAAAATGAAGTGGTTTCTTCCATTAAATGTTTAAAGAATGGTAAAGCACCTGGAATTGATGGAATACCAGGGGAATTCTTGAAAAATATGATATCATCCAATAAATTATTAGACGTTTTGAAAACTGCGTTCAACAAACGTTTTAATGGAGGAGATTATCCGGAAGCCTGAGCGACAGGTGTCATCCAACCACTATACAAAGGAAAAGGTGGGACACAGGTACCAGAAAGTTACAGGGGAATTTGTCTCTTGTCAGTGTTCGGAAAAATATATTGTAAAGTGCTTTACGAACGCATGAGACAATGGGCTAAAGAGAACTATAGGCTCTCAAAATATCAGGCAGGTTTTAGAGAAGGGTACTCCACGGTGGACAACGTATTTGTTCTGAGAACATTAATTGATGACAATCTGAAAATGAAGGGCGGACCGAAGCGCACTTTGGGAAAAATTAAATCGGAAAGGATTGTCTCATAAAATGATACATGCCTTAATGTCAATTTATAAATATGTTAAATTTTGTATAAAAGTAGACCAAGGGCACATTACAGAGAGCAGTGAAGCCAATCGGGGAGTGAGACAAGGTTGCATTTTATCACCAATGCTATTTAATCTATTCGTTAATGATATTGTAGACGTAATGCTAGAAGGAGAAATTGAGGCTCCGGAGATAAGAAATGTTAAAGTCCCAGTCCTGTTGTATGCAGATGATTTAATTATCTGTTCCAGGACAATCAAGGGATTGCAAAGAGATCTTGACCTACTGGAAATATACTGTAGGAATTGGGGATTGACTGTAAATGTTAGTAAGACAAAAGCAATGACCTTTAAAAATGGGACGGTTTATGGTAGAGCAGAGGAATGGAAATACAGAGATCAAGTACTTCAAAACGTGAAACATTTTGAATATCTTTGTACGACGTTGAAAATGAACGGGAAGTGGAAAAAACATATTGATATAGCATTATTTAAAGGGAGGGGACAACTTAACAGTGAACTCGGTATTCTGGGTCGAGTGCCTGATATTCCAGTCAGCACATTAGAAAAAATGTATGGAGCGATAGTCAGGCCAGTTATGCACTATGGTAGTGAGATTTGGGGTTTCCATAGAACGGAAGTACTAAATAAGGCATATACGCATTTTCTAAAATATATTACAAGACATAGTAAGGCCGTTTCTAACTGTGGAATTTTATATGAATTCGGGTCATTCTACGACGACATAAACTGTAAAATTCGTGTACTCAAATACTGGTTGCGAGTAATCCAAGGTGAACAAACAATGCTTAGAGCAATTTGTTACGATCATCAAATTAAAAACATAGATGTTAAATTTTGGGCAGACGAGGTTAGGAGAGAACTCCAAAAGATTGGGATGGGTTGGATATGGGAAAAAGGGACTGAAAATCGCAAGAACGTGTGGAGAAAAATAAGGAGGAGGTACTTAGATATAAACCAACAAGATACTTGCGCCGAATGTACAGGAAAACGCTCACTGTGTTTACAAAGAGACCTAAAACACGTCTGGGGAAAAGAATCGTATATACTCAACCTAGGATTTAAGGAGAGGTCAGGGCTTGCTTTGGTTTAGGCTAGGGGCATGGAAATTTCTAAAAATTAGCGACGATCACGATACGCGAATATGTCTAATGTGCGGGAACTTTGAAGATGAGATACATATATTAGGAAAATGTAATGATTTAGAGTATTGGAGACGTCAGTTATTATCGGAAAGATTTATAAATTCAAATCGGGAAAGATTGGCATGCTACGAGTTATTGGTAAATCCAGAAAATTGGCTAAACCTCGGTAAATTTCTGGACAAAACGCGGAAAATAAGGACAACACTCATTCATGAATAAATATATGTTATCAAAATGCAATACCATTAATACTTGATAATTATATATAAATTAATTAATGTATAATGCTATTGTGTTATTATTTAATTGTAATATTACTGTGTTTTCTTTATGTAATTGTAATGTTATGGCTTTTTTTGAGTGTATAATGCTATTGTGTTATTATTTAATTGTAATATTATTGTGTTTTCTTTATGTAATTTTAATGTTATTGCTTTTTTTGTTGTTTATTTTTCTTTACACTAGTACCAATTATTACTTTATTGTAACGGACTGTCAACAGCACGTACGGCTTACTGCCCGTGCGAACCATATTTGTAAATAATATTGTAAATATCTTACTTTTTGTCTAATAAAATCCTACTACTACTACTACTACTACTACTACTACTACTACCACTATTTGTTAGAATTTTGTACGAAGTTGAAAGTAATGAGATGCCCCTATAGTTGTTGCAATCAGTTTTATCTCCTTTCTTATAAATTGGTATGATAATAGATTCTTTCCATTCATCTGGAAGAGCTTCTTTATCCCAAATCATATTAAGCAACTAGTGTATCTTATATTTTATATTTGAGGAGAAAAATTTTCGCCTAGACCGAGACTCGAAACCGGGACCTTTGGCTTGCCGGGCCAAATGTTCTACCAACTGAGCTACCAAGGCGAGATGGAATGTAGATGCAAATTTTTCTCTATATATGTTGTAATTCCCTCACGCCAAATGCTTTGAAACCTTTGCTTCTATCTTTGCAAATGGCGTATCTTGTCCATCAATTTTTCTCCACCTGATTTTATCAGTTCTGCTGGGCTCGCATCTGAACCTGATGCTTTATACAGCTTCAATTTTTCTATCGCCATTTCAACCTCTAATGCATTTGGTTCTACAATTAACATTTGTGCTGTCTGTATATTATGCTCTTCAATATCCTGTCCTGTATGTACATTTAATAGTTGAATAAAGTAACTTTTACATCTATTTAATATACTCCTGGAATCTGCAATCATATCCCCATTCTCATTCCTAATAATCCAGTGAGTTAGTTAATAATAATAATAATAATAATAATAATAATAATAAATAATATAATAATAATTTTTATTTGTAAAAAGGTTTACAATTTAAAAAAACATATCCCTGTGCCCAAAGTTTTTTACATTTTATCTTATTTTTCCATTCTTCTCTAACTTCCTATTCCAATTCTCCCTCATACCTCTTCTTATATCATCCATCCATTTATATCTATGTCGACTTCTCCTTCCTTTCCCAAGTAGAATCCATTCCAAAGCTTATGTGGATAAAATTTTCTCTGACATTCTACATATATGACCATACCATATGATGATGATGATGATAATAATAATAATAATAATAATAATAATAATAATAATAATAATAATAATAACAATAATAATAATAATAATAATAATAACAATAATAATAATAATAACAATAGTAATAATTTGATAATTGAGTTGGTGTTCACTTGATGAAAATCCATATTTATTAATTAAATAAAAATAAAACGTAGTTTTATTTGATTTTCATATTTATTATATAATTCAGTGACAGCTGTTTCGGTACACTGTACCTTCTTCAGACATGTTAAATTATGAATTGTGTTCCAACTGATCTAAGCAACAAAACAACAATATTTATTTAATTTTTTTAATTTAACTTGTTATGATTTGAATGAATCCCCTTTGTTAAATTAAAAAAATTAAATAAACATTGCTGAAATGAGATATCTTCGGAGGACTGCAGGATACACACTACTAGATCACAAAAAAAATGAAGACATCTTAGAAGAATTACACATGGAATCTTTAGAAAACAAAATTTCTGATTATAAGTCAAGATGGATACAACATGTTCATCGAATGGAAGATCACAGAATACCCAAACTAATGTTAAGATATCAACCCGCAGGAAGAAGAAGACCAGGACGTCCACTCAAAAGACTTCTGGATGGTGTTTCTCTTGAGGCCGAAACAGGTCAACAAATGGCCTAAATTCGTGAATGTACTATGATGATGATGATGAAATAAACATTGTTGTATTATTGCTTAGATCAGTTGGAACACAATTCATAATTTGTTTATATGTCTCAATAAGGTACAGTGTACCGAAACAGCTGTCACTGAATTATATAATAAATATTTTATTTTTATTTAATTAATAGATATATCTTTAGAATTAAGATGCAGAAGTGGCAGGTTACCAAGAGGACAAATCCAAGAAAAAAAACGGGAACATCGTGAATAGATGAAAGAAAAAAAAGGCCACAGTCATAGAATGAGGGACATATGGAATAAAATGAAATGCATCCAAGTACTTTGCATAGTCCTGTATGGGTTCATTCACAATAAAAAAATAATAATCAGTATAAGACAAATTCTAGAAAATAAATGGGAATTAGATGATACTATACATACTAAGCATAGACTTCAAAAAAGCAATTAAGAGCGAGAATTGTACAGCATAGCGTATTAATAGAACTTGGAATTCCTAAAAGTTAGGATTAATCAAATGTCTCTAAATGGCACAAAGGGGCAGGAAGCAAAGAGTTTTCACAAACATTTGAAATTCACAATGAACTAAAGCAAGGATATGAACTATCTTCTCTGATATTTAATTGTTTTGCTTGAGCATACTATCAAATGTTTTGAGAATGAAGAACGTATACAACTGAATGGTATTAATCTGCTCTTGGTAGCCTGTATGGTGATAAGAAATTAAACACTCCATGGCGATGCTGGTCTAGAAAGACCTTGGTCTACCAGATAACTAATTGGCGTCACATAAACATATGTAATTTAAAGAGTTCACAATCATCTGTAGCTCTCAGCATGAATGAAGGCAGGCCTAACGGATCTGGCACATCACGGAAGTAGACAAAAGATTTTGATCCATCAATCTCAAAATTCATACAAATTCCACCTTGTTTAACGTACAATAGTTTCTTCTTCTTCTTCTTATTCATAATTTGTAGGACTTTTTCATCCTGTTTATTTCCAAAATCACTCCTCAGAGAAAGACGTATTGGATGTGCATCCACTGTCTATCCATCTCTTGGCTGGACTTCCTCTTTTTCTTCTCCCGTCCATTGGTCTATCTTCTTTAGTTCTTTTTTAAAGTCAGTTGTCTTCCATTCTTTCTATATGACCCTTCCAATATTTTCATCTATATATAATAAATTTGGTTATGTCTTGAATATGACATTTGTCCCTAATTTCTGTGTTGTGTATCTTATCAAATAATGATTTTCCGTGAATAGTTCTTAAGATCTTCATTTCACACGTGTTTATTATTTGTTTAGTTTTTGTTGTATCAGCCCAAGTTTCTGCTCCATATACAATAAGTCATTGAACTATTGTACAATGGTTCAATGTAGGCAATTGGCTATCTGAAAGCACTGTGACACAGATGTGCAGAACTCACATACTGTATGTGACAGATCTCGTCGGACGTGAAGCTTGGAGGAAGGGAGGGGTAGTTTTTCAATGGAGGTGAGTGTAGTGGTACATTCAGGGTTAATGAACTCTGTACTTCATAACACTCAATTGTCATTGAAAATCATTTATCTCAGTGATTCTAAATTAGCTACGCCATTGCAAAGCGATATGAATCAATGTTTTTGTAACTAGTACATTATAATTCCTAATTTTCTCTCTTTCAACAGTGTGGCTCAACAAAAAAATCCCACCCACAATTTTTTCCACATTCCTTCCACGTCGACGAGCTCTGCCACATACAATAAACACAACCGACTTTGTCCATGCATTTTACTTTATCCCTTGTAATGCTGACATGTGATCAGCATGTTGAGTTCCCATTGTTATAACTGGTTTTCTCAACTTGGAATCGCTACTTATTGTAGTCACCCAAATTCCTTACAATACAGAGAAGGCACCAGTCCCTTTACTGACCAAAATTCCATCAGAAAATGTCTTCCCCCATGTGGAATTGGATGCATGTCCCGTAGCCATGCACTTAAAGCATATGAATAAGGCGCCGGACACAATATGTGGTGATAATGTAATATTATTAGGAGATAGTGAAGAGGTCAACATACATATTCTATTAAATAACATTAAGAAATGGGGCTGGAAAGCAATAATTAACAAAACAAATTTATGGTCACACATATATATGTATATATATTTAGATGTTATAACTAAATTTTTGACATTTAACAATGAAGGCCAATTATGACATGAAAAGAAAAACAAATGCCTGAGTCAGGATTTGAATTTGAGATCTCTAACTCTATACATTAGCGCTCTAACCAACTGAGCCACTCAGGAATCCTAACACAAACATTTATTTTTCTTGTACATATGCGGATACAAGGAAAACTCAGTTAAGGAAAGAGTGGAGAATGCTGAGTTTGCAGTGAAAGACCTGCTCTTGGGCAGAACACTATGTATGTATGTATATGTAATTCTCAATTCACGAGAGGCAGCGGGATATGATTTTAACTGCCATCTAGTGGCTACTATAACAAGTAACATATATATAAGAAAAATATATGTTTGTGTAAGCATTCTTGAGTGGCTCAGTTGGTTAGAGTGCTAACATATAGAGTTAGAGATCTCAAGTTCAAATCCCGATTCAGGCATTTGTTTTTCTTTTCATATATATATTATTTTACGAGAATGGACAGTTTCCTAATAAATGAGACAATTTTTTAAGAAGACAAATGAGGAAAATTTTGAAGATGTGCAAATAAATATGAATAATAATTCAAAATACGAATGTGCAGAAAGAAATTATACATAGGGTTAACTGTGGAAGTGCATGGTATTATGAATTATAGGAACTCTTGTCATCCCAACTTCTCTCAAAAAATGTTTAACTAAAAAATACATAAAACTGTTATTCTTCCAGTTATATTACATGGGTGTGAAACATTATTTTAAGGGAGGATGAAAGATTACAAGAATTTGAGAATAAAGTTCTTAGGAAAAATGTTGGACCTAACAGAGAATATCAGACAAGTGAATGGAGAAGACTACTTAACAATGTGCTGCATGATGTTAATAGGAAAACAGATGTGATTAAGAACAGTTAAGTCTCATAGACTTAACATGTGCAGGACATGTGGCACAAATAATGAAAGAAAGGGTGATTGGAAACGTTTTATAGGAAAACCAGAGGGAGCAATGCCTTAATTCCAACTAAGTATATCTTTGAGGTAATGCCACTCACTGACATCTGTAAGAAAATTAGTAACTGAAATAGCTTTATTAAGTAACTCCCAATCGGAGTACACTTTGGCATATATGGGAACAAATTAGACAGAACTCTTCTTTTTTATGGTTTTAATTTGTTTCTGTTATATTGAAAATATTTAAATCTTCCCTGAACATATTTTTTATCTGGTCTATAATTATATAACCAGCTAGTCCTCTTAAAAAATGCATATCTGTTGTTTCTCTTTTTCTTCTATCTGATCTGTTAATGGCCCAATTCACACCGTCACTTTTATCAGTGCCATTCATTAAATAATGAT
The DNA here is from genome assembly GCA_030220185.1 of Diploptera punctata. NCBI lineage: Eukaryota > Metazoa > Arthropoda > Insecta > Blattodea > Blaberidae > Diploptera > Diploptera punctata. Next base: position 296,013 of record JASPKZ010007586.1, read on the forward strand.
CATGTTTACAATGTATTATCACTAGGGCTTGGAAGTTGAGCACCTATAATATGCCTACAAAAGACTTTAAAAAGACCTAAATACTGAAAAAAAAGGACATAAAAAGGTAATTCAAATTAAATAGTAATTCAAATTAAATAGTAATTTAATTTGAATTGCATTTTTAATGAATATAATAAAAAAAAGTTTAAAAGTACAAAATTCTAGTCAAATGCGATGTACATTGTAAAAAAAATTATGACCGAAAATGCTTCTTCTTTCACACTTTTTTATTTAATCCAACATAGTTTGAAAAAGGAATTCTGTGTTCATTAAAAAGAAAGTTCTTGGATAATTAGAATGAATGATTTTTTTTCACTTAGAATGAATTCAGCGAATCTGCAATGGATATCTGGTGGTCAGTAGGCTGGTTAAAATTAGCTTATAAATATAAATATTTTTGTGAGGGTTCAATAATTTCTCGCGAAACAAAAGTGTTTGCAATGTGAAAAGTCTTTGGAAAGTAAAACTAGGTAGTGTTTTTAAAATAAGTTGGAATTGAGACTAGACTCTGTAGATTATTGAATTATACAAATGGTATAAATGTAGTCTATATAGATAAAGTTTCAAAAAAAGCCGTTAAGACCTAAAAAAGGGCCAATAAACCAAAAAAATGTAAAAAAAATAACAAATAAAACCCACCATTTTCTCGACAACAATGACCCAAAATGTATATATATATATACTCGTATATATATTAAGTTGGTCCTTGTCTTCAGACATAAAGTGAAAAAGGGATTTTTCCTGAACTTCCGAGCCCTAATTATCACATTATCCTGTGAACAATGTTCTATACTCTTATCATTTCCTCCCAAATCTATCTATCCATTCCCAGTCTTGTAATCCTTTTTCATTCATCACTTTGTTTATGTCCTGCAGCCAAGTGTTGTTTGGTCTACCTCTACTTATTCTTCCTGCTGGAATCCAATCCAAAATTGGTAACCTTTCAACATATATTCCTTTTACATACCCATACCATTGCAATTGTCTGTATTGTACGAAATCTACAGGGAATCCATTTTAAGAGGAAACCTCGCATCATTCTGCCGCCGCCGCCGCCGCTGTGAGCAGTACGATCGCAGCGTGGGAGACAAGTTGTACAGAACATCCCAGCAGTTAGTTGCTTCAGTGTGTTGTAGTGGGACGCATGTCGCTTGTTGTTGTGTGTTACATAAGAAAGTAATCGAAAATTAAGTATACGGTTGAATAGCGAATTTATTTGATGAAATGTTACTTACTGAGAAATAGCCATAGAAGGCGCGTTCAGAGATTTTCTCAAAAATATCCTGACTGTACGATTCCTATAAAATCGTGTCTTTCGAAGTTAATGAAAAAGTGGCATAAAACAGGTTCAGTTTATGACATACCGAAGAAGCGTGAAAGGCATGTTTTAACAGTAGAGAAACTTGAGGATATTCGGGTGCGATTAGAAGTAAGTCCTAGAAAATCACTAAAACATTTGGCGCAGGAAACTAACATATCCAAGGGATCAGCCAATAAAGCGACCAGGCTGCTGAAATTTCGACCTTATAAATAAAGGTTTGTGCAGAACTGAAACAGGCAGATTTCGCCGAAAGAATAAGGCTCTGCAATTAACCAATTGGAAATATGTATAATGGAATGTTGGATCCACAACTAATGTTTATGTCAGACGAGGCATGGTTTTATCTATCGGGAACATGTAATTTCCCAAAATGTGTGAATGTGGAGTAATGAGAACCCGCATATTATACAATAAGTGCCTTTGCATCCCATTAAAATAGGGGTTTAGTGTGCGGTAAGCGCACGGCGGATAATTCGGTCTATATCTTTTTAAAACCGTGTAAACTCAGCTGTTTATGCGACAACAATGTTGCGTCCATTTCTTAATGAACTGACACAGGAAGAAAAAGGATTATGGATATTTACAACAGGATGGTGCAATAGCGCATACCGCTCATAATTCTATAGAAACTTTACGTGAAGTTTTCGATGACAGGATAATTAGCACAAGTTTATGGCCCTCTTGATCAGCGGACCTAACTTACTGTGATTACAGTGTGGCAAACGAAGAAGAAACTGATATAAATAAAGAATGGGAGGCTATAAGAGATGCTATTAAATTGTCAGCATCAGAAAGTATTGGTTATATTTAAAAAAGAGGCAAAACAAGAAATGGTTTGATGAGGAATATGCCGACATTGTAAAGAAAAGAAAGCTAGCAAAAATGAAATGGTTACACGAGCCAAAGTAGGTAAATTTTGTGTAATTGGGTAATATTAGACGGGAAATCACGAGGTTACTAAAGAGTAAAAAGAGAGAATATTTGAGAGAGAATATTAATGTTCTTGAAATAAATGCCAAATATAGGAACATTAGAGAAATACAACAGGGAATTATAAAAGAGAAGAAAGGGTTTCAGGCTAGAACAAACATATTTAGGAATGAAAATGCGGATATGATTGCAGATTCCAGGAGTATATTAAATAGATGGAAAAGTTACTTTAAACAGCTATTAAATGTACATACAGAACAGGATAATTTACAGACAGCAGAAATGCTAATCGCAGAACCAAGTGCATTAGAGGTTGAAATGGCGATAGAAAAATTGAAGCTGTATAAAGCATCAGGTCCAGATAGGATCCCAGCAGAACTGATAAAATCAGAGGGAGAAAAATTGATAGGCAAGATACGACAGTTGCTTAATATGATTTGGGATAAAGAAGCTCTTCCAGATGAATGGAAAGAATCGATTATCGTACCAATTTATATAAAAGGACATAAAACCGATTGCAACACCTATAAGGGCATCTCATTACTTTCAACTTCGTACAAAATTATATAAAATATATTAGTAAGCAGAGCTACTCCTTATATTGATGACATTCTAGGAGATCATCAATGTGGATTTAGAAGAAGCTGGTCTACAACAGATCAGATTTTTAGTATATGGCAGATTTTAGAAAAGAAATGGGAGTATAATGGTACTGTACATCAACTATATGTGGACTTCAAAAAGGCATACGATTCAATTAAGAGGGAGAAATTATATAGTATCCTGCTGGAATTCGGAATTCCTAAAATGTTAGTTAGACTTATATGAATGTGTCTAAATGACAGAAAGAGTAGGGTGCGTGTAGGCAAACAATTTTCGGATACTTTTGAAATCCACAATGGGTTGAAGCAAGGAGATGTACCTTTTCCTGTACTATTTAATTTTGTACTAGAGAATGTCATCAAATATTTAGAGGATGAAGAAGGCCTACAACTCAATGGTATTAATGAGCTGTCAGTTTATGCTGATGATGTAGTACCATTGAACGATAGCGAGGAGATACTAAAGGCCAACACACACACACACTACTGGTAACACTAAGAAATTGGGACTGGAAGTAAATATAAATAAAACTAAATTTATGGTCACATATATACATTATATAATGTAAATGGAAATCTAATGACAAATGAGGGAAATTTTGAGGAAGTGGCTGAATTCAAATACCTAGGAACAATAATCATAAGCAGGAATGAGATGCACAAAGAAATTAAACATAGGTTCAATTCTGGAAATGCATGCTATTATACTTTACAGAGACTCTTGATGTCCCAACTCCTTTCAAAAACTTAACTGAAGATATATAAAACTATTATTCTACCAGTTATGTTATATGGATACGAAACATGGACTCTTACTTTAAGGGAGGAAAAGAGATTACGAGTATTTGAGAATAAAGATTTTAGAAAAAATTTTGGACCAAAGAGAGATGAACAGACAGGTGAATGGAGAAGACTGCATGGTCTTTATAAGATGCCAGATATAATGAGAACAGTTAAGTCTCGTAAACTGCGATGGATAGGCCATGTGGCACAAATGGGGAATGAAAGATGTGCATTGAAGCTTCTTGTAGAAAACCCAGAGTGAAAACGCCCAGTTGGTAGACCAAGAATGAGGTGGGAGAATAACATTAATTATGATTTGAGGGAAGTAGATTATACAGAGGATGATTGGAAAACATTAGCTCAGGATAGGAATGTATGGACAGCTTATGTCCGCGCGGCCATGAACCTACGGGCTCGGTAGTGCCAGTGAGTTAGAGTTAGTTTTAACTTACTGTTATTATTATATTTGGGGATACGTAAAGGGATAAGTTTATCGAAATAATCCTCATACTTTAGAAGAACTTAAGGTCGAAATAACACGTGCAATGCTGTCTATTACCGAAGCGGAATTACAGAAAGTGGCAGATAATTTGTTTAAACGATGTGAGGTCATGTTCAACAGTATTTCAAATAAATGGTGAGTAATAAGCCTCTATGTGTAGGCCTATTTTTATAATAATCTAAATTAGTTCAATTATTTGTATTTTGTATCTTCTGTCTTCATTTGCCGGTAGTAACGGAACTCGCTCCCCGCCGGTGCAAGCACAATAGCGAGAAAAAATGAGAGCCGCAACGCTGAAAAAAGGTTTCCGCTTAAAATGGATTTCCTGTATAATTGAATTTTCTTTATCTATATGTTGCCTAATTACTTAATTTCTAATTCTGCCCAGTTTAGAATAACTGGCTGAACGTTGTAAGAAATCAATTTCCAGTGCTAATATTTTTTTTTATATCAGTGTCACCACGTTATAAAACTTAATTTGGGTCTCTCTCTTAGTTCTATGCCTTTCAGTTCTTATGGCATCACGCATAAATTATATTTATTCAGTTTACAATCTATATTAGCCTATGTTATTTTTTTTAATGTACACCATACAACCTACATAATCTTCATACATGAGGCGGTCAGAGGACAAGGGGTATGGGTGACTTTCTTTTTAAATGAGTTATGTGCAGAAATGGTTAGCTAAAATGACAAACTCCTTGGTGCCCAAGAGGTATATGTGTGAGTTTGACAGGTTCTGACATATAGTGGAGCCTTAGGAAATCACTCAGGAAAACAGCTCTTCTACTTGGGGGACAAGGGGTACGTCTGTAGTTGTACACCTTGGCTTTCAATAGCTAGGTGGATTCAAGCATAGAGTGTAGTGTTTTTTTAATATTTCCAATGAATTTTACGTCATCATCATCATCATCATCTTTAAGGTATGGGCCTGTTGGCCCGTTCCGCTCACCGGTGCACTATATGCTGCAGGTGCAGGTCGTCCTTCCAATGTCGTTTTGGTCTTCCTACATTTCTTCGGCCTAGAGGTTGCTGTTTTGATAAACGATTATTTGGCATTCTTTGTACATGTTCAAACCAATTACATTTATTTCTGTACATTCTCTCGCGTATATTATATATATGTAATTCATCTCTGATATCTTGACTTCTCTTTTGATCTCGTACCTGCAACTGATCTGAGAAATCTCATTTCTATTGTCTCAATTTTATTTTTATCAGAGATCGTTAAAGACCAAGTCTCAGACCCGTATGTTAACGTTGGAACGGCTACTGTTGTGTAAAATTTCAATTGAGTTTCCCTTGTATTCTTATTTCTCAAATATCTTCTTATTGAACGACATATCTCTTGAAATATCTGTAATTTCTTCTCCATGTCCAAATGTTACAGGTACGGTATCATGCATCCCAGGTAATTGAAACAAGTTACTTGTTCAATTATGTTTGCTCCAATTACAATTTTTGTCCTTTTATGCTGAGTTCCAATAAATGCCATTGACTTTTGTATTGACTTACACTTTCACGGCCGCAGTTGCTGTGATGATCTTGAAGAAGATTTTCGGGCTGTAGGCCATTGGATGCCGGACGCAGTCTCTGGCGAAACGTCGGGAAACTTCAAGCCTCAAGACCACGGCCTACAGCCCGGAAATCTTCTTCAAGATCGCCATTGACTTTGTTTTCTCTGTTGATATCTTTAAATTATAATCATTTATTAGTTTCCATAATTTATAAACTGATTTTTGTAGTTAATTTTCTGAGGAAGCTACAATGATCTGGTCATTTGCGAATAAAAGACAGTTCATTTTCATACCGTTTATCATAAAATGTTCATCTAAAAGAGATTGGCATGTACTAATGATATCATCTAAACATATATTAAAAGGTATTGGCGAAAGAGGACAACCTTGTCAAAATCCATTGTTGATTTCTACGCGAGTTTCTCCAGGACCTTTTCCTTTATCTATACGTATTTTTGTATTTTCGTATAAACTTTTTATAGCTTTAATTAGATGAGGTAGATATCCTTTATTTTTTACTATATCCCATAATTTAGAGCGCATAATTTTATCAAAAGCCTTCTCATAGTCGATAAACAATGTTTATCTCAAGATTAAATTCTCTTCTTTTTTCTATCAACTGTTGGAGTGAAAAAATACAGTCAATTGTAGAGCGGCCTTTTCTGAACCCATGTTCATTTGAAATCATTTCATTACTTATCTTTCCGATTCTTCTAGATAATATTTTAGCATAGATTTTGCTACATGTTCTCAAAAGGCTTTATATCTTTGTAGTTATTTGGGTTATCTCTGCCGTATTTTTTTTATACATAGGGATAACAATAGCTTCACTCCATTAGGCACACAGTCATATGCCAACATATATTTATGAAGTTTAATATTCTATATATAAGAGCTTGAGATCCGCATTTAATATGTTCGATATTGATTATATCAATTCCAGGCGATTTTTTTTTGTTTTTGAAGCTCTTTATTGTTTCAGTTACTGCTTCTATTGTTATGGAATCAATACTTAAATCACTTTCCATAATTAATATGTTACTTTCTTCTTTGTCATTATGGCTCCATAATTCCTTATAGTATTGCAGCCAATTTTTTTCATGAATTGGATTAAATTATAAATACCTTTTTTTCTTTTATATTTTTACACTCCGTCTTCTTCAATATTTCTTTATTATTCTATGTATTTTATTCTTGTGAAAATTTTCGAAAAGCTTCACAAGAATAAAATGCATATAATAATAAAGAAATATTGATGAAGACGGAGTGTGAAAATATAAAAGAAAAAAGTATAGGCATATACAATTTATTTATAATAAAATATAGCCTCAATGATGTAATATAAAATAATAAAAAATGAATTTCATAAGTATAAATTGGATTAAAATTAAGTTTATCCTTTTCATCTTTATTTATCTCTCTTAAGATTTTATAAGCATAATTTTATCTACCATGAAGATCGTTTTCCTTATCATAAATATATTTATCCCAACTTTACCTATGTAGCCTCCGAGTTTCAATCTTAGAATGACACATTTATTTTTATATTCTATTCTCAAATAAGCTTCTTTCTTTTCTGCAGTAAGTTTTGCTATTTCCGAATTCAAATTTTTAAGACCACGCTTTTTATATATTTTCTTTCTTTTACCTAGTGTTTCTTCTGCAGCTTGTAATTGCGTTTATATTCTTCCATTCAAAATTTATATTTAAGCTTATTAGCATTTCTTCCGTTAATTGATTTAATCTATTTTGGTATAATATTTTTATGCTAGCTTCTCGTAATAAATGTACCTTAAAGGTTTCAGTAATATTTCCTTTTTTTTTGTAATTTCTTCCATCTTGTTGGTAATTTAAGTATTGCTTTTACTAGAAAATAATCTGTCATAATGTCTGGACCTCTGAATACCCTAGTATCTTCAATATGTGGAACAATCTTCTTATTTGCTATTACATAGTCAATAATACTTTGAGAGTTTCTTTCGAATCTAGTATATTTATGAATATTTTTATGTTCAAAAAAGTATTCATAATTCGTAAATCATTGTACTCACAGAAATGTATAAGTTCTTCTCCATTTTCAATAACTGAAAATGGAAAATTTTACGTGAAGATTATTATTCTATTATTAATGTTTAATACAGTGCTGATGAGGTTTATTGATTTATCAGACATTATTACTGTATGTCTGAATCATAATATGGAGAACATGAGCATGGACTTAATCTCAGCCATCACGGTAAGTAAAATATTTTAACTGCTTTATCTATATTTTCAAAATTGTAAATTATAAAATAACACTTTTTAGCAATATATTTTGAGATAATTGGAAATTATTTAACAATCTAAAGATATAATATGATTTAGATCTACAGGATTTGCACTATAATAATGTTTATAATAAAGGTATGTTTTTTAAATATGAAGATTAATTATTGGTGTTGTTTTTCTTTTCTTGACTCATTCCAATGAAGATGACATTGAAGAACAGGAGAAGAAGATGCTCCAATATTGCACGTTAGCAGGAAGATGATTAGTAAACCAGAAAATTGAGTAAAAATAAAGCAAAAAGAGGAAGAAATGCAGGCAAACAGTATACAGAGAGGAAGGGAAACATTAACATGGAGAGGGTTAAGAGAATGTATCCATTAATGCAGGTTTAAGTGAAATGAACTTTAAGACTGATTTTGTCAATTAATATTGCCGTAATGTGTAACTCTTTGCATAAGTACGTATTTCCAGTCATAATAAAAACTTTGGTATGAATCTACTTTTCATGGATAATGCATTTCGAAATATTGCTTGGAGGACAAGGGGTTCAACTGACTCTTAATGTAAAAAAAAAGTTATAGTATGGGCTATTGTTTATATTGAATCTGTTCATATATTACGGATGAATGGACTCATATATAAGGAAGATAAACACAATTTATGAAACTTGTCAGATATTCCTGGAATTTTATATTAATTGAACTTTAAACTTAATTTTGTCCGAACTAATTTTTATCACTTGTACCCCTTGCCCTCTGAGCGCCTCATATATAATTCTTCTGTATGTATGTTTGTCATTGAACTCCTCTTAAACAACAGGACGTATTTTGATTAAATGTTTTGTGTGTCTGATTGGATCCTTCGATAGTTTAGATTCACAATTGAACCCTCTAAACCCATTAGGTATAGTTAGTTCACCTGGAGTGAAAATTTATAAATCGATCTGGAGGTCACATTTTTCGATGTTTCACAACAAACTCAGTATCCTATTAAAACAAACCGAGGTGGGTATCGTCCAAAAATGAGCGAAATGCGACAATTACAAGTGGAGGTTTACTTGAAATCCGAAATTAAAAAATGCCTAAACGACTCGTCCGATTTTGATTAAATATTTTGTGTGTGTTTGAGTAGATACCTGGATGGTTTAGATTCACAATTGCACCCGGTAAATGGAGCTGCGATCGAATTTTTTTGTCAGATGTGTTGTCATCTGCATTACCGACATATTCCGCACGACAACAATGTGACGTCATTATGCACGCTTCTTGAGCCACAGCAGATGACAGTGAGGAGTTTTCTTGCGAACTTATTGATTAGTGAATTTTATGGTAAAAAAAAGTAACTAATATTTTTATCTTCCGGACATGAAACGAGAATTGAACGTTCGGCAGGACAACGCATGCCGGGATCGCTAGTAAATCTATATATTTGTTCAATAATGTTCTGGACCGTAGCCGAGATGTTTAAGGCCTTAGTCCAGAGCCGGTTCGAGTCCTCACGGGGAAATAAAAATCATGGCATTTTGGCGAGTATGGTTCCCAACCGTCATCTGAGGAATTTAGGTAGCTACAATAAGTAGTGGCTCCAGGTTGAGAAAACCAGCCATAACTGCTGGGGATCCGCCATGCTTTCCACAAGTCATCCCTATTTTAGATGATCATCCACCTCTTTGATTAACACATATGGATGTGGGGTCAACTGTCGGCTCTGTCACGCCATAAAGGAGCCTTCAATAATAGAATCGTATGCATTTTCTCAGTGAAATTGTTTGGGTGAATTTTTGCTTAGGTGAGCGAAACGCCCTGATCCCTAATGTGCTAGCAATGGAACTAAAATATTTGTATAGATGTTTCAATTTGTTTATCATAAAGGTTATAAGTTATCAGTATCACAGAACACATGTTTCGATTCACCATAATCAACGAAAGGTCATTTCAAATAACACGTTTACTCTTTCTGATAACATTTTCATAACTTAACACGTTTAAGCTGAAAAAAATTACGTCACTCATGAATTGAGTAAACTCATTTATCAGCAAGCTCAATTTATGATCCGATTTTAGCGAATTCCGATGGAATGAAGCTATTCAGGTTGTTCTCTTCTAAAGTAGAAGTTTAACTTCTCGCCTTATCATCATCAGCAGCATCAAGGATTAGACCTGCTGGTCTGTTCCGATCTCATGTTAGAATTGGTCTGTCCATCTTTTACTGGGTCTTCCAACATTTCTTCGTCCCAGTGGTTTGTAATGAAGAATATTTTTCGGAATTACATTGTTATCCATTCTATTGATGTGGTACATCTATTCATCTTTGTATTGTTTAATTCTATCTAATAGTTTGAATATATTCAGTTCTCTTCGTATATCCTTACTTCGCCTTTGATCCATTATTGTATAGCAGCCACACTCCTCAGACACCTCATTTATGACGTTTCTATTCTTCGTTCCTGGTTTTTGGTTAAGACCCAGTGTTTCAATCCATATAGTAGTGTTGCAATCGCCATTGTTTCATAAAATTTTAAAAGTGTCTCCTTTCTCACCTTGTGTATACTTTTTACATGCGACACGCCACCCGGGCCTTACAGTGGCAAGACCAGTCTGAATAAGGATTTTAAATAGTGGATCGAGCACATACTTTTTGACACACAAGGACATGGAGGGCCTTCACGAATGAATGGTCAGATATCACAACATTAAGACGAAACAACCATTCACATACACATACATATTAATTAATGCAAATATGATAATTATCTTAAGTAATGCCACGACTCACGAAGTGAGGAGTGAATTTATCATAAGTAATGCCACGAGTGATTTCCAATTTATCTAGAGAATTTGGAAATCAAGAGTGGCATTTGTTAGGACTATTTAATGAATAAAATTAAGCTGTTTACTCACAAATCATTATTTAACTATAGTTATTTTAAAATATTTATATATTTAATGTAAACGGCGATGTTTGGAAACAAATGAGAAACGATAGGTACGCTTCTAGTGCTTCTTTTGTTTATCACTGCAACCAGATCATACTATTTATTGCCAAAGGAACGCAATATTGTAAGGAGGAGCTTTCTTTAATATGGTAATTATAACACTGATAAATATTTGGTGAAACACGACTCTGATTGGTTGTAAAACAGATATCATTGAAACGTGATTGGTCATTGACTCCCATTTGGGGCATGAGTTAAATAGTCTAAACTATTTAACTCATGCCACAAATGCTAGTCAATGACCAATCACGTTTCAATGAATGTTGTTTTACAACCAACGACAGTCGTGTTTCACCTCGATCTTTATCGATTTCTCTTTATCAGCTCCTGCTTTTGTGATAAAGAAAGCTCCTCCTTTTTAATGTTCTGAACAGGTCAAAGCATTATTTTTCTCCAACAAATACATTGAATATAGCAAATAATGAAAAATTCCTTGATTTTACTGAGATGTTTACTAAAAAAATAAATGAATAATCCGTAATGTTGATTACGATGTATAGTTTGATGTGTTTCATTATTTCTCCAAGGATATACATAAATATACCTGGGTAAACCACTCCAGGAATTTGAAGTCTATTATAGACTACGTAATAGTAAGACAGCAACGATTGATTAAAGTACAAGATGTTAGAGTACGGAGGAAGATAGAATGTGGATCGGATCATCATATTGTTGTATCAAAAATTGCGTTCCCAATGAAAACTAAATTAAAAACAACTAAAACTCAGAAAAATAAAGAAATGACTATTATAGATGACCCCAGATATTTGGTGCATCTATTACAGGAAGATAGTGTACGCTATCTACATCAGGAAAGGCTGAACAATTGACTGAGAGTAGTAGAGGAGGATTTGAATGCTGAAGGCCTGTATGATTTTTTAAAACATTGTGTTAATGGAGTAGCTGAGGAAGTGTTGGGAAGGGAGAGGGAAAAGTGGAGGAAGGACAGAATGGATTGACTATGGAAGCACTGGAAATTATTAATGAAAAAAAGAAATTGTACTATAAGTGGTTGAGCTCTTAGAGTGAAGAAGACCTACAGAAGTATAGAGAATGCAAGAGAAAGGTAAAGAAGGTTATAATAAAATGTAAAGAAGAATCATGGGAAAAAGAATGTGCTGAAATTGATAATTCATTACGATACAGAAGATCTGCAGAGGCATGGAGAGTTATAAGGAGGATGAGGGCAGTTAATAATAATCCATCACCAGCCTTAAATCTTGTGAATATGGAACAATGCGAGAAGCACTTTAAAAATCTGCTTGTTGAGAAAAGGAAGGGACTAAAATGTGAAAATTTGGAGTATATGGACAATATATCGTCACGTATGGAACCTATTTTGGAGGAAGAAATAAATCAGGCACTGGAAAAAGCAAAGAATGGTACAAGCAGTGGACCCAGTGGAATAATGACAGAATTATGGAAATATGGACCCCCCTTATTAAAAAGACTTATCTGTAAAATGTTTAATCAGATTTTGGAGGGTGATGAAATGCCAAAGGATTGGTGTATGTCATATATAACATCTATTCATAAAAAGGGAAATCGTAAAGACCCTGGAAATTACAGAGGAATCAGTGTGATGTCATCCATGAGTAGAATTTTTAGCAGTATCATCACAAACAGACTTGAACACACTATCGAAGGAAGAATGTTGGAAGACCAAGCAGGATTTACCAGAGAGAAATCATGCATGGATCACATTTTTAGTCTGAGACAGATAACAGAAAAATCACATGCTAAGGGCCAGGAAATTCATTTGATATTTGTTGATTTAGAAAAGGCCTATGACTCAGTGCCAATCAACCAACTTTGGGATGCAATGGTTGATGTTGGTATCGATTTACCAACGATTTCACTTGTCCGACGGTTGTACCAGCAGTGTCAGGCTTCGGTTAAAGTGGGTAAGATGATATCCTCTCCATTCAGAACTACTAAAGGCCTGCGACAGGGCTGTAGTATGTCCCCTACTCTGTTCAAAATATACATCCAGCATATATTGGAGCAGTGGAATCGATATTGTGGAGGCATGGGAGTACCAGTCCAAGGTGGCACAATACATTCCTTATTATTTGCAGACGATCAAGTGTTGATAGCTCAGAGTCGTGAGGATGTGAAATACATGATGAGAAAACTTCTAAATGCTTTTGAAATAGGAGGATTAAGAGTAAACATGGAAAAAACTGAATATCTTGTAGTAGGAGGAAGTGGACGAGATATATCCCTATCCCAAGGAATTATTAGAGCTGTTAAAAAATTTAAATATTTGGGATCACTTATTGATGAATCAGGGAGTTGTAAAGCTGAAGTAGATAGCAGGTTAGTACAAGCACGAAGAGCCTAAAATGTTGAATGGAGTACTGTGGAGTAGGATCATGTCAAACCACACGAAGAAGAGGATTTTGAAGTCTGTTGTGGAAAGCATAATGACTTATGGTGCTGAAGGATGGACTTTGGTAGAGGGACAAAAAACTAAGATCTTGGCAGTGGAGATGGATGGAATAAGACGCAGTGCCAGGGTGTCCAGGTTGGAAAGAAGAAGAAATGAAGAAGTGAGGCAGATGATGGATATGGAGGAGACAGTGGTGGAAAGGATCGAAAGACGAGCTCTTAAGTGGTATGGCCATGTCAGGAGAATGGAGGATGATAGGAGGCCCAAAACTCTTTTGGAATGGCCACCTTCTGGTAGAAGGAAACGGGGCAGGCCAAGAACAACTTGGAGAGGAGAGATCCATAGATTATTGAACGGCCGAGGTCTGGAGGAGGATGAATGGCGTGATCGGCAAGAATGGCGAATGGGAATACAGGGTAAACGCTGAAAAGTGGAGAGGCCCTCAAAAGTAAGTAAGTAAGGAAATCAAGAGTGGCATTTGTTAGGACTATTTAACGAATAAAATTAAATTTGTTTACTCACAACTCATTATTTAAATATAGTTATTTTAAAATATCTATAGGCCTATATTTAATGTAAACGGCGATGTTTGAAAACAAATAAAACAAATGAGAAACGTTATGTTTCATTTGTTCATCACTGCAACCAGATCATATTTATTGCCAAACAGAATCGCAATATTGTAAGAATGCACCCTAGTGGAGAAAACATTAAACACGTCATTACAGGTTATTAATTTTTGATGTCCTATGATGTAAATATGCCAATTATATTTTTCTGCAACATTAATTCCTGGAAAATAATACGTTTAAGAAAGTGCAAACAGTGTTTTTTATGATATAATCAATTGCTACGAAATATTTTTCTATTATATCTCGCAAGCAGAATCTGATTACATTCGTGCAGGGTATATATACAATCTGGGAGCCACTTGATAAAATTAAAGTGATAAAATCGAGGTGAAAAACGACTGTGATAGGTTGTAAATCAAAATTCAATGAAATGTGATTGGTCATTGACTGTCATTTGAGGCACGAGTTAAATAGTCATAAGTAATGCCACGAGTGATTTCCAAATTAACAATAAATTCACGACTCACGAAGTGAGGAGTGAATTTATCTAGACTATTTAACTCATGCCCCAAATGGGAGTCAATGACCAATCACGTTTCAATGATTTCTGTTTTACAACCAATCAGAGTCGTGTTTCACGAAATATTTATCAGTGTTATAATTACCATATATTAAACAAAGCTCCTCCTTTTTAATATTCTGAACAGGTCTGACCGTTATTTTGCAGTGCCTGAGCCTATAAGAAATACGGCTACCAGATTGTATATATAGTGCATACATGTCAACATTTGTAGCAATTTATTATACCACCAAAAAAAGAAACCACTGTTTGACTTTCTTAAATGTATTTTTTCCAGGTAATAATCCAGAAAAATATAATTGTAATATTTACATCATACGACATCAGAAATGAATTAATATACAGATTGATGTTTCATTTTTTCTCCACTAGAGAGCATTCTTACAATATTGCGTTCCTTTGGCAATAAATAGTATGATCTGGTTTGCAGTGATAAACAAAAGAAGCAGTAGAAGCGTACCTATCGTTTCTCATTTGTTTTCAAACATCGCCGTTTGCATTAAATATATAAATATTTTGAAATAACTACAGTTAAATAATGATTTGTGAGTAAACAGCTTAATTTTATTCGTTAAATAGTCCTAACAAATGCCACTCTTGATTTCCAAATTCTCTAGATAAATTCACTCCTCACTTCGTGAGTCGTGAATTTATCGATAATTTGGAAATCACTCGTGGCATTACTTATGATAATTTGGAAATCAAGAGTGGCATTTGTTAGGACTACTTAACGAATAAAATTAAACTGTTTACTCACAAATCATTATTTAGATATAGTTATTTTAAAATGTTCATATTTTTAATGTAAACGGCGATGTTGAAAACAAATGAGAAATGTTTGTTATGCTTAATTTGTTCATCACTGTAACCAGATCATATTATTTATTGCCAAAGGATCGCAATATTGTAAGAATGCCCTAGTGGAGACAAAATTAAACACATCAAACTGTTTATAACCAACATTATAGGTTATTAATTAATTTCTTATGTCCTGTGATGTAAATTATATTTTTCTGGAATGTAAATTCCTGAGAAATAATACGTTTAAGAAAGTGCAAACAGTGGTTTCTTTTTATTGTCATATAATCAATTACTACAAATGTTTCTCTATTATATCCCACGAGCAGTATCTGTTTACATTCGTTTACTAAAGATACAATCTGGTAGCCGTATTTCTTAGAGAGTGAGTCACTGCAAAATAATGTTCTAGCCTATTCATAATGTTAAAAATGAGGAGCTTTCCTTAATATGATAAATTCCAGGTGAAAGACAACTGTGATTGGTTGTAAATCAAAATTCGTTGAAACGCGATTGGTCATTGACTCCCATTTGGGCCATGAGTTAAATAGTCATTATAATGGTCAGATAATGTTCGGGGGCCTTAAAGTTTCCTAACATTTGTCTTAGAGGTGAGGAAAACCACGAAAAAAAATATCACCCAGGAAACCTGTCTCGACCGGAGATCGAACAGGGCGCGCTGCATACGAAGCTACTCCGATACTACAGATGTGGACATTCTGGTTGTTCTCATGAAAAAAAAGTGTAGATCTTCACCGATCGTGTCAAATAGATACCGAAAATAAACATAGCGAAATGTATAACTTATACATTGTAGGCCTACTAAAACTTCACGGCGTGACAGGTCAAGAAGGCTCTTGTTGGCCTACCAGCCAGCTGCTGGCATCTCATCCACATGTGTTAATCACAGAGGTAGACGATCATCTAGCCAGTGTAGGGATGACATGTGATCAGCATGTCGGGTCCCCCAGCCGTTATAACTGGTTCTCTCAACCTGGAGCTGCAACTTATTGCAGCTACCCAAATTTCTCACAATGCTGGGTGGGCACGGTCCCACACTGGCCGAAATTCCATGAGAAAATTTCTTCCCCACGCAGACCCGAACCAGCACAAGTCCCGTACCATTGGGCAAGGCATCTTGCCTTAACTACTCGGCTACGGCGCGGGACATTTACACAAAATGTTAATTTTTTACGAGAATATAATAACATTTGGATCGAGTAACTACTATACAGTTTGGATTGTGTATCTATTTTATACAGATAAGTGACAAAATCAAAAATAAAATTTATTTTATTTTATGTTAAATGGATATATATTTTATCAAGTGTGATAGAAGATAAATGTAATATTCTTCTATGCACTTTGTATATTTAGAAATAAATGTTTTTAACACGGATGGAATCTGCCGTCATTATAAATGGCTCATAACCAGACTTAGGGGTAAGATGCCACTTTTTCAGGTTTAAAAATAACAATTATACTAAAAACATTAAGACCTTTAGGGTGAGCATTTTCAACGATGGTAACTATATGAAGCATGAAATATTATTTTATAACTGTTCAGAATGCATAGTTCTTACTGGTTAGCTTACAATATATACATCGCTTATATCTTAAAGATGGCATCATTCCCCACTTACCTTATATAGGGCTATTTAACGTTTTTTGAGAGAAATTGTGGTAACCAAAGTCCCTGTAATAAAGCATATTCGCTGCGTTTTCATGCTTATGTTTAATGTCTAGTGTTCTCAAGTAAGTGTAGGCCTACAGAAAAATTCAAGTATATTTTCTCATTCTTATTTCTAACGTATTTCGCCCGACAGTGATGCAAGTAGTTACTTACCGTGCTTTCTCGACTAATTTCCCCCTTTTTCACGATGTAGGAGTGAAAATTCGAGGGGGGAAATTATGCGACGGCTTTGAAAATATGCTTTCACAATGTAGAACAATATCAATTAGACATACACAGTAATTCCATTGTGGTCACTGAACTTTACTCGCGAAGATAGTTTGAGAAATTGTAAGAATAAGTTGTATTTAATCTTTCTTTATTGTCAGACACTCAAACCATACAAAAGATAACGGTATAGTAGATCACACTGAAGGTGTGTTTCATTCCGTTTTCCTTGGCGAAATTAATCACTTGTAACTTAAAATTTGCTGTGTAGCTGTTACACTTTCTTCATATAGTTATTTATTTTAACGACACTGACGTTGTGACGGAATAACACTGTTACCAATGCACAATTATACCTAACCCTGTTCAGACTGACGACAGATGCGCGGGTGACAGAGATTGCAGGTAACGTTAGGTCTTTGTAGAAGGGGAAGGACTCGATCTTGGATTTTCTATGAATTCATTTGTGTTGTACTTGAAATCTTCATAAGAGTGTCCTAAGTGATAACTGATTTTTTTTTTGGTCTAGGTAATGCATATTGTATCAGAAGTGGATTTAATATATATATATATATATATACGAAAAACCTAGGGGAAATTACGCGAGGGGGTAAATTATGCCAGTAAATACGTTACTCTGTTTCACCGTACATTAAAATACTCCAAATCACATATCCTGCCAATCAGTAATCATTATCATATTATATGATAAAATAATATAAAATTCCGTCACGCAGGAGCTGCCTAAACTAAGCAAATTCCTTAGCAACTCCAATTTATGTTCCGATTTTGCTGGTTTGATATATATATATAATATATATATATATATATATATATATATATATATATATATATATATAATGATGTACTACATCATACCAAATGAAGACATCTTAG
This sequence comes from Diploptera punctata, assembly GCA_030220185.1. Lineage (NCBI taxonomy): Eukaryota > Metazoa > Arthropoda > Insecta > Blattodea > Blaberidae > Diploptera > Diploptera punctata. Next base: position 314,112 of record JASPKZ010007586.1, read on the forward strand.
AAGAATTACACATGGTATCTTTAGAAATAAAAATTTCTGATTATAAGTCAAGATGGATGCAACATTTACAACGAATGGAAGATCGCAGGATACCCAAGCAAATGTTGTTAAACTGCCAACCTGCATAACGTCCATTTAAAATACTTTTGGATGGTATTTCTATTGAGGACTAAATTCGTGAATGGACTACGATGATATATATATATATATATATATATTTTGTTAATTAAATCTTATGTACCGTATATATTTTTTTACTAGAGGACAAACATTACAGCCGCTAGAGTGATTTGTCCTTCGAACCGAGAACTCGTGCAGGTACTCGCGTACAGGCTGGGAATGTAAGCTCTTACAAAAACAGTCATTCTTCTGCCATCTCTCGGAATTTAGATGTACTATTTTCTCGGAAATACGTTACAACATGTGACGCGAAAAATGTTTCTAGTTCCAATCATACACCATGCGCATACGCCAACAAAAGCGAAGCGGTTTACATTATGGTATCACGGAATACAGGCAACATATACACGATATTTAACGAACCTAAAAACTAACCTAACGCAATTTAAATACTCTAACCTGTGAAAGGGGGGCGTGGCGTAGTGGTTAAGGCACTGCGCTACAAGTCGGAAGGTCGAGGGTTCAAGTCCCGGTGGGGTCAGGATTTTTAAACTGACCAAAACCTTCTGGCGGCACTATGGCCCTGGGGTCGACTCAGCCTCTAATGGAAATGAGTACCAGACGCTTGTTCTGGGGGTAAAGGTGGCCGTCACGCAGGGCTGACAACCCGGCCGACATCAAGTGCCGATTGTCTAGAAAAAGTGGGAGCCTTAACCTCCTACTACCCCAAGGGCCTCCCGAGGCCTGTAGTGGGATTACTTTACTTTTACTTTTAACCTGTGAAAGACCAACCTAAAAGCTAACCTTCGCAATTTAAGCATTCTAACCTGTGAAGGAATGCAACGCCCAAAAATAAATAAGTAAGATCTGAAATTCTGAAGAATATGTACAGTTAATTAGTACATACTCTATGTTAGCTTTACTGGAACATGTACATACTCTATGTTGGCTTTACTGGAACATTTACATACTCTATGTTGGCTTTACTGGAACATTTACATACTCTATGTTAGCTTTACTGGAACATGTACATACTCTATATTGGCTTTACTGGAACATTTACATACTCTATGTTGGCTTTACTGGAACATGTACATACTCTATGTTGGCTTTACTGAAACATGTACATACTCTATGTTGGCTTTACTGGAACATGTACATACTCTATGTTGGCTTTACTGGAACATGTACATACTCTATGTTGGCTTTACTGGAACATGTACATACTCTATGTTGGCTTTACTGGAACATGCACATACTCTATGTTGGCTGCACTGGAACGTGTACATACTCTATGTTGGCTTTACTGGAACATGTGCATACTCTATGTTGGCTGCACTGGAACATGTATTTTTTGATGCATAGAATATTCGTGAAAATCAATATGGCTGCCACGTCTTTATGCTACATATGTAAGTTAAATATCATAGAAGAACATACTGAAATAATCGTTGGAAAAAATGTAAAAACCATTGTAAATGGTGGGAAATAATTTGAAAAATGAAACTCTAAGATTAAAATTTGATAGGAGTTTAAGAAGGGATTTAAAAAGTCGCGTCACAGGTTGTAAAGTTTAACCATTTTCTCCTTTTAATCATGATTTCCCTTCCTATTATATCTACAGACTTAAAACATAAACCAAGGAGATAATTTACATTTTATCTCTTTTGTTTCAATGTTTCGCACTCCTGAAAGATTAGCACGTATAATTATGGCGCAACCAAGCTTGTCCCCGCGCCGATCAGTTCTAATGAAATTATCCAAATTTCAGCCGAGCTTTTATCGGATAATATTAGAATTTGATATAATGGTAGTGAGATTGTTAGTGATGAAGAAATCGATGGCAGTTTTGTGGGTAATAAGTAGGGCTAAAAAAAAGTATCAGGATAGTAACCAATTTCTATACACATTGTTTACAAAATGCGTGTCTTTGCCGAGCGTCTCCACTGCCTGCTCGGAGCGGAGAGTGTGTATGTTCGACTCCCCTCAGTAATAGACCTGTTTACGTGACGTGTGGATGTATCAGAATGCCGAAACAAAAATTGTGTAAAGATGAGTCCATTCCTACACAAAGCGGACTGTACTAGAAATCTGTTCCGAGTGGGCGTGTCAACGTGCAGTTTGTAAACGTAGCGGTCTAAGGATGATGCAGCCTAGCCTATAACCCATACTTTTTTCAGCCCTAGTAATAAGCGAGAGAAAAACGATAAAAGTGACGGAAAAGAAAGTAGCAAGTCAGAATACAAAACTAGTCGCAAAACACAAACCCGCGGAAATTGGAATAGGGAAAAAGTAAATAATAATTACAAAAAAAATCCATTTAGCAGTAAAGGAGGGCTCTCATGAAGCAGGAAGTGTATCAGAGGCATTTACATTTGTTTGACATTTTAATGCAAACTACGGTCGAGAAGACCAACAGGCATACCAAATAAACTTATGAATTCAAACCAAAAGCATCTAAAGCCGCGGTCTAGGGTTCATCATTGGAAAGATACAGATGCTGATGAACTGTATGTTTTTGCTCATTACAAACTTTGGTGGATATTATTCAAAACCCGATTAAGTAAAATGTCAGCAAAAATTAGTTTATTGGCATTCTTATATTTTATCACTATATGTCACCGAACCTTATATCTTACTCTAGAGCAGCTATGAACATCCGATTCAGAGTGAGAGAAGCCTTTAGAACCTTCCTAGAGTCCAAATGACTGACAAACCTTGGAAAGTATCCATCGAAACTACACTCCCAGATTGGTCCAGAAGAGTAGCCCTTTCATCATTCCGTACTGCAACAGAACACGACTGCCTAGGTAAATACCTTCATCGCCTCGATCTTCTACCAACTCAACAATGTATCCTCTGCAACACTATGGAAGATATGGACGCTGATCACAACCGAACTTGCCCAACCCTAACAACCAACAATTTCGTGGACAGATACTGGGAAACCAGGGAAAAGATGATGAACCTTTTATAATCTTTATTGTTATTGTTACTGTTTGTTTTTCCCAGTCAATGTTGGCTAATGAGAAATTGCAAAGGCCACTACATTTAAATAAATAAATAGATAAAGTTTGAACTTCTGAACAGGTTTATTCATTTAATTGAAAATGAAAAGCTTCTAAATATTGATGAAAATATTCAAAATAAAACATCTAAAGGAGAGTGGATGTGTTTTGATGATTGCTTCAAGATATACTATAGCTACGTTTTAGACGAGCATTTAAAATATTTCTGTGTAGGTTTACCCAGTGAAGGGGGTTTCCCTTTCCGACATCCCACAAAAATTCCGTTATGATATGTTGAGTATTTTTGTTTATATAGCTATAACATTTTATTTAGAACTGTGAAAAAACGACGGGGAATCCATGCCACCAACAAAAATGCAAATAGAAAACGAAAACATACAATTAAAAGGTGATCTTGAATAAGATTTCCGGGCTGTAGGCCGTGGTCTCGAGGCTTGAAGTTCCCCGACGTTTCGCCATGGACTGCGTCTGGCATCCTCAAGGGTTGTCTCAGACGCAGTCTCTGGCGAAACGTCGGGGAACATGAAGCCTCGAGACCACGGCCTACAGCCCGGAAATCTTCTTCAAGATCACCATAGAAAGTCCGGCCGTGAAAGCCTAAGTCAACAATACAATTAATAGTTGCAGTGTGTGAATAATTACCGGAGACAAATATAAATGTATCCATTTTTTCCCAGAAGTTTGAAAAATGCCTTAAATAAAGCGACAAGATGAGCTCAAAGTAACCTAAAATCAGCATATTTGCAATGTAAAATGTGTATTAGTTACTGTTCAAACAGTGAAACCAACTTCTCACTAAAATTCGTTAACAAACAAGTGAACGCTAACTAAACTAATCTTGTGTACTAACTCGAATCCCCTTATATGTGAGCAAACATGTTGACAACTGGCTCTAGCGGGGACGTGTGTTATCACATTATCCCACACGACGCTAAAAGTAACTTGTTCTCATTAGAATAGCCAAAAAATTAGTTAGCGGTTAATTTAAATATTGCCACAGCGATATGTCAATGGGATTTAGCTGCAACATTTAAATTTCAGCTTTAAGGTAAACTCTCACTTCTAATGGTAGGATTTAATTTATATTTGGAGAATAGCTTTCTCGTTCTATTTTAGTGGTATATTAGTATCGTTGTAGAAAATCTAAAATTACCGCTACTACAAGAAATTTTACAATTTCGCTTCAGTTGAACCAACTCTCTTAATGCTCTGATTTTGTGATTAACGATCTTGGCTTTTCTTTTTTTTTCAATTGATGCATATAGGCGAAAAGCGATTTTCATCCCGAAAAATCGGCCGCTATAGAATAAACACACACACACACACACACACACACATATATATATATATATATATATATATAGGACCTCAATTTCAAAATGATTTTTTTCCATGTTGTATCAGAAACGACTTTTAGAGTATTTGAATACTTGTTAGATTACTCGATGCACAAATTAAGGATGCAGGTAAAGAATCAGATAAGACACTTTTTGTCGAAATGGAGATAAAGGTGTCATAAGATTATCCAAGGAAAGGATTATCATTTAGAAGTGTGAGGCAGTAATAGGAACAATTAAAACTTACTACTGTAATGAAACGGACTCTTGTTTACAACAAAATAGAGATCTTACGAAGCAACTGCCAACCATTGCATACCGAAACCTACCTAGCAATTACTCCCAGGGAAGCATTGTGATGTACAAAGGCCGTATACAAAAAATATCTCATCATCATCATCATAGTACATTCACGAATTTAGGCCTTTTGTTGACCTGTTTCGGCCTCAAGAGAAACACCATCCAGAAGTCTTTTGAGTGGACGTCCTGGTCTTCTTCTTCCTGTAGGTTGATATCTTAACATTAGTTTGGGTATTCTGTGATCTTCCATTCGATGAACATGTTGTATCCATCTTGACTTATAATCAGAAATTTTGTTTTCTAAAGATTCCATGTGTAATTCTTCTAAGATGTCTTCATTTTTTTTGTGATCTAGTAGTGTGTATCCTGCAGTCCTCCGAAGATATCTCATTTCAGCAGATCTAAGTCTCTGTATATCCTTCTGTTTCAACGTCTATATCTGCCGCTTTTAACTGCAAGGCATAGAAATCGAAAGTCAGGTATACAGGATGAGGACACACTGTGCGAAGCAAGCGGGAAGTCTCTGCTTGAAGTACACGGAGCGTGTTGAAAGTGCGGCCGGGGCGCGGCGAGGGAGGCAGGTTTGTGAGGGTTATCAACCACCTGCCAAGTAAGGAGTTGTATTACTTCCCTGTAGTTGAAAGAGAAAGAAATTCGGCGCTTGGATTTCTGGGCATTGCAGTTGTTAAAAGCTGACAAATATTTTTTGGTCACTGCCTTAGTACATCAAAACGGCTTCTCTGAGAGGAAGTTTCAAAGTGGGTTTTCAGCCACGCAGGGGATGACAGTCTCCTTGTAAGATAATTTCCCACAAATTTATAAGAATGGACAAGAAAAGTTATGAAAATAAGCTCCTCACATACATGTATACATCTTCATGAACATATCCGTTTTACGCCATGTGGTCTGTGACGGTAAACCTAACGAATTCGGTCTTGATCTTTGCACCGATGTTTTGTTCTTCCTTGGTCCGTATGTCCAATTGTATATATTGGAATGCCAATTTTTGAAGTCTCTTTCTTCTTCTCAGATGATTTTTCTATTCTTGTTGGTATCTTTTCTATTCTTGTTGGTATCTTTCTATATCTTAATTTAAACTTGGTACTCGAAGTTTTTCTCTGATTATATAGTGTTCCTTTGGTGATCCTGTTTATTAACTCTAACAGTGATCGTAGCAAGCTTATTTGTCTTACTATAAGTTTATGAGGATTTCTTCTATTTAAAATCAAAATTTCACTTCCGTATTTTACAGTAGCTTTTGATGTGATGTTACGTAATCTTTGTTTTATAAAAATGGACAACGAAAAGGTCATAATTACCGAGGCATTGCCCTACTTCCAACTACATCTAAATTATATGCGAACATAATTAATAATAAACTATCAGAAAGGAGCGAACCATTTTCGGAAGAAGAACAAAGAGAAGAACAATGTGGATTAGAACGGGGGAGAAGAACTAATAGAAGATGCAAATATTTACCCTGTCAACAAAATTATGGAAAAGGAAAGAATTTAATCTTCCATTACACTTAATATTTATAGATTATGAAAAGGCATACGATAATGTAATCCGAGATAAACTTTCGCAGATGCTGTATTAATAACAAACACACATATATAAAAAGAGCCATACAAAGTAAATATCAAAATTCTAAAACCACAATTAAATTATCATATGAATTACAGCAAAATATCCTATATTCGCGAGGGCACATGTTCCGCAAATATGCCGCAAAAAAAAGCCAACCGCGATGAATGTGGAATGGCAATTTGTATGGGGTTACATAGAGACTCCGTTCCAACGGTACGAAATAATATAAACAATTGATGAAAATAAAAACAATATTAATGCGAGAAGAGATTTGTAACAATTTAGATTATTACTGTCAGGTTTAAGGCAAGAACTTAAATCACGTAGTATTTTTTTCTGTGTTTTGCCTCTTTTGAAAGGTCTTTCAATTAAGAGTGATATTCAGCTGTGCATTCTGCGATAGATATACCTTTATTTTGGCTTAGCCTTTCTTCAATTCATTGACATGAAAACAGCGTGATATAGACGCAAACGGACTCGCCAACGCTATTTAAACGGTTATCACAGCATTATATTTTTACGTTAAGCGGACAACACTTTTTTTTTCTTTTCGTTCGTACTTTTTCTTTCCTTTTACTCGACATTATAAATTGGGGACAAATGACGCGGAAGCCGTGCTATTCGATCAAAATTATTGCAACTAATGACGAGTTGAAACATAATATACCAATCGTGGCGATGTAGGCATTTATTAGGTACACATCGACACATGAAATACAACAGCTTTTAACAATGAACTTTAGGGTTAGTGACAATTAGGTTTGTTTTGTTTTGATATTTATTTGTCCATTTGGTTTGAATCACTATTTGTAAAAGCCGCCTTGGCACCTGCCTGCAGTAAAAAGAGAAAAGTGCTGATGGTTAATAAAATACACTAATACTTCTAATAAACCGACTGGATCCATGAATAAAGAAATTTTTAGCCGCGAATACAGGAACTATGTCGCAATTTTTTAAGCCGGGAATAATGAAACCGCGAATAAGGAGCTCTTATTGTACAACAGAACATATAAACACAAGCGAAAGTGTTTTCGACAAGAGTGTGGACTTCCTCCACTCTTAATCAATATATATGTCCCGCTGTCTCTCGTGAATTTTTAATTATTATATTTAGAATAATGGAAGAAAGAAGATTACCAAATAAAATCTTCCATTATTTTCCAAGAGGCAGAAGAGATGTCGGACGTCCTCGGAAGAGATGGTCTTAGATTCTATTAGTGAAGACGGAATAGGCAACTCTTGCCTAAACCAGGAAGTGAAGAAGAAGAAGAAGAATTAGGATATTAGGAAGAAAAGTAAATGTTTGTGCTGGAATGCAAGAGTGGCACAGTTGGGAGTGCGTTAACTATAGAGTTGGAGCTCTCGAATCCAAATCTCGGCACAAGCAATTATTTTTATTTTCATGTCATGTGTACATATATATATATATATATATATATATATATAATGCACTTATTTAGGAACAAAATTAGACCATTCAGGCGATAACACAGTGGAAATTAAAAATAGAATCGCACAAACAGAACAAGCAATAAATGCTTTAAACTCTGTTTGGTGGAGCAAAAATATTACAAAAAATAGAAAATTACAAATATATCAAACCATAATTCAGAGCATTTTAACCTATGGTGCTTGAAGTCTGGCAAATTTCTACCAGGGAAATTAAAAGAATTTTAAGTACATAAATGGATGTTTTAATGAGATCCGCTGGAAAATCTAGACTGGATTGCCTACGAAATAAAGAAATAAGGGAAATTATGAGTGTACAAGAGGAGCCGGCCATCATAGACATCATAGAAAAGAAAAGATTGCAGTGGTATGGTCATGTCAAACGAATGCCAGAGCAAGGATTGCCAAAAATTGTTATGGAATGGATCCCAATTGAAAGGAGGAAGAGAGGAAGACCGAAGAAAACGTAGATAGAAGGGGCACAAGCAGCTATAAATATCAGAGGAATGGAGGAATATCAATGGATGGATAGAGAGGAATGGCGTTTGGTTTCCGGAAGACGGCGGCAGCTGCCATGATACCGGATGATGATGATGATGATATATAATGGCAATGATATATATATATATATATATATCATTGCCTATTTATGGCTTATTAAATACAGTCGATGAAGATACGTAATATTGTTTTTCTTCATGAGAATATCATAAATAGCTAATTCGAAGAAATTTTTATATTAAAAAAAAAAGGCTGACTGACAGATTGTTTACAGCTTTCTATTCATAAACAGTATGTGCTATCAATGGAATGTCCTCTAATTTGTAGATGTTACGGTTCGTTTGTTTATCACAAACTTTATCAAATTATCTAAGTATACCACGTATTTTCTAACGATTCATCATTATTTAGCGAAATTTAATTTCAAATAGAGTTTTCACTACTTCTGAAATATATTAAATTAATATTTTTCAATTGAAAACATTCCGTCACGCAGAAGGTGGGTAAATTAAACCAATCCCTCAGCAAGTCCAATTTATATTCTAATTTTGCAGCTTTGCGTAATATCTTTCTTTAATTAAATTACGTGTACTATAGAATTCCGTTGAGAGAAAACATAAATTGAGAACGCAAGAGATATTTTCAAATTTTGGTTTCCAGCGAAACCTCCAATCCCATTGGGTTTATCCACAGGTCTGCGAAATTATTATTTTTTTCTGCGTCACTGGGTTTAATAGGTCTCTAAATCTAATTTCGGTGAGCTGAATTCAAACAGGCCTATGTTAACAGATTTTCCGTATCACGTAAGGGTTTTTTTGCCACGTTCAAATTAAATTTTTATTACTTTTTGCATTATATGTAAGTGTCATTATCCTTTAAATTGCTGTAAAAGCTACAGAGGTTTGGATACAATATTTAATAGCGCACTAAAAAAATGTTTTAAGGTAAATAAAAAACTACTAATGTACCTTAAGATCTCTATGCTCTCTTCCGCTGAACAAGAAATGAACGATGATACGATTGACGTTGCGCTCCTGCCAAGGATTTTCTTCTACTAAATACCAACAATAGTAGACAATCTTGGAAGCATCCCATCGAATCTGGTACCTCATTTCCATCCCTTTTATGTCTTGATGGAATGTCTCACCTTGTTCTTCACTAAGTGCTCCTGAATTCTCTGGGAAACGTTCAAGATGAGAGTGGAGAAAGTGTAACTTCAAGCTCATATTGCATCCCAGTGACCCGAACCTTTCGAGCGGTTTTTACAATTTTTTTAATATTGATCATCTTTAACATTACCCAGAAACTTCTCGATAATGTCCTTGTTCGATTCCCAAGCTTGTAGTACCACGTCAGACATGCAGCTTTTAAAAGTAACGTCCCTACTAAGTTTGTGAATCTGTGGCAATCAAAAAGTCTTCCTTTACTTTTGTCTCCGACAATAACAGATTTTTTTCAATGAATTGGCAACAAAGGTCTTTTTGTCCAAAACTTTAACAAATTGCTTCATTAATCCTAGTTTTATGTGCAAAGGAGGTAACAATATTTTTTTTCAAAATCGACTAATGGACGATTATTATGTTTTCTGTCCCTGGCACCAGTTATTTACTTTTCCAATTAGCAAATTTCCAGTGTCTATTCCTGGCTTTAGAGTCCCATTCGCACGAAAAACACGGACATTTCGTGCATCCTCCTTGTTGCCCCAATAAAATACCACACCTTAAGACCACATCACACGTACCACTTGTGTTCATTATATTTTATTTTTTCTAGAATAGTACACATGTTTGTATATGTATACTGACTTAACTACTGGAACTGAAGCTAATTTATTCTCATTATGTAAAAGAACGTTCTTTAGACTTCTTTTGTTAGAATCAATAGACTTAAATATACGCTAATCTGCCTAGGTGATCATTCAAACCAGGGATATAACAGTAAACTATTTCCTCCATTACGAAATACTTCTTTAATTCTTCTTCACAATGTCTATACCGATGAAAGGTTGTATCGAAAGATAAAACATTGCCTTCTTTAAATCCTGAACCTAATGGTTTACTTTATTTTCCTCTTGTATTATCCAAATCGCGTAACACGCGGATTGTAGGCTATCTATTCTAAGGACAATTGAAATCATCCTTTTTTGCGCGATAGTGCGTTCTGTCGTATATACAGCAATGACGGCCATGATTGAAAGTTTGACTTCCTAAATTTCGGTGTTGCCAACCTACATAACTATAATGTAATATAGCATTTACAAACCTCGAGCGGGAAGTAAAACTACTGCCCTTTATGTATACTATGTACAATGTATATACAAAAATATATCCAAAAGGTAGTACAGCATTAATATGCGTTATACAAAACAGATCACTGCATTTTAAATGAACTGAACTTTATTTGAAATAATATAAAACAATAAATACATACTTTTCGTCGTTTTATGACTGGTTGGTGTCACGGCCTCCTGTAGTCTCAACTAATAAACATTGCCCACACTGTTAACGTCAGTCAGTTATTTATAATGAACGCAAATATTTCCAACAAATATGCTATTATTTTACTATTATTTATTATTTTGAAAACACCATCGCGCAAAAAATAATGTACAACGCACGTTGTGTTTATAGAACCTCGGAAATTAAAAACCGAGCGATACATTTTCTCGCTTCTGTTAAAACCGCTTCCCAACCTCGCATCGTAATATACTATTGAGTTGGAGGTGGAAGGAGCGCTGATACAACTATCTTCTATTGGAATTGTAATATCTGGCCCATATGCGGCGGCTTATTGCTTCCGGAGTTTTTCGCCGGAAAGTGCGTAATGTAATCAGAAGAGGGTCATAGGTTGGACCTACCCCCAGATAAATACAATGACAAACTATTAAATAAAATCAATGACTATATTATAAAATTGTATAGTATTATAGGTGTTTACACATCATAATGCAGCGCGTATATACTGCATACAAGTAGCGAACCGCACGCTCTCATTTTTTCTCTTAAAAATAGAATTGCGCAAAATATGTACATGATACGCAAAAACTAGTAGCAGTTCTGTTATCAGGGCTTTTAATTTGACTTATGTGTATTAAAATATTTCATGCCGCATCTTGCAGGCCTGTGATTGCAGTTTACGGCATGTCTTTATTTTGCTAATTAAATCCTAGGTATCCAGTTTCGTTGCGGGAAAACAACAATTCCGGCTGCTAGAGCATTGAAAATATTCCCATTAAATTTAAGCTTTGCGTTAACCGCCATTCCTAGAGGCCAATTTTATCGATTAACGAACCCGATTCTATTTTTTTTTATTTTAATGTTAGGTGTAGGGTTTCGTTGCGAAAAAATGGCCGCTAGAGCAATTTTTAAATTTCCTAACTTTCCTACTTCCCTTATTTTCGAAGAATACCTTCCTCATTTTATCTTTAATGTCATATATTGCCTTTAATTGCAAAAATAAATATAAATTACGGCCGCTAGAGGGGGTTTTAAATATTTGCTTCAGATTGACCCCCACTGTTACAGACGCTGTCTCATAAGTAATGTCGTTTCTTAAACAATAATTTATTTGGAACGTTTTGTGATAAGAAATAAAATTACTCTTCAAACAAGAGACCATCAGAAGTGATGGTCTTGAGTCATCTTTAAACAAGGTTGCTCATCCCGCGATGATACCAACTTTTGGTTTTTTATACGATGAATTAGTTGAGACCCACTTCCACAGCTATGAAGTTTTCAATCTTTCCAAAAAATTCACGCAAGAAAAGGGCCGTGGATCGAAACAGATGATAATCTGAAGACACAAGATCAAGGCTATATGGTGGGTGTTGTACAAGTTCGATTCCATCTAATTCCTGATTTTTTGTCATGGTTGTTCATGCATTATGGGGTCCGATCATATTTGAATTCGCGACTCTCAAAATTTCATGAACTAGTTACAGTTTTTGAGATCGAGTGCACGTCCGTTTCGAACTAACTGTCAGTGAAACACACATTTAAAATTCTACTAGAACACAAACATTACATTACAATCTACATTACTAACTGTCAGTGAAACACACATTTAAAATTCTACTAGAACACAAACATTACATTACAATCTACATTACTAACTGTCAGTGAAACACACATTTAAAATTCTACTAGAACACAAACATTACATTACAATCTACATTACTAACTGTCAGTGAAACACACATTTAAAATTCTACTAGAACACAAACATTACATTACAATCTACATTACTAACTGTCAGTGAAACACACATTTAAAATTCTACTAGAACACAAACATTACATTACAATCTACATTACTAACTGTCAGTGAAACACACATTTAAAATTCTACTAGAACACAAACATTACATTACAATCTACATTACTAACTGTCAGTGAAACACACATTTAAAATTCTACTAGAACACAGACATTACATTACAATCTACATTACTAACTGTCAGTGAAACACACATTTAAAATTCTACTAGAACACAGACATTACATTACAATCTACATTACTAACTGTCAGTGAAACACACATTTAAAATTCTACTAGAACACAAACATTACATTACAATCTACATTACTGTCAGTGAAACACACATTTAAAATTCTACTAGAACACAAACATTACATTACAATCTACATTACTAACTGTCAGTGAAACACACATTTAAAATTCTACTAGAACACAAACATTACATTACAATCTACATTACTAACTGTCAGTGAAACACACATTTAAAATTCTACTAGAAAACAAACATTACATTACAATCTACATTACTAACTGTCAGTGAAACACACATTTAAAATTCTACTAGAACACAAACATTACATTACAATCTACATTACTAACTGTCAGTGAAACACACATTTAAAATTCTACTAGAACACAAACATTACATTACAATCTACATTACTAACTGTCAGTGAAACACACATTTAAAATTCTACTAGAACACAAACATTACATTACAATCTACATTACTAACTGTCAGTGAAACACACATTTAAAATTCTACTAGAACACAAACATTACATTACTTATGAGTAGGGGGATTCTTATGATATGTCGTGCATATATACTCGTGCTAGCTAATACCCGGCGTGCGCTGCTACGCCTAAATAAATTATGTGATTTTACATTTAGTTGAATAAGTAAAAGGAAAAATAATTATAAATTTAAATCGTTATTATTTTTAAATACCCTGTGCTGATTACTCGGCGTTGCCCAAGAATCTACTTATCCCGATCTTCTTGGCATAAATTAGCTGAAAGACATAAATTGTGTTTTTTATGTTTAGTTGAATAAGTAAAGGAAAGTTAATTATAAATTTGCCCTCTTCGTTACTGCAGCTAAAAGAATCAATAAATTAATTCTATTTCCAAACTACCTTTCATACAATCCAAATAGTAAATAAAATTTCATCTTCCAAAATTTCATATTACAGCAATCACTATAAGTAAAACCGTATCGTAATTATTTTTAGATACCCCGTGCTGATTACCCGGCATTGCGCGGGAATTTACGTATCCCGATGTACTTGGCATAAATGAGCTGAAAGACAAAGTTATTTTGAGGATACCCACCGTGCACTGCTTTGCTTGCCCGGGAATTTATTTATGCCGATCTTCTTGGCATCAATGAAATAAAAGTGGTTATTGAGATTTATTCGTAAAAAATAAACATATCCTGTTGGGGACATTTTTGTAGAGTTTTCTGAGATATTCAATTCTGTGTACATTAATTTGGTGTATTTATTATGGTTTAGGCAGCGTAAGCCATTTAAGCGAACAAAAAGTCACTTTTTGTCACTTTTTCACAACAAAGGGTGATTTTTAATGGTGAAGCGCTTGAGCATTAAAACTCTCTTATAGCCTATAACCTTCCCGGGAAAATCTTGAACATTTTGCAAAAAACATCATAACAATCCATTGTACGCTAGGATAGCACATGCTTGCCCGAGAATTTACTTATCCCGATCACATTGGCACCAATGAAAGGCAAAAATGGTTATTGTGATTTATCCGTAAAAGATAAACATATGCTGTCGCAGACATTTTTGTAGAGGTTTTGAGATATTCAATTCTGTGTACATTAGTTTTGTGTATTTGTTATGGTTTAGGCAGCGTAAGCCATTTAAGCGTAAAAAAAGGGGGACTTTTTCACGTTTTTCACTACAAAGGGTGATTATTAAGGGTGTAGGAGTTAAGAATCACAACTTTGTTATAGCCTATGTTCATCCCGGGAATCTCCTGTACATCACAATTGGATGAACGGTGTGGCAGCGCATAAAATACGAACAAACAAACAAACATTCATTTTTATATATTAGATGTACAGTGCGACCCATATAAACCTGAACCATTTTAATAGGCCATAATTTCTCTCTGAAAGCTCACAGAAATGTGAAATTTGTTTTAATGATCCCAGTGGCCAAGGGAGAATCGATAACAATCGATCAATGACGGAAACAATCGATCAATGCCATCTATGGACTATATTGTTGATTTCGATGGTAATTGCGAGCAATTTCATGGCATTGTAGACTGTCTTTAGTTTGCAGTCATAACAGCAACATGCAGCACTCACTTGGAGAGCGTGATTTCATTGTGAAAACATATTGGAAGACAAATTCCTTGGTAACAACACAACGGAAATTTCGAAGAGAATTTAATGTGCGAGGTGTTCCGACAAAGGCAACAATGTTATCGCTAGCAAGAAAGCTGGATACAACTGGCACATGCCAAAGAGCTGTGAAGAAAACGGGATTATGACCATACAGAGTGCATCTGGTGCAAAAACTGAAAGAAGCAGATTATGAAAAACGAATCCGTTATTGTCGATGGTATCAGGATTTTCTTATTCCATGTCCAGACATTCTCTCCATACCTTTACAGATGAGGCATGGTTTCATCTGTCAGGCTACATAAACACAAAAAACACCAGATATTGGACTGCTGTAAACCCCCATATGATCCACGAAACACCACTGCGTAATGAAAAGGTTGAAGTATGGTGCATGGTGTCAGCTTCTAGGATCGTTGGTCCCATTTTCTTTGATACGACTGTAGACACTGAAGTTTATACGGGTATATTCAATACATTTGTGGAGCAGCTGGATGATATCGAATTGAGAGAAGGTTATTTCCAGCAAGATGGAGTAACATGCCATACGTCTAATGCCTCCATTGACTTTGTAACCAGTTTATTTGATAATCGAATAATCTCAAGAGGTCTGTGGCCCCCCAGATCCCTTGACCTAACCTCACCGGATTCTCTCTTGTGGGGGTATATAAAAAATAGAGTGTACAATAATATGCCTCGGACAATTTATGATTTCAAGGAATCCATTCGAAAGGATATAAGCAACATTGGCGAGGATACTCTCCGTAGAACTTCACAGAATATGGTGATACAAGTGCAAATATGTATAGTTGCTAGTGGAGGACACTTCCAACATTTGCTCTGACAGATAAACACTGTAATGTAATTTCGCAATTGTATATTATAATCTCCCAAAGTTGTATGTGTGTCCTATTATTGGTTTAAGACTTATGGTCCCTTCAAATGGTTCAGGTTTATATTTAATATTTATTACGAGTTTAGAGTATGTAATTAACGTGTATATAGTTAATCTGATACTTCTTAAGAAACTTAATTGTTCGCATTGCACTTGATTTCCTACGAGATCATCTATCAAATTGTTATGAAGGTTTCTCCATTCACACCTCCGTCCATCTCTCTTTGGTCAAATTCTCAAATACTCGTATTTTTCTCTTGTCTTAAAGTAAGACACTATGTTTCACACCCATATAGTGTAAGTGAAAGAAGCGCTGTTTTTTCGAATTATATTTTAGTTTAAAATTTTTTTAGAGAAGGAGGGATGATAACAGTCCCTGTAATGCATAATAGGCCAAAAATGCATTTCCTATGTTTAATTTATTTCTGCGCCTCATTCCTGTTGTCACTGAAGAGCACATAAAAACAATGTTACAAAAACCATGAATTTAGAAACCATAATTTTAATGTTTAAATAATCCACTTAGCGAATTCTGCAGGAAAGATGCTATTGAGGTTGTTCTCATTAAAATATATTATATTTTTTTACAGAACTTCACTGATCCTATCTACTAGACACAGAAAATTATCATCACCAAAATGTATCAACATTATATATATATATATATATATATATATATAACTCACTGGCACTATCGCACCCGTAGGTTCATGGCCGCGCGAAAATAAGCTCTCCATATATCCATATCCTGAGTTAATGTTTTCCAATCATTCCCTGTATAATCCATCTCCCTCAAATCATAGGTAATGTTATTCTCCCACCTCAGTCTATGTCTACCTACTGAGCGCTTTCCCTCTGGTTTTCCTACAAGAAGCTTCCATGCACGCCTTTCATTCCCCATTCGTGCCACATGTCCTACCCATCGCAGTCTACGAGACTTAACTGTTCTTATTATATCTGGCTTCCTATAAAGACCATGTAGTTAATTGTTATGTCAGTTTTCTCCATTCACCTGTCTGTTCATCTCTCTTTGGTCCAAATTTTTTTCTAAGAAATTTATTCTCAAATACTCGTAATCTCCTTTCCTCCCTTAAAGTAAGAGTCCATGTTTCGCATCCATATAATATAACTGGTATAATAGTTTTATATATTTTCAGTTTAACGTTTTTTGAAAGGAGTTGGAACGTCAAGAGTCTCTGTAAAGCCTAATAGAATTTTCAGAATTGAGCCTATGTTTAATTTCTTTGTGCATCTCATTCCTATTTGTGATTATTGTTCCTAGGCATTTGAATTCAGCCACTTCCTCAATTTTTTTCTAATTTGTCATTAGCTGTCCATTTTCATCATATAATGTATTTCTATGTGTAACCATATATTTAGTTTTATTGATATTTACTTCCAGTCCCAATTTCTTAGTGTTAGTAGTGTGTGTGTGTGTTGGTCTTCAGTATATCCTCGCTATCAGCCAATAGTACAACATTATCAGCATAAACTAACAGCTTATTAATACCATTCAGTTGTAGGCCTTCTTTATCATCTTGATGGCATGCTCTATAGAGCGTCTCACCCTTAAAAGTCAGTACACGTTAAATAGAGCTCGCTGATGCCAGATCTACTGCATAGACAAAGATGTGCGAGGCAAGGAACAGATGTATCAAAACTCTTAAAACTCCTCAAACTTGAGTGGAAAAACGTAAAATGTCCGATACATTTGTTATTTTCATACAAGTTCACCTTATGCCCTACTGATCGAATGACAATACAAGTATTTAGGCCTACGAATTAAACGCCAAAAAGCTCAGAGCGAGATTTAAATGCACACATTATAATACAAGGGAAAATATAAATTATCATAAATTATAATTATGATATAGGCTAATTAAGTTATAATAAATTAAATTTATAATATAGGTCTATATCAAGAAATATCCCACATAAACAAATATAGAAATTATAATCACTTTAACATATAATTTATTTTAATTTTTTTTAAATATAATAATATAAGAAGTTACATTTAATTAAATATTTAATAATTTTTATAATATTAACATTTTTAACGAATACAATAATATTAAAGCTTTCATAATATTAAAATTGTTCACCAATTTTCAATACTATATTCCGTTCTTTACTGTGCAGTTTGCCAATACTACGTCGCTTAGCTTCTATATTCATAATTAATATAATACAATAATAATAAAAATGAAATTAAACAATTTTATGAAAAACATATGAAGCACAGACAATTGAGAGACACTCAGAGTTGAACTTTACTCAGCAATTATCACACACTGAGCTCTGAGCCTGAGGAAGTGCAGAGTCAAACTGCGGTCGGAAATGAAAAGGGGTACCTAAGTAAACAAACTTTAAACTGCGATAACGTATGAATGTGCAAAGATACCGAGGTCTGGTTTGTTTTAAAAACTATTTGATACATTTATAAACACATCTCGTCGTTTTGTCATCAACATACAGTCAATAACAAAAAAGTTTCTCGCTACGTAACTTGTTTGTGTTACCATCCGATAATTTTTAACAAGTATTTAACAAAAAATAAATAGCTCCCTTCTTATGTAAAAATTATTGTCCAGGGAAAGACAGTGTAATCCATAAACATCAGGCAACCCACAAAAAAAATCTTAATCTATCATTATCACTAGTTTTCTACCAATCGTGTGACAACTTTTTATCTGCAAAAATATAGATTCGCGCCAAAATAATGTATTTGTCAAAACTATTCAATATATTAATTACTTAAGACTTCAAAATTTATACATTCAGAAAGAGCGGAAAATTTTCTATACGACCATATCATCATTTTATTAAATTCATCACTTTGCATTTTTTAAAAATTGGCAACATCGCGGGAGTAGAAAAGGATGGACCTAATAGCAGGATATAGGAGTGGGAGTGAGAGAGGTGCATATTACATTTAATTCCGTACTGCCTTTTAAGGTTGAGACGCTCTATAGTACAAAATATTTATTTATTTATTTATTTATTTATTTACATTTCATCGAAATCAAACTTGGCATATAGCAATTAATTAAAAAAAGTAACACAGCATTCGTTAACAACAAAAATCTGAATATTAGGTGTAGGGGTTCATCTAAAACGGAAATTTAAAAATCACTCTAGCGGTCGCAATATTTTATTGTTTCACAACGACTCTCAATCCATATGCTATTACAATAAACAGTGGAAGTCTATTCTCCGAAAATCAACGAAATCCGATTAGAAGTGACGGTTTTATCTAAATCACAACATTAAAAATAGACTCTAGGAACCGCTATGTTTACTTAGTCCCAATGTATACCATTTAATTTCATTAACTCTTAAATTTTCAATATATCCTATAAGATACATTATTATAATGTATTTAGTATATTCATATATAAAAATGAGTGCGAGTCTATTTGTCTGTCCTTTATGGACTCAAAAAACTACCTGACTGTTTTGAATGGTTTTACCATAACGTAGAGATTTTTCTGGGACAAAATTAACGGATATAACATATTACCTTTCGTACTACAGGGCTAGGGCTAAAACAAAAAAAGGGGGGAGGTGAGGCTTCGGTTCACTGAAAGAATCGCCTTTGGACGCTTAGCCTAAATGGCTTACGCTGCCTAAACCATAACAAATACACCAAATTAATGTATCCAGAACTGAATACCTAAAAAAAAAAAAAAAAAAAAAAACTCTGCAAAAAAGTCCACGACAAAAAGTCTATCTTTTACGGATAACCCATAATAATCATATTTGTCTTTCAGCTCATTGATGCCAAGAAGATCGGGATAAGTAGATTTCCGGGTAACGCTGTATAATTAGGAGGAAGTATCCAAAAATAATTACGAATAAATTTATAATTATTTTTCTTTTTACTTACTTAACTAAAAATAAAAATACGCTTAATTTATTTAGACGTAGCAGCGCACGTCGGGGATTAGCAACTTTTTAATAAAGTAATGGAAAAGTTATCGGTACATATTATTTAGATTAATACAAAAGAAGGATTATCCTGGTGATACATTTATTTTATAAGAAGTCAATAAAAGTCCCAAATCATCAAATTAAAATTTGAAAGAGCCAACCAGTTTCAATAGTGAAGCTATCATTTTCACGACAAATTATCGGCTAAAGAAAAATAAATTAAAACACGTACACAAAATAACAATTAAAATTTTGACTACGTCACATGACGAGATTAATTATTTTAAATGACTTTGTGACATCATACATTTATTCCTCTTCGTTTTTAATTAAATAAATCAACAAAATAATTAGTGTTGAAAATGAAACTATTGAAACTAGTTGGCTCTTTTAAATTTTAATCTGGTGATTTGGATATTTTATTGACTTCTTATATTAGTACTTAGATGGTGTCAAATTATACAACAACATGCAAATAGGTAATATCAATAACTTAAGGTTATGCATAATTGGTTTTCACTGCACTCTGACACATTTAAACAAGCTGAATCAGAAAATGAGTTTCTCCAATTTAACAAAATAAATATATATTTCGTAAATCAGCATAATTGGGACATAAATGCGACTTGCTGAAGAACTCGCTTAGTTTATGCAGTAGGCCTACCCGCGTGACGAACTTTTGTTTTGTAATATTTTTACGAGAATTACATCAATGGTGTTATACCTTCTGAATTCGGTACAAGAGGTGTGCGAAATCTTACCTTAAGAGATAGCACTCACTGCTTGTGCTTGTTTGTTCTGAACTTTTCTGATTTCTTAACAAAACCGTCTCCACGCCACACAAACCTCTTATATAAACATACGTCAACTCATTAATGCCAAAATGCTGTGATTTAATTCTTGTACAAATCACTTCTGATATACCGATATTTCAAATTGCAAGGCCACAACCTATTGAACTCCTGCCAGTTCTCAGTGCAATAATTCTGCTCATTATGGATAGAAGAAAGATGACTCAACTTTCTTTCTGGATATAATTATTTTGAATTAAAAGAAAAAACACTGTATTTACAAACATTCTCAGTATTTTATTTATTTATTGTTAACCTCTCCCTTTGTAGAAATTTCAATATACCCCATCACACCCGAGATATACAGGAACAGGACCTGTAGGAAAATCATTTTAACTCTAGATCACGAAAAGCCTGCGGGCAGGTTACGGCCCTTCATAACTTTCTATCCGGCCCCTCTAGGCCTTTAGCATTCTAATAAATTAATAATTTAAAATATGCTAAGAATAGGCCTATAATATCAATAATAATAGTAATGGAACAAGAACTTGTGAAATATGTTATAACGACATAACAAACAAAAGTAGCAAATCAACACACGCTTATAATAATAATAATAATAATAATAATAATAATAATAATAATAATAATAATAATAATAATAATCATCATCATCCGGCATCATGGCAGCTGCCGCCGTCTTCCGGAAACCAAACGCCATTCCTCTCTATCCATCCATTGATTTTCCTCCATTCCTCTGATATTCATAGCTGCTTGTACCCCTTCTATCCAAGTTTTCTTCGGTCTTCCTCCTTTCCATTGGGATCCATTCCATAACCATTTTTGGCAATCTTTGCTCTGGCATTCGTTTGACTTGACCATACCACTGCAATCTTTTCTTTTCTATGATGTCTATGATGTCCGGCTCCTCTTGTACACCCATAATTTCCCTTATTTCTTTATTTCGTATTCTATCCATTCTAGATTTTCCAGCTGATCTTCTTAAAACATCCACTTCTGTACTTAAAATTCTTTTCATTTCCCTAGTAGGAATTTGCCAGACTTCAGCACCATATGTTAAAATGCTCTGAATTATGGTTTGATATATTTGTAATTTTCTATTTTTTGTAATATTTTTGCTCCACCAAACAGAGTTTAAAGCATTTATTGCTTGTTTTGTTTGTGCGATTCTATTTTCAATTTCCACTGTGTTATCGCCTGAATGGTCTAATTTTGTTCCTAAATAAGTGCATTCAATACTAGGTTTTAGTTCTTCTCCATTGTTGAAATTTATATTTTCCATTTCTTCTCCTATACTCAGATATTTAGTTTTCTCAATGTTTATATAAAGTCCCCATTTTTCATATTCTTCTTTTAGTTTTATAGCCATATATTCTATGTCCCCTCCATGGTATCTTTACCTTGTCGTGGTGGAGTGGCTTGCGTGCTTAAATGATCCTGAGA
This sequence comes from Diploptera punctata, assembly GCA_030220185.1. Lineage (NCBI taxonomy): Eukaryota > Metazoa > Arthropoda > Insecta > Blattodea > Blaberidae > Diploptera > Diploptera punctata. The sequence continues at coordinate 336,150 of JASPKZ010007586.1, forward strand.
GCTATGCCGGCGGTAGCATTGCTGCCGATAGGATTACCCATGCCGGACTGGTCGAAGGTGATAAGCCAGACGAAAAAAGTACCTTGGTCGAAAGAGTGACGATCTTTCACCGTAAAAATACGTGAAACCGTCAAGAAATGCGGACATGGGTTCAACTGGGGTAAAATTTTCCGGAGATCAAATAGTCCCCCATTCGGTTCTCCGGGCGGGGACTACTTCAGGGAACCCATGCCAAAGGCTCAAACACAGGGACATGTTCCAAGGAATATGGAATGTTAGGACTTTATATAATAGCGGGGCACTAGAGATATTAACGCAGGATTTAGATAAATCGCCCTTGGATATAGTCGCTTTACAGGAAGTTAGGTGGCCAGGAGAAGGTAGTCAGGAATCAGGAAGCTTTGCATTATACTACGGGGGTGCAGAAAGACCTGCATTTGGAACGGGTTTTTTAGTCAGAAGGAGGATCCTATTCGCTATCCGAGATATTAAGTTCGTTAGTGAAAGGATATCATACATAATTCTAAAGGGTAAACGACATGATTTTATAATTGTAAATGTACATGACCCCACAGAAGATAAAGATGACAAGATCAAGGATGAGTTCTATGAAGAACTAGAATGCTTATTTGATAGCCTTTCACGATATCATATGAAAATTGTCTTGGGAGATTTTAATGCAAAAGTGGGGCGGGAAGATATATTCAAACCAACAATAGGCAAATTCAGTCTTCATGAAGATAGTAATGACAACGGGGTTAGATTAGTCACATTTGCCACATCAAAGAATCTCATTGTTAAGAGCACAACATTTCAGCATAAGGATATTCATAAATACACCTGGACGTCCCCAGATGGAGAAACTCGGAACCAGATAGATCATGTATTAGTGGATAAACGCTGGCACAGTAGCATCATCGATGTTAGATCAGTTAGAGGGACAGACTGCAATTCGGATCATCATCTGGTCAGAGTGAAAATCAGACAACGGCTATCGCTTATGAGAGGAACAATTGCTAAAGATGATTCTGTAAAATTTGAATTAAAAAACTTGAAAAATGATGAATTGCGGCAAGAATACCAAATCAAAATTGCTAATAGATTTGAAGTACTGGAATCTTCAGATGACAATGTGGCAAACGAAGAAGAAACTGATATAAATAAAGAAAGGGAGGCTATAAGAGATACTATTAAATTGTCAGCATCAGAAAGCATTGGTTGTTTAAAAAAGAGGTAAAACAAGAAATGGTTTGATGAGGAATGTGCCGACATTGTAAAGAAAAGAAAGCTAGCAAAAATGAAATGGTTACACGAGCCAAATGAGGTAAATTTAGAGCAATTTGGTAGTATTAGACGGGAAACCACCAAGTTACTAAAGAGTAAAAAGAGGGAATATTTGAGAGAGAAGATTAATGATCTTGAAATGAATGCAAAAAATAGGAACATTAGAGAATTATATCAGGGAATTAGGATAGAGAAGAAAGGGTTTCAGGTTAGAACAAACATAATTCGGAATGAAAATGGGGATATGATTGCAAATTCCAGGAGTATATTAAATAGATGGAAAAGTTACTTTAATCAGCTATTAAATGTACATACAGAACAGGACATTGAGGAGGATAATTTACAGACAGCAGAAATGCTATTCGCAGAACCAAGTGCATTAGAGGTTTAAATGGCGATAGAAAAATTGAAGATGTATAAAGCATCAGGTTCAGATGAGATCCCAGCAGAACTGATAAAATCAGGGGGAGAAAAATTGATGGACAAGATACGCTGGTTGCTTAGTATGATTTGGGAAAAAGAAGCTCTTCCAGATCAATGGAAGGAATCAATTATCGTACCAATTTATAAGAAAGGAGATAAAACTGATTGCAACAACTACAGGGGCATCTCATTACTTTCAACTTCGTACAAAATTCTAACAAATATATTAGTAAGCAGACTTACTCCCTATATTGATGACATTCTAGGAGATCATCAATGTGCATTTAGAAGAAACAGGACTACAACAGATGAGATTATTAGTATAAGGCAGTTGGGAATATAAAGGTACTGTACTTCAACTATATGTAGACTTCAAAAAAGCATATGATTCAATTAAGAGGGAGAAGTTATATAGTATCCTGCTGGAGTTCGGAATTCCTAAAAAGTTAGTTAGACTTATATGAATGTGTCTAAATGGCACAAAGAGTAGGGTGCGTGTAGGCAAACAGTTTTCGGACACTTTTGAAATCCAGAATGGGTTGAAGCAAGGAGATGCACTATCGCTTCTACTATTTAATTTTGTACTAGAGCATGCAATGAAATCTTTAGAGAATGAGGAAGGCTTGCAACTCAATGGTATTAATAAGCTGTTAGTTTATGCCGATGATGTAGTATTATTGGCCGATAGCGAGGATATACTAAAGGACAACACGCACACACTATTGAGTAACACTAAGAAATTAGGACTGGAAGTAAATATCAGTAAAACTAAATATATGGTCACATGTAGGAATTCATTATATAATGGAAATGGACAGCTAATGACAAATGAGGGAAATTTTGAGGAAGTGGCTGAATTCAAATACCTAGGAACAATAATCACAAATAGGAATGAGATGCAGAAAGAAATTAAACATAGGCTCAATTCTGGAAATGCGTGCTATTATGCATTGCAGAGACTCTTGATATGCCAACTCCTTTCAAAAAACGTTAAACTGAAAATATATAAAACTATTATTCTACCAGTTATATTATATGGGTGCGAAACATGGACTCTTACTTTAAGGGAGGAAAGGAGATTACAAGTATTTGAGAATAAAGTACTTAGGAAAATTTTTGGACCAAAGAGAGATGAACAGACAGGTGAATGGAGAATACTACATAACAATGAACTACATGGTCTTTATAGGAAGCCAGATATAATAAGAGCAGTTAAGTCTCGTAGACTGCGATGGGCAGGACATGTTGCACGTATGGGGAATGAAAGACTTGCATGGAAGCTTCTTGTAGGAAAGCCAGAGGGAAAACGCCCAGTTGGTAGACCAAGAATGAGGTGGGAGAATAACATTAACTATGATTTGAGGAAAGTAGATTATACAGGGAATGATTGGAAATTATTAGCTCAGGATAGGGATGTATGGAGAGCGTATGTCCGCGCGGCCATGAACCTACGGGTTTGATAGTGCCAGTGAGTAAATAAGTATATTCTATGTCATCGTGGTCCTGTGCTATTAATACCTGGTCATCTGCAAAATTTAATGAATATACATGTGTATTTTGGATAGGTTTGCCCATTTTTTGACATTTTTTCCTCCAGTCTCTTAGTACTCTTTCGAGATACATTTTAAATAGAGTTGAAGATAAACTGCAACGTTGCCTTAAACCTTTTGTAATAGTAAATCCCTTTGTTATATGATTTCCAACTTTTATTTTCGAAATAGATCATTTGTATAATGCTTTTATAGCTTCTACTAATTTTTTGGTAATGTTGGAATCTTCTAAAGTTTCCCATAACATTTTCTGGGGAATACTATCATATGCTTTGGTTAAATCGACACAAAGCAAATGTAAATCTCTGTTAGTTGCTCTTTTTTTATATCATTTGTGTTATGCAAAATATATTATCTGTGCATGACCTACCACTTCTAAAACCAGGTTGTTCTTCCATTTCTTTATCCTGGTATTCTATATCAACCATTTTACTTAGTATACGTCCATATATTCTACTTAATGTACTCGTTACTGATATGCCTCTATAATTTTCACACTTTCTCTTGTCTCCCTTCTTATGTATCGATGTTATAATAGCGACTTTCCACTCTTCTGGCACTTCTTCGTCATTTATTATTTTATTAAACAGTACAGTGATCATTTCCAATAACTTCTGACTGCCATTTTTAATCAATTCTATAGCAATATTTCCTGGGCCGGCATTACTACCATTTTTCATTCTCATAAATTTCCTTTCTTACAGTATTTATATCAATTTCGATTATGTTTCCTGTTTCCATCTCTGATAAATCGTCATTTTCTCCCAAAAATTCTTTTCAGTCATCTACTAAAAGCTTTTTGTAATATTCTTCCCATTCATGTATCCCTATTAGGTTGAGAAGATTCTTATTTCTATTCGATGAACGTATATTTTTTATAAATATGCATGATTCAGAACTCTTCTTGCTTCCTAAATATGTTTGTATTTCTGTACATTTCTTATCCCAAATCTCGTTTCTGTGTTTAGTAACCATTCTTCTCACCTTTGCTTGTGCTTTTTGATATTGTATTTTGTCGTTCTGGTTCTTTGTACTAAGCCATTTTAAAAATAACTGTTTCTTATTCTGTCTTTCTTTCTCTATTTCATTGTTCTAAAACAGTGCTGTCCTTCCTCTATAGTCGTCTTTCTCACCCAATGCTTTATAGGCGGCTTCATGGATGCACCTTTTTAGGTACTGATACATTTCTTCTGTATCTCTGAATTCATTCTGTCTTAATTTTTTATTCAATCTCTGTTGATATAAATGCTTTACACTTTCGTTTTGTAGGCTTTCAACATTATAGTTTCTTTCCGTTTCTGTTCTAACATTTTCTTCTTTTTTCTTTATTAAGAATGCAAGGATATACAGAGAGACTTAGATCTGCTGAAATGAGATATCTTCGGAGGACTGCAGGATACACACTACTAGATCACAAAAAAAAATGAAGACATCTTAGAAGAATTACACATGGAATCTTTAGAAAACAAAATTTCTGATTATAAGTCAAGATGGATACAACATGTTCATCGAATGGAAGATCACAGAATACCCAAACTAATGTTAAGATATCAACCTGCAGGAAGAAGAAGACCAGGACGTCCACTCAAAAGACTTTTGGATGGTGTTTCTCTTGAGGCCGAAACAGGTCAACAAATGGCCTAAATTCGTGAATGTACTATGATGATGATGTTGAAGAATGCAAGGAAATACAAATTTTCCAATTACTAATTTATGATCTGTCCCACAACTTGGTCCTCTATAAGCTCTGACATCTTGTATTTTCATTTTTGAATTTTGTTTTGTAATTATGTAATCGATAATGGATTTTTGATTTAGTGTTGGACGTTCCCATGTGTATTTATGGATATCTTTATGATTGAAAAAGCCATTCCATATTTTTAAAGATGATTGTCTACATAATTCAATTAATCTTTCTCCATTTTCATTTAAAATGTTTTCTCCAAACTTTTCTATTACTGGGTCTCCAAATTTACTTCCTGTTCTTCCATTCATGTCTCCCAATAATATTAATTGTTTCCCAGCGCTAATTTTTCCTATTTCTTCATTAACTTTGTCAAAAAATAAATCATTTTCTAGATTTGTCATTCCATTATCGTTAATTGGTGCGTATATTCCAAAAACTGTTAATCTATAGCCCCATATATTCAAATCTAATTTTAAAATTCTCTCATCAATGGCTTCCCAATTTCTTATAGTGCCTTTCCATTTCTTATTAATCAACATTGAAACACCTCTTTTTGCTCTTTTATGTTTATCTACTCCACTGTAAAGGTGTATATAATTGCCTAATGTTTCATTTCCTAATAATAATAATAATAATAATAATAATAATAATTATTATTATTATTATTAAAATTGTTGTTGTTATAAAATAATAATAAATATAAGAATTATTATCTGTTTAGTAGAATGGTCACGTAAATGTGCAAAATGGGACAAGAATTAACAGAAATAAAATATCCACATCACTTACTTTTTGCCGATGATCAGATAATTATAACCCAGGATGAAGAAGATGCAAATTATATCTGTAATCAGTTGTCAACAACATATCAGAAATGGGGTTTGAAAATCAACAACAACAAAAAACGAAGTATTTAACAAATGGCCAAGATGAATTATACGTGGTACAGCCATTAAGTTTTGAGACTGAGCGCATAATGACGCCGTGGTATGGTAGCTTGTCAGTTAGTTTCTCGTCCCAGAAAGAGACAGTTGAGTGCATGCACTACACACAGAACTGCGGTATTTGTTGTGACGGTGATTTGAATGCGCACGTCGGAACTGGAGATGTCACAGTTTGAGCAATGGGCAAACATCAAGCTCTATCAGAAATTAGGCAAGACCATTGCGGAAACGCTTCAAATGATGCAACAAGTTTACGGTGAGTACGCATTGAGTCGCAGTGTCGTGTTTAGGTGGCACCAACGTTTTTTGCAAGGAAGAGACAGTTTGGAAGATGATGTGCGTACTGGTCGGCCACAACCAATTCGAAATAAACGCAAAATCGAAGAAGTTGTAACGTTGGTGCGTGCTAACCGCTTCCAATTAGTAGACGATCTGGCAGCGGTGGTAGGAGTCAGCCATGGTACTTGCTTCAAAATTATGTCTGATGACCTGAACATGTCTCGTGTTACTCAGCACGGTATGCCAGGAATCCTGTCGCAAAGACCAACGTGATGATCGCATGACGATTTGTGGTGACCTCATCAGTAGTGCTGACGATGATCTGACGTTTCTAAACCGGACAAAAACTGGAGGCAAAACATTGTGTTTCCTTTACGATCCGCAACTGAAACAACAATTCGCCATATATAAAACGCCATTATCACCGTGACAGAATAAATCGCGACAAGACAGGTCAAAAGGCAAGGTGATGCTTGAACTGTTTTTTTTTTATTCAAATGGAATTGTTCACATGGAATTCATCCCAGAATGTGTAACTACAAACAAAACCCGCTACAAAGAGATCCTTGGCCGTTTACGAGATTCAATTCGCCGTAAGCGACCTGAGATTTGACGTACAAAGAATTGCCTGTTGCTACACGATTCTGTCCTTGTCCAAGAGGAACTTCAAGGCAACAGGTGACAGTTTTGCCAGATCCTCCGTACTTACCTGATCTCGCACCATACGATTTTTTCTCTTCCCTCGCACGAAAGCAATACTACATGGGCGTAGATTTCATTATTCCGAAGAGGTCATTACTGACATGAGAGAAGCCATACGGGACCTTTCTGCCAACATCTTTCTGTGGTGCTTCCAGAAGCTATACCACCGTTGGCAAACGTGCATAACTGCCAATAACGACTATTTTGAGGGAGGATATGGTTCTGTTTAAGTGTATCGGCATCTTGTGAGACTCCAGATTCTTGTGGGTGCCTACCCTCCAGGCGTAAAGTCTCAGAACTTAATGACTGTAGTATATTGATGGAGTAAAGATAAAGAATAGCGATAGTTCCTGTTATTTGGGATCAATTATAGAGAAAGATGGAACATCAAATAAAGAAATAGCAAAAAGGATTAGTTATGGAAGAAAAACCATAGGAATGTTAAACTCTATATTATGGAGTAAAAACATAATTAACAGAACAAAACAACTAATTTATAAATCCATCCTAGAAAGTATAATATTATATGGATCAGAAGTTTGGACAATAACACAACAACATGTCAACAGAATAACTTCAGTTGAAATAGATTTTTGGAGAAGAGCTGCCAGAAAATCTAGACTGGAAAAAATTATAAATACAGAAATTAGAAAATGGATGAATGCAGAAAGAAATATAAAGGATGAGATTGAACACAGAAGGCTAAAATGGTATGGACACGTAAGAAGAATGCAGGATGGAAGACTACCACAGGCTGTCTATGTATGGAAAATTGAAAGAAGAAACAAAAAAAGGAAGACCAAGAACAACCTGGAAGAACAACATTCAAAATTCAATGTGGAAATTTGGTGTTAACAGATGAAGACAGAGGACAGATAACGATGGAAAACTTTAATTAAAGGAAATAAATGAAATGCAATTAAAATTAAACGAATGATAGAATGTATACAGAAAGAAATAACAGCTCGAATCTACCAAACATACAAAGAAAAGAAAAAAAAAACAAAGTAATAAACTACAGAGTGAATACGTCTGATCTGTGACTAAAATATTATTATTAAAGGAAATATGATGTTATCATTGGAAAGGGAATCCTTCAAATTACAACAATAGAACAAAACAAAACAAATGACGGCTCACGTGCAGCTTGGCGGGTTGATTTTTATGGGCTAGAGTCGAACGCCTCCAAAATTCTCTTCGTTGTTTCTGCATCCGTGCTAATGCGAGGCCTTCCAGGAGGTTTGATTTTCTGCATCCTTCCCGTTTCCAGCAGTCGTTTTCTCCACTTCCCCACGGTCGACCTGCAATGCTACGTTAAACTCACGTCTTGCCGGTCTTGCGGCCTCACGATCATTAGCATACGTTATTGCCCATGCAGCAATTGTAATTTGCTGTTGCATATTCAACGCCATTTTGACTAATGATCTAAGTTCTACACTGTTTTGTTTTATTCCATTGTTGTAATTTGAATAATTGCCTTTCCAACGGTAATTTCATGTTTCGTGTAATGGTAATATTTTGATCACACAATGTGATCAAACGTATAGCCATATTTATGATTCACCCCGTGTAATGAATTAATCTATAGCCAACACTTTTCAACATATATAGATGACATATTACTGCAATGGCACGAAAAATGCACATTCGGGATTCAGATTACAAATAATATAAAACACAATGATATTTGCTAACGGCCAGGTATTAATTGCTGAATCAAAAGACATGTTACAAAAATTATTATTTACTCTACGTAACATCACAAAAGACTACGGTATGAACATTTCAACTGACTATTTAACTCATTCCCCAAAAGGGAGTTAATGACCAATCACATTTAAATGATTTTTTATTTACAACCAATCACAGTCGTTTTTCACCTCGATTTTATCAGTTTAATTTTACCACTGTAAAATCAAGCTCCCCCTTTTTAACATTCTGAATAGGTCAAGGACAATATTTTACAGCGAGCACAAGTGGCTACCAGATTGTATACGTAATACACGAATGTAACCTTATCGTGGTTGCGGGAGATAATATAAAACACATTTGTAGCAATTGATTATTGATTATACCACAAAAAAAAAAGAAACCATTATTTGCACTTTATTAAAGGTATTTTTTCCCAGGTAATAACGTTCCAGAAAAATATAATTGATATATTTACATCATATGCCATTAAAAATGAATTAATATACAGTTTTATATGTTTATTTTTTCTCCACTAGGGTGCATTCATCCCTCCATGGTATCTTTACCTTGTCGTGGTGAAGTGGCTTGCATGCTTAAATGATCCTGAGAGCTATGCCGGCGGTAGCATTGCTGCCGATAGGGTTACCCATGCCGGACTGGTCGAAGGTGATAAGCCAGACGAAAAAAGTACCTTGGTCGAAAGAGTGACGATCTTTCACCGTAAAAATACGTGAAACCGTCAAGAAATGCGGACATGGGTTCAACTGGGGTAAAATTTTCCGGAGGTCAAATAGTCCCCCATTCGGTTCTCCGGGCGGGGACTACTTCAGGGAACCCATGCCAAAGGCTCAAACACAGGGACATGTTCCTAGGAACATGGAATGTTAGGACTTTATACAATAGCGGGGCACTAGAGATATTAATGCGGGAATTAGATAAATCGCCCTTGGATATAGTCGCTTTACAGGAAGTTAGGTGGCCAGGAGAAGGTAGTCAGGAATCAGGAAGCTTTGCATTATACTACGGGGGTGCAGAAAGACCTGCATTTGGAACGGGGTTTTTAGTCAGAAGGAGGATCCTATCCGCTATCCGAGATATTAAGTTTGTTAGTGATAGGATATCATACATAATTCTAAAGGGTAAACGACATGATTTTATAATTGTAAATGTACATGCCCCCACAGAAGATAAAGATGACAAGATCAAGGATGAGTTCTATGAAGAATTAGAATGCTTATTTGATAGCCTTTCACGATATCATATGAAAATTGTCTTAGGAGATTTTAATGCAAAAGTGGGGCGGGAAGATATATTCAAACCAACAATAGGCAAATTCAGTCTTCATGAAGATACTAACGACAACGGGGTTAGATTAGTCACATTTGCCACATCAAAGAATCTCATTGTTAAGAGCACAACATTTCAGCATAAGGATATTCATAAATACACCTGGACGTCCCCAGATGGAGAAACTCGGAACCAGATAGATCATGTATTAGTGGATAAACGCTGGCACAGTAGCATCATCGATGTTAGATCAGTTAGAGGGACAGACTGCAATTCGGATCATCATCTGGTCAGAGTGAAAATCAGACAACGGCTATCGCTTATGAGAGGAACAAACGCTAAAGATGATTCTGTAAAATTTGAATTAAAAAACTTGAAAAATGATGAAATGCGGCAAGAATACCAAATCAAAATTGCTAATAGATTTGAAGTACTGGAATCTTCAGATGACAATGTGGCAAACGAAGAAGAAACTGATATAAATAAAGAATGGGAGGCTATAAGAGATACTATTAAATTGTCAGCATCAGAAAGCATTGGTTGTTTAAAAAGAGGCAGAACAAGAAGAAATGGTTTGATGAGGAATGTGCCGACATTGTAAAGAAAAGAAAGCTAGCAAAAATGAAATGGTTACACGAGCCAAATGAGGTAAATTTAGAGCAATTGGGTAGTATTAGACGGGAAACCACCAAGTTACTAAAGAGTAAAAAGAGGGAATATTTGAGAGAGAAGATTAATGATCTTGAAATGAATGCAAAAAAATAGGAACATTAGAGAATTATATCAGGGAATTAGTATAGAAAAGAAAGGGTTTCAGGCTAGAACAAACATAATTCGGAATGAAAATGGGGATATGATTGCAGATTCCAGGAGTATATTAAATAGATGGAAAAGTTACTTTAATCAGCTATTAAATGTACATACAGAACAGGACATTGAGGAGGATAATTTACAGACAGCAGAAATGCTAGTCGCAGAACCAAGTGCATTAGAGGTTGAAATGGCGATTGAAAAATTGAAGATGTATAAAGCATCAGGTTCAGATGAGATCCCAGCAGAACTGATAAAATCAGGGGGAGAAAAATTGATGGACAAGATACGCTGGTTGCTTAGTATGATTTGGGAAAAAGAAGCTCTTCCAGATGAATGGAAGGAATCAATTATCGTACCAATTTATAAGAAAGGAGATAAAACTGATTGCAACAACTACAGGGGCATCTCATTACTTTCAACTTCGTACAAAATTCTAACAAATATATTAGTAAGCAGACTTACTCCCTATATTGATGACATTCTAGGAGATCATCAATGTGCATTTAGAAGAAACAGGTCTACAACAGATCAGATTTTTAGTATAAGACAGATTTTAGAAAAGAAATGGGAATATAATGGTACTGTACATCAACTATATGTAGACTTCAAAAAAGCATATGATTCAATTAAGAGGGAGAAGTTATATAGTATCCTGCTGGAGTTCGGAATTCCTAAAAAGTTAGTTAGACTTATACGAATGTGTCTAAATGGCACAAAGAGTAGGGTGCGTGTAGGCAAACAGTTTTCGGACACTTTTGAAATCCAGAATGGGTTGAAGCAAGGAGATGCACTATCTCCTCTACTATTTAATTTTGTACTAGAGCATGCCATTAAATCTTTAGAGAATGAGGAAGGCTTACAACTCAATGGTATTAATAAGCTGTTAGTTTATGCTGATGATGTAGTATTATTGGCCGATAGCGAGGAGATACTAAAGGACAACACGCACACACTATTGAGTAACACTAAGAAATTAGGACTGGAAGTAAATATCAGTAAAACTAAATATATGGTCACACGTAGAAATTCAGTATATAATGGAAATGGACAGCTAATGGTAAATGAGGGAAATTTTGAGGAAGTGGCTGAATTCAAATACCTAGGAACAATAATCTCAAATAAGAATGAGGTGCACAAAGAAATTAAACATAGACTCAATTCTGGAAATGCGTGCTATTATACATTGCAGAGACTCTTGATGTCCCAACTCCTTTAAAAAAAACGTTAAACTGAAAATATGTAAAACTATTATTCTACCAGTTATATTATATGGGTGCGAAACATGGACTCTTACTTTAAGGGAGGAAAGGAGATTACAAGTATTTGAGAATAAAGTACTTAGGAAAATATTTGGACCAAAGAGAGATGAACAGACAGGTGAACGGAGAAGACTACATAACAATGAACTACATGGTCTTTATAGGAAGCCAGATATAATAAGAACAGTTAAGTCTCGTAGACTGCGATGGGCAGGACATGTTGCACATATGGGGAATGAAAGACTTGCATGGAAGCTTCTTGTAGGAAACCCAGAGGGAAAACGCCCAGTTGGTAGACCAAGAATGAGGTAGGAGAATAACATTAACTATGATTTGAGGGAAGTAGATTATACAGGAAATGATTGGAAAGCATTAGCTCAGGATAGGGATGTATGGAGAGCTTACGTCCGCGCGGCCATGAACCTATGGGTTCGATAGTGCCAGTGAGTAAGTAAGTAAGTAAGTAAGCAAGGGTGCAATCATACAATAGTGCGATCCTTTGGCAATAAATAATATGATCTGGTTGCAGTGATGAACAAGTGAAACATTACGTTTGTCATTTGTTTTCAAATATAGCCGTTTACATTAAATATATAAATATTTTAAAATAACTATATTTAAATAATGATTTGAAGAAGCTCAATTGTATTCGTTAAATAGTCTTAACAAATGCCACTCTTGATTTCCAAATTCTCTTGATAAATTCACTCCTCACTTCGTGAGTCTTGAATTTATCGATAATTTGGAAATCACTCGTGGCATTACTTATGATAAAGCAAAAATAATGGCATTCCGAGGCACCGATCCAATACGTAGCAAAATAGTGATTGAGGATAAGATTTTAGAGCAAGTTAAAATCACTTCTCCTGCCTAGGAGGTAACATCTCCTATCAAGCCGAGTACGATCTTAATATAAAACTCGCAATTTCTTTTACAGATATTGGGCTTAATAAATAATAATTTAAAACCACACCTTGTACAAAAACATTCAAGACTCAAATTATATCAAACTCTCGCCCTTCCGAATTTCCTGCATGAAAGTGAAATCTGGGTTCTAAGAAAAAAAAGAAAGACATCACCAAATTAAGAACTGCAGAAATGAGATTTATGAGCCGAACTGCTGGATATACATGCAACCTACAGAGACAGATGGCTGCAACATGTATCCTGAATGTCACCTACTAGGATCCCTAATGCAGTTCTACACTATCGTCCACGAAGACGCCGACGACTCGGACGCTCAGAAAAACGTAAAAAAACATGTCTGTTTGTCACTGAACTCCTCCTAAACTACTGGATCGATTTTGATTTTTTTTGTGTGTGTCTGATAGGGTCCCTCGATGGTTTAGATTCACAATTGAACATTCTAAAACCATTAGGTGTAGGAGTTCACCTGTAGTAAAAAATTATAAATCAATCTAGCAGTCACATTTTTCGACGTTTCACTACGTAACTCGGTATATCCTATTAAAATAAACCGAGGTAGGCATTATCCAAAAATGAGCGAAATCCGACAATTACAAGTGGAGGTTTACTCGAAACCCGAAATTAAAAACTACCTAAACGACTGGACCGATTTTGATCAAATAATTTGTGTTTGAGTGGATCCCCGGACTAGGTAGATGGCGCTGAGATCGGGTTGCAGGATTTTTTTGTCATGTGTAGTCAATTGTATTACTGACATATTCCCCGCGACAACAATGTGACGTCATCATGCACACTTCTTGAGCCATAACAGATTATAGTGAGGAGTTTTCTTGGGAACTTATTAATTAGTTATTTTTTGGTAAAAATGTATGTTTTTTATCGTCCAGTCATGACACGAGAATTGAACGTTCGGGCAGGACAACGCCTGCCGGGTCCGCTAATATAATATATATATATTTCTCAAGCATTATTTTTCTAAATCATTGACATCATCATTAAGTTTTGCAACATCTTACTGTTTGTATAAACAAAAAAACAATTTAAATTCATTTCTGACTTATTGTGAAAGAAAAAAATTCAAAACAGATTTATGAGACACATATTAGACTTTAGTCTCAATTATCTCAGTAAAATATTTTGTAGATTGTCAGGTTTTTTGCTCACATTCCTCAGTTACATGTTATGGAGCAACACAATGTAATCACCAACATGATATTTTCTTTCAAGTTAACATTATTTTCTGAAGAGAGTCCTATGCTATTCCTGCCATTAACTTTGAATCTCGTTTTGCTGTCACTTCACAATTAGAATGGTAGCGAAGAAAAATACTGCTACCACTAAACATAATTAACTCTCAAAAGGTCAGAATGGTGCTTAGCATTATCCTGGCGGATTCTAGCCCTGATTTCCTTTTTAAAAACTAAAATTATTGTTGTATAACGTAATTAGCGACCATAGGAATGTTTGTACATATGAAGGGTACGGGGAAAGAACCAGATAAGTCAGCTTTATTTTCTCTAAATAGAGTTTGAGATGCGATTATATACTCCATGGAAAGTACAATACAGTAAAAGCTCCTGATTCGCGTTTTCATTATTCGCGGGTTGTAAAATTGCGATACGGTTCCTGTATTCGCGACTAAAAAATCTTTATTCGCGGATCTAGTCGGTATATTAGAAGCAGTAGTAGGTATCCTTTATTAACACATCGGAACTTTTTTTTTCTGTAAGCACGTGCCAAGGCGGCTTTTATTGACAAATAAATATCGAAGTAAAAACAATCCATATTGTCTCTAAGACTAAAGTTCGTTGTCAATAGCGGCTGCCACCGTATTTCACGTGCCGCTATGTCCTTTGATAAATGCCGCCCTTGCACGATGAGTGTTTTATTGCTTCAACTTATCACTCGTTTCAATAATTTTGATTGAATAACACGTGTCTCTTCGTCTTTGTTACCAGTTTATAAAGGAAAAAAGAAATAGTTCTGAAGCGGGAAAAAGTAGTGTTGCCGCTTAAAGTAAAAACAGAAATGCTTGACCGTTTACTCGTTGGCGAGTCGTTTCCATCCACATCACATTATTTCAATGTACCTGAATCAACTGTACGATTCATCAAGAAATCCGAAGACAAAATAAGGAATTATTTAATAGAAATGGTTCAAAATCTCTCATTAAATTGATTTTATTTTTTTATTTTTTTTGGAACCTTGGAACAATTTCCGTCTCGCGCCGTAGCCGACTGGTTAGGCAGGAAGCCTTGGTGCAGAGCTACGGGACTTGCGCTGGTTCGAGTCTCCATGGGGGAAGAAATTTTCTCATGGTATTTCGGTGCCCATCCAGCTTCGTGAGGCATTTGGGTAGCTACATTAAGTAGCGGCTCCAGGTTGAGAAAACCACCTATAACGGCTGGGAACTCGACATGCTGACCACATGTCACCCCTACACTGGCTAATGATCATCTACCTCTGTGATTGACATATGTGGATGTGAGGCCAGCAGCCGGCTGGTAAGCTAGGCGCCTTCTAGGCCTGTTGCGCCAGGAGTAAGGAGGAGGAACATATTCCCCTATATACCCATACAAATTACCATTCCATATTCACGGTTTCTGTATTCGCGGCATATTTACGGAACGTATCCCCCGCAAGTAAGGAACCTTTACTGTATATATTTTCAATGCCACCATGTTGCCTTTATGGCATTTATGGCTTTCTCCCCTGGCATTGGCGGAATTGTAATCCATTTCTTAGTTTGGAGCACTTAGAAGGCGGTGTTACGTTATTCCGATGACATGATGAGTGTTAAAAGATAACGAAGTGCCAGGAGGGTCCTTAACCTAAACCTAACTAAATTTCAGACCATGGGCAACCACAGGAATAATTCCCTTTAAAGAAAAATGTCCATGGTCTGATCGGGAATCGAACTCGGGACGTCGTGAACTGTAGTCAGAAACGCTAACCATTTCCCCATGAGGCTTTAGAAGCGTAAAATAGTAAAATATACAGTTTTGTCATGGGTTAATTTAATCTATATATTTTGACATACAGGTAAGAAAGTGTGTATGTTGTACAACGAAAAGTACGTTTTAGCGCGATAGTGTGCTTTTTTGTAGGCCTACTTACAGCATGTTTGAAAGCTCAACTTCCTACGTTTCGGGGTTGCCGACCTAAATAATTATACTGTAATATTATATATTACAAACCTCATGCGGGAAGTAAAACCGTTGCTCTTTTTGTATACTGCGTACAATGTAGGCCTATATACAAACATATATAAAAAAGGTAGTGTTAATATACATTATACGAAACAAATCACTGCATTTTAAATGAACTGAACTTTATTTGAAACAATAAATACGTACTTGTTATTTTATCACTGACTGGTGCCACGGCCTGCTGTAGTCTCAACTAATAAACATTGCCCACACTGTTAACGTTAGTCTGTTGTTTGTAATGAACGCAAATATTTCCAACAAAGATGTTCTTATTTTACTATTATTTATTATTTTAAAAACACCATCGCGCAAAAAATAATGCAAATCGCACGTTTGTGCAAGTGTTTTACAGAATCTCGGAAATTAAAACCTGGCTGTCGCTCCTTATTTAAACCTTTTCTCGCTTCTGTAAAAACCACTTCCCAACCTTGCATCGCAATATATTATTTCTAGGTTCCAAGAAACAAGTGACCTACGTTTTCCATTTTTTACCCTTTCTGGTTAGAAAAAATCATGAAAAATAGCGAAACAAATAATTGTAGGCCTAAGTGGAACTAGAAATAACATAAGAAATCCGTCACAGAGACATTGAGTAAACTAAAGTGAATTTATGATCCGATTTTGCTGATTTATGGAATATAATATATTTGTTTTGTTCATAAAATTATTTGTATAGCGAGAAAACAAACATGGCGACTGCTAAAGCTAATTTTAAATTTCGGGTTTCAGGTAAACCCATACTTGTAACTGCCTGATTTCGCTGGTTTTGGGGAATACTTTTCTAGGTTTTTTTTTCGTAACCTCCTACTACCCCAAGGGCCTCCGGGTCTGTTGTGGGATCACTTTATCACTTTACTTTTACTTTACTATATATATATCCATCCATAGTAATTCTGCCCGAGGGCAGGTCTTTCACTGCAATCATAGCATTTTCACGTTATGCTTTGTAGCTTTACTAGAGAATTATAGGTGTGGTAGCTTCCGCTGCTTTCCACACCGGTGAAGGATGATGAAAATGATACGGATGTGATGATGGCCGGATGATTTTCGAGGACTGTTGGGCCTCCTTAAGCCTCCTGACATGTCTTACAGGTCAGGAAAAAAAACCCGAAAAAATCTCACCCAGGAGCCTGCCCCGACCGGGAATCGAACCCGGGCCCGCTGCGTCACAAGGCAGCACGCTCCCTCGAGACCACAGCGGTGGACATATAAATATATATAGCCTAAGGTGTTTCAGAATATGCATTACAGACTTCTAGGGATTGTAGAGAGGATTTAGTATATAAAGTTTTGATAACGTACCATTTCGATGTAAAATAAGTTTGAAGGTCGAAACACAATGGGCTGATATCACGTATCTTGTGTTTCAGAATAAGTATTACAGATTTCTAGAGGTTGTAGGCTTACTACACCTGCCGAGTCGGAAGAAGATCTTGCACGAATTCTGGCGGCAGCACAAATATTTGAGCACACACAAACACACACCAGGTCTTGTGGGGCGTGTGTATGAAAACATGCGTCCCATGTACACTTTGTGCAACAAACAACAGGGTCACCACGTGGAACCACACTTTTTGTACAACTCCTAGAAGTCTGCAATACTTATTCTGAAACACAAGACACGCGATATCAGCACATTGTATTTCGATATTCTAACCTATTTTACATCGAAATGGTACGTTTCCGGAAATGGGTTCCTTATCAAAAACTTTATCTACTAAGTGTCCCCTCTACAACCCTTAGAAGTATGTAATACTTATTCTGAAACATCCTTTATATACAGTGTGAGTCTAAATTCCCCTTACAGACTTTGAGGACATGTAGTAGAGACCAAGACAATTACGTTTGCATAGGAACTCGTGTCCGGAAACGTACCGATTTTCTACTATACGCACCTCTCACGCTTTTTCGGCGCCACTCACTAGGATAGTCTTAACTAGGGTAGTTCATACGTCATTCCCCGCTCACCTGATGGTCCATGTCCACTGCAAATTTATTTATATGCTATTCAGTTTAGTTTGTGATCCGCCCAGAGACGTTTTCGCCTGCACAGTAGAGTAGGAATCCTTCACGACAGCACAAGGTGTACGTACTTCATTGTTACTGTGTTGCTGTTATCCAAAGCACACACACGCAGACGTGATGTTATTGTACGGCGAAGCTCGGTGCAATGGCAGGTCCGATTGCTTGGCCTATACGTTCTCCCGACTTGCACCGCTAGACTACTACCTGTGAGGTCACAAGAAAACCTTGATTTACGATACTCCTGTAGAATCCGAGGAAGACCTACTACGTAGCACAAGTAAAGGCTGCGGCGGATGTTGGAGGACTAGAGATTGGTGATCGTGTATATGAGGACATGGTACGGAAGTACTGCATCTGGTATTGAAGTCGGTGGTCGTCACATCGAGCCCTTCTTGTAAATGGTTCCAGACGACAGGCAGCAGGAGTCGGAGAGAGCAACACGTGTTGTAATAGTATTTTGTGTGTAACGGAAAAAGGTACAATTCCAGACATGGTTTCCTATGTTAAATTTAAATGTCTTGGTCCCCTCCATAAGTCTTCAAACTCTGTAAGGGGAATTTAGACTCGCCTTGTATATACTCTCATATGAAGAAGAAAAGGATATAAATTCCAAAATTTCTAAGAATTGTAGGGTTAATAAATTCTATCTTCAAGCCACAGTTAGTCCAAAAATATATGAGATTAAAAGTTTATAAAACATTAGCTCTTCCAACTCTTATGTATGGTAGCGAAGTATGGACTTTAAAACAGAAGGACGAACAGAGGCTCAGTTCTGCTGAAATGAGCTATCTTCGAAGGACTGCTGGATACACGGATCATAAAAAAAATGAAGACATCTTAGATAAATTACACATGGAATCTTTGGAAAACAAAATTTCTGATTAAAGGTTAAGATGGATGAAACAGAAGGATATACATGGACTTAGTTCTGTTGAAACGAGATACGTGTCTTCGGAGGACTGCTGGAAACACACTACTAGATCATTTAAAAAATGTACATATTTTAGATAAATTGCGCGTGGAATCTTTGTAAAAGAAAATTTCTGATTAAAAGTCAAGATGTGTGGAACATGTTCATCGAATGGATGATCACAGAATACCGAAGCAGATGTTAAGGTATCAACCAGCACGAAAAATAAGACCAGGACGTTCACTGAAAAATGGACGGTATTTCTATTGACACCGAAACAGGTCAACAAATGTCCTAAATTAATGAACGGACTATGATGTTATATATAACCGTCATGAATAGAGAGTGGTATTTGCTCCACAATTCCGGTGACTCACATGTACTGGTATTGAGTGTACTAGAGTGATCGTGAGGGGGTGGGTCACATGTCCGCGTACCTATCGGGCGACTCTTCTGGTAACATAAACATTAGGAAGTAATACGTGTTACACTCATTAAGTTTTGAGACTGAGCGCATAGTAGCGCTGTGATGCACTATAGCGCATAGGTGGCGCCGTGATACGATACCTTGTCAGTTAGTCTCTCATCCCAGCAAGAGACATTTGAGTGCATGCACTGCAAGCAGAACTACGGTATTTGTTGTGACGGTGATTTGAATGCGCATGTAGGAACTCGGAAAGTCGCAGTTTGAGCAACAGGCAAACATCAAGGTCTGCCAGAAATTAGCAAAACCGGTCCGAAACGTTTCAAATGATGCAACAAGTATACGGTGAGGACGTATTGAGTCGCAGTATTGTGTTTAGGTGGCACCGACGTTTATTGCAAGGAAGAGACAGTTTGGAAGATGATGTGCGTACTGGTCGGCCACAAACAATTCGAAATAAACGCAAAATCGAAGAAGTTGTAACGTTGGTGCGTGCTAACCGCTTCCAATCCGTAGACGATTTCGCAGCAGTGGTAGGGGTCAGCCATGGTAATTGCTGCAAAATTCTGTCTGATCACCTGAACATGTCTCGTGTTACCCAGCACCGTATGCCACGAATCCTGTCGCAAGTCCAACGTGATGATCGCATGACGATTTGTGATGACCTCATCGGTAGTGCCGACGATGATCCGTCGTTTCTCAACGGGATAATAACTGGAGACGAAACATGGTGTTTACTTTACGATCCGCAACTGAAACGACAATCCGCCATCTGGAAAACGCCATTATCACCATGACAGAATAAACCGCGACAAGACAGGTCAAAAGGCAAGGTGATGCTTGAACTTTTTTTTTATTCAAATGTAATTATTTACAAGAGATCCTTGGCCGTTTACGCGATTCAATTCGCCGTAAGCGACCTGAGCTTTGGCGTACAAATAATTGACTGTTGCTACACGACAAAGCCCCTGCACATCGTTCTGTCATTGTCCAAGAGGAACTTGCAAGGCATACAGGTGACAGTTTTGCCACATCCTACGTACTTACCTGATCTCGCACCATGCGATTTTTTCTCTTTCCTCGCATGAAAGCAATCCTACGTGGGCGTAGATTTCATTCTTCCGAAGAGGTCATGAATGCCACAAGAGAAGCCATACGGGACCTTCCTGCCAACATCTTTCAGCGTAGCCTCCAGCAGCTATACCAACGTTGGCAAACGTGAATAACGACCAACGGCGTCTATTTTGAGGAAGGATGTGGTTCTGTTTAAGTGTACGCCGAGTTATCGGCATCTTGTAAGTCATCCGAATTAATACCCTCCAGGCGTAAAGTCTCAGAACTTAATGACTAGTAGTATACACTTCATAAAACAATAAAATATACTTAGGATATACATTGAGAGATAACGAGGAGATACTAGGGACAATATGCACACTCTATTGAGTAACACTAAGAAAATAGGACTAGAAGTAAACATCAATAAAACAGAACATATGTTCACACATAGGAATGCGTTATATAATGTAAATGGACAACTAATGACAAATGAAGGAAATTTTGAAGTGCTGATTTCAAGTATCTAGGAACAATAATTACAAATATGAATTAGGTGTACAAATAAATTAAACATAGGCTCAATTGTGCAAATACATGCTATTATGCATTACAGGGACTCTTGTTGTCCCAACTTCTTTAAAAAAATGTTGAACTGAAAATATATAAAACAGTTATTCTTGCAGTTATATTATATGGATGCGAGACATGGACTCTTACTTTGACGAAGGAAAGAAGATTACGAGTTTTTGAGAATAAAGTTCTTAGGAAAAATGTTGGGCCAAAAAGAGATGAACAGACAAGTGAATGGAAAAAACTACATAATAATGAGCTACATGATATGTATAGAAAGCCAGATATAATAAGAAAAGTTAAATCTCATAGACTGCGATGGCACGTATAGGGGATTAAAGAGGTGCATGAAAGCTTCTTGTAGAAAACCAGAGGGAAAACGCCCAGACCATGAATGATGTGGGAGAATAATATGATCAATGGTTTGAGGAACGTAGATTATACAGGAGATGATTGTAAAACATTAGCTCAGGAAAGGGATGTATGGAGAGCTTATATCAGCGCGGCCATGAACTACGGGTTTGGTAGAGCCAGTGAGTTAGGTTATGCATTGCTTATAAGGTAATGAAACGTTTTAAGCCAAAGATTGCCCTTTCGCATACACATTTGTTTTCATTTTGAGAATGGCATTTCACTAGACCCAAGATCAGGTACGCGAAATATCAACTACCAACGTACACTACAATAACTCTACTTCTTTACTAAATGAAACATGTACTGCGTCTGTCATTCTACATGACAGCTCTCTTCACATCCCGGTAGGTTTGCAGCTATGTGATACACCCCATCCCATCCCTTTGCGTGCATTCTCGTATAGTCTTTAACAATGCAAGTAAGCCTTCGACAATGTGGAACAGATTGTGCTCTCTGGTCATGACCATTATCGGTGAGAACAACCTCAATAGTTTCATTTCTTCGGAATTAGGCACGATGTGCGTATGGTGTAGCTATATTCTGGGGTACGCTAGGTCTGTTGATAGTGCTGTCATCTTGAATACCACCGCGATATAGGAACTGAAAGTTGATTAAACTTTTGTAACTTAAGTCACATTAAGTCGTTAGCCATCTCTGTAGATGTGTGGCTACCGCATTCGGCTGCACCGACTGTGATACCAGGTTCGAATCCTAACGCTTACAGAAGGGTGTTGGTGGTGGGGCATTCCAAGAGTTTTTAAGTTTTTCTCGGTGTTCTACCGTTTCCCGAATGTTATCGCACCAACACTCTCCATTCACCTTTCCCTCCCTTTCGTGTGTGTTTATATCCTATTCATAATTTCATATCACCCTTCACTTCATCTCATGTTAGCAAAAATAGTTTGGTTGGCGATCCCTCAGTGGTGAAAATATGTGGTTGCTGGGCTCTAGTGGGGCTCATAAGGGTGCTGCCTCGTGACTCCGAGTCTGAGCATAAAAAGGGCAGAAGGGGCGAACCGGAGGTTGTATTCCCACTCGCGGCCAATGGCCTAAATTAAAAATGGCGGTATGGGTAGCGGGAGTAGAACCTGGTGTGTCGGACCTCCAAAACACCTAACATTACATAACGCCGTATAGAAGACTTTCATCCCAATCATATCCATAATACTGGGATAGAACAATAGATCTTTCAGGTCGCGGTGCTCTCCCAGTCTGAATGAAAACCAAAGAACTAGATTAAGTCATATCCATAATACTGGGATAGAACAATAGATCTTTCAGGTCGCGGTGCTCTCCCAGTCTGAATGAAAACCAAAGAACTAGATTAAGTCATATCCATAATACTGGGATAGAACAATAGATCTTTCAGGTCGCGGTGCTCTCCCAGTCTGAATGAAAACCAAAGAACTAGATTAAGTCATATACATAATACTGGGATAGAACAATAGATCTTTCAGGTCGCGGTGCTCTCCCAGTCTGAATGAAAACCAAAGAACTAGATTAAGTCATATCCATAATACTGGGATAGAACAATAGATCTTTCAGGTCGCGGTGCTCTCCCAGTCTGAATGAAAACCAAAGAACTAGATTAAGTCATATACATAATACTGGATAGAACAATAGATCTTTCAGGTCGCGGTGCTCTCCCAGTCTGAATGAAAACCAAAGAACTAGATTAAGTCATATCCATAATACTGGGATAGAACAATAGATCTTTCAGGTCGCGGTGCTCTCCCAGTCTGAATGAAAACCAAAGAACTAGATTAAGTCATATACATAATACTGGGATAGAACAATAGATCTTTCAGGTCGCGGTGCTCTCCCAGTCTGAATGAAAACCAAAGAACTAGATTAAGTCATATCCATAATACTGGGATAGAACAATAGATCTTTCAGGTCGCGGTGCTCTCCCAGTCTGAATGAAAACCAAAGAACTAGATTAAGTCATATCCATAATACTGGGATAGAACAATAGATCTTTCAGGTCGCGGTGCTCTCCCAGTCTGAATGAAAACCAAAGAACTAGATTAAGTCATATACATAATACTGGGATAGAACAATAGATCTTTCAGGTCGCGGTGCTCTCCCAGTCTGAATGAAAACCAAAGAACTAGATAAGTCATATCCATAATACTGGGATAGAACAATAGATCTTTCAGGTCGCGGTGCTCTCCCAGTCTGAATGAAAACCAAAGAACTAGATTAAGTCATATCCATAATACTGGGATAGAACAATAGATCTTTCAGGTCGCGGTGCTCTCCCAGTCTGAATGAAAACCAAAGAACTAGATTAAGTCATATACATAATACTGGGATAGAACAATAGATCTTTCAGGTCGCGGTGCTCTCCCAGTCTGAATGAAACCAAAGAACTAGATTAAGTCATATCCATAATACTGGGATAGAACAATAGATCTTTCAGGTCGCGGTGCTCTCCCAGTCTGAATGAAAACCAAAGAACTAGATTAAGTCATATACATAATACTGGGATAGAACAATAGATCTTTCAGGTCGCGGTGCTCTCCCAGTCTGAATGAAAACCAAAGAACTAGATTAAGTCATATCCATAATACTGGGATAGAACAATAGATCTTTCAGGTCGCGGTGCTCTCCCAGTCTGAATGAAAACCAAAGAACTAGATTAAGTCATATACATAATACTGGGATAGAACAATAGATCTTTCAGGTCGCGGTGCTCTCCCAGTCTGAATGAAAACCAAAGAACTAGATTAAGTCATATCCATAATACTGGGATAGAACAATAGATCTTTCAGGTCGCGGTGCTCTCCCAGTCTGAATGAAAACCAAAGAACTAGATTAAGTCATATACATAATACTGGGATAGAACAATAGATCTTTCAGGTCGCGGTGCTCTCCCAGTCTGAATGAAACCAAAGAACTAGATTAAGTCATATCCATAATACTGGGATAGAACAATAGATCTTTCAGGTCGCGGTGCTCTCCCAGTCTGAATGAAAACCAAAGAACTAGATTAAGTCATATCCATAATACTGGGATAGAACAATAGATCTTTCAGGTCGCGGTGCTCTCCCAGTCTGAATGAAAACCAAAGAACTAGATTAAGTCATATACATAATACTGGGATAGAACAATAGATCTTTCAGGTCGCGGTGCTCTCCCAGTCTGAATGAAAACCAAAGAACTAGATTAAGTCATATCCATAATACTGGGATAGAACAATAGATCTTTCAGGTCGCGGTGCTCTCCCAGTCTGAATGAAAACCAAAGAACTAGATTAAGTCATATCCATAATACTGGGATAGAACAATAGATCTTTCAGGTCGCGGTGCTCTCCCAGTCTGAATGAAAACCAAAGAACTAGATTAAGTCATATCCATAATACTGGGATAGAACAATAGATCTTTCAGGTCGCGGTGCTCTCCCAGTCTGAATGAAAACCAAAGAACTAGATTAAGTCATATACATAATACTGGGATAGAACAATAGATCTTTCAGGTCGCGGTGCTCTCCCAGTCTGAATGAAAACCAAAGAACTAGATTAAGTCATATCCATAATACTGGGATAGAACAATAGATCTTTCAGGTCGCGGTGCTCTCCCAGTCTGAATGAAAACCAAAGAACTAGATTAAGTCATATACATAATACTGGGATAGAACAATAGATCTTTCAGGTCGCGGTGCTCTCCCAGTCTGAATGAAAACCAAAGAACTAGATTAAGTCATATCCATAATACTGGGATAGAACAATAGATCTTTCAGGTCGCGGTGCTCTCCCAGTCTGAATGAAAACCAAAGAACTAGATTAAGTCATATACATAATACTGGGATAGAACAATAGATCTTTCAGGTCGCGGTGCTCTCCCAGTCTGAATGAAAACCAAAGAACTAGATTAAGTCGTTAAGTTACTTTTTTAAGTCAGCCAAGCTGTCTTAACAACTTTAACTTAAGATAGCCATGTTAATAATGTAGTAGTCCGAATTTTAATTCATGAAATAATCCATCCATCTGTTCTATTGCTCCTGACTTCTCCAATCTTCTTACTCCATTCTCCCCTGTTCCTAGCAACCGTCTTCCAATTCCTTACATACAGAAGTGCACATACTACGTTCTACCATCGTCCTTTTCCTTCAAAGAGTTCTCTTGGTTCTCGTTATGCGTCCGATGCAATTTTTTTTATTCAATGCCATCACGTTGTCATTTCGATATTCTGGTACGCTCTCCTGGCATGGCATTATTGTAACCCACTTTTGAGGTTGGGCGTCTGGAAGGCGGAGTTACGCTGCCCCGATGATACATGATAGTATGATGATGGTAATGATGTGCCAGGAGAGGCCTTAATCCTAAACTTAATGAATATGTTAATGATGACAAAAAATACATCACCCAGGAAACTTGTCCCGACCGGAGATCGAACCCGGGGCCGCTGCGTGACAAGGCAGCATGCTACTTCGAGACCAAAGCGGTGGACTATACGACATAATAACGTAGGATGAAGTACTTGAGCAAGTCCAGAGATATCGCAATAGAATAATAAGTTTGTAACCTGTGGGCCGTTGTAACATGCATATCAAGACATTTGCACTATAATATGCGTATCTACAGAATTTACACATGACACATTCTTCATTTTCTGTGAAGTGGTTCCCCTAATTGTTTCTACAGTCATTTAATCTTTATGATGTTTTATAAAATGTATTATTCCGCTAATACGAAGGTCGCCGAAAAAAAAATCAGCTGACAAGAAGACAATTACATAAACATATATGCAAATAATGAACATATCAGTTAATCGTTATCTGGTAGTGTGTCGGTAAACGGACATATCGTCTCTATCAGTGAGAAATTACTGTCTTTTCTTTTGACCTCATATAACGGTTTATCGCTCTTGTGTTTTTTTTAAACTCAACCATCTTAAAATATCTAATAAGGGATATACCCCAGCTCGAAAGCTAACACCGACTGGAAATGCGTTTAAAATATAATGTTGTGCCAGTTCGAATAACTATTAAACACTATAAATATAATATTATTCTTTAACATATACTAATTTGACCATTATTGTTATTAATATTTTATTTATAAAAATATTTAAAACCCTATAAAATGATAGATAATTTAAAGATAAAGGCAAAAAAACTTTTTCAAGCCAAATACATCAACTCTGCGGCCGCTTGCGCCAACCCTAGTCAGCGTACAAGCTTCGCTGCGTCATAGCTATGCAGATGATTATACACAACTACGGAGATTTACAAATAAATAATCCTGATGGTGGTAGAACAGCCACATGACTGATGGATAACAATTCAAAAGGCTGGAGAAGTATCAAATAGCTGAAGAAACAATGCCGTATAACAGAGAATTATGACAAGCAGGTCCACAAAATACATAATCGAGGCATTATTCGGGAAAAAATGCTAAATGTTGGCTTGAAACGTATATGAACACACGAAGTACGTACCTGTCCAGATATCATATTCTTACCTTATTCGTCTTCAAAGTACAAATGCGGCGTTTCAATTAAATGGATAAAACACAGCGGTATCTAACAGTATGCACACTTGACAAGGACAATATGTGGACATGGTACATCGTCTTCGATGTATCCGCACGGCAATAGTCCAATATCAGAAGCCACAGTGGTCACATTAACAAATGGTGCAACAGAAATATTTATCGCTGGTTAAAGTCCCCATGGGGGAAGAAATTTCCTCATGGGAATTCGGCCAGTATAGGACCGGTGCCCACTCAGCATCGTGAAGAATTTGGGTAGCTACAATAAGTAGCGGCTTCAGGTTAAACAAAAATAGCTATACCGGGTAGAGGACCCGACATGTCACCTCTACACTGACAGGATAATCATCTACCTCTGTGGTTAACACATGTATATGTGAGGCCAACAGCCGGCTGGTAGGCCATGGACTTCTAGGCCTGTCACGTCATGGAGTTTTAGGAATATATATTCCGCAACTGGACCTTTGTCATGCATATGTTAAAACAGGTCTCTATCTCGGTGTAAAAAGTTGGTTGTAGATGGCAGAGTGAAGGCTGATGATAAAATATCATGTAATATGTTTTTTTTTTCAATTTGCAAGCCTGCAAAATAATCAACAAGACATATCTAGCATAGAGTTTGCACTCTCTCTCTCTCTCTCTCTCTCTCTCTCTCTCTCTCTCTCTCTCTCATAGCTTCACATGCAGATACATAATAGATGAGGCTGTGTGTACGGATAGTAGTATAGTGAACAAGCATGTATTTGTTTGCAGGTAACACAATTGGTATGTGATATACATGTTGCAAATTAACTAACAGGAATATGTCCACAGAACATCAAGTTGAAGCGAATAAAAGTGGTAAAATGACCAAAGGAAACATGAAAAACTTTTTATTCAGTTCTCGGTGACATGCTGATGAAAAAAGGCGTATTCCTTTGTGATTCCTGGTGAGGATACAAAATCTACAACATGATAGAAGAATTATTTCCCAAATAAGGATAATATTATAGATGCTGACACACACATCCAATGGTTGCAAGAATTCGGTTGTCTTCCGTGTCAGTATCTATAATATTATCCTTAATTGGGAAATAATTCTTCTATAATGTTGTAGATTCTGTATCCTCACCAGGAATCACAAAGGAATAAGCCTTTTTCATCAGCATGTCACCGAGAACTGAATAAAAAGTTTTTCATGTTTCCTTTGGTGAGTTTACCACTTTTATTCGCTTCAACTTGATGTTCTGTGGACATATTGCTGTTAGTTACTTTGCAACATGTATATCAAACACCAATTGTGTTACCTGCAAACAAATGCAATACTATTATCCGTACACACAGCCTCATCTATTATGTAACTGCATGTGAAGCTATGAACAAAATGTACCACACCAGCTGATGAAAAATCTTCATGATTTTTCACTTCTTTATGACAGTGTTGAAGAATGCGACAGTTAATAGAATTACGCTTTCATGGCCGTCGTTATATATTCCAAAATATTTTTTTCGGGATTCTTGGTCTTGTCCTACAGTGTTGTTTTTATCCGAGCCGACAACTCTTTCCCATCTGATGACTTCGGAAATGAGTTTACTTAGAGAATCAGGCGGAACGAAGGTCGTTGGAAGATGTCACCCACAGTAGGTGATTAAACGTAGAGAAGCAGAACGAAAAGTCGAGGTTAGCGGATGGAGAACAGTTGTCGGTTCAGATCAAGACAACACTGCGAGACACGGTGAATAAATCCCGAAAAGATACTTTGGAATATCAAACAATAGTTCATAAAATTATTGGCTCTAATCACTATTCCACACACGTTCCTTGATTGTGTTATTGTCTTTAATTAATAAGTTCACAGATATGTCTGCTCTCTGCCTAATAATATGGTCTTGTTCGAATTATTTTCGAGCAATGAATGTAGTGATATCCCTGGAAGAAATATTATATTTCTTTGAAGATATTGACAAAATTATAGAATCTTTAATGTCCGGAACAACTGCTCTAGCAGCATCCACAGCCCACGCTTGAATTTCAATAGTTAAGTACTGATCCATTGTATCAAAATGTGCTTTTAAAGTTTATTTTACAACTTTCAATGTTGATGTTTTGTATTCAATGAAGAGGCCTTTGGTCTTGCCTTCTGCACCTCGCATAATCTAAAATGACCTTGCAGTTGGATTACGACCGTGTGCAACTACAGATGTTCATTGAATTCTTGTATAAATTATAACTCAATAAATTATAACTAATACCTCAACGGAAACTTACCATGAATTTTACTAGTATAAATTATAACCGCCATTAAAATAATATTCGTATATATTCTGGAATATAAAGTCATTAATACACTTTAGCACACTGGGTCGTGATATTTTAAAGGTGAAGGTGCATTTTCGTCGGCCGAGGTGGACTAGTGGTTCTGTTCATTGTCTCTGGTCCCGAGGGTCGTGGGTTCAAACCCAACGGGGTCGATGGATTTTTAGGATGAAAAATAATTCAAGCAGTAAGTCCTTTGAGAGGGACATTAAGGATCCCGAGTCTGAAGATTTTCAAGCTCGTTAATGATCCTTATGCCTAAATAAAGAGGGCAAAACTTACCCACCTCCTTCGTCCTAGTAATACCTTTGTTGCCTATTAGATGTCTCATTGGCTCGTTATTCATGACATCTTCAAGGAAAAAAGATTAACTAAATTAACTTTGTCTAGTAAATCCCAACAAAGGAGAGGCTATGGCCCAACATTGGTCTATTACGCCATTCAAGTTGTTCACTTTCACATGTAGTTTCTTAATTTGTTTGGAGATGACATTTCAGAACTGTTGGAACTCTCATACGCATGTCTTATTTCTTCTCCGTCGTCAAACTCACAATCACTATTCCTATCAAATTTGTAGGTATGCATTTCCGTTAGTCCCCTAAGCATTTTTGCAAAATTATGTCACGTTACATGTAAAAGGTTCATCCTTCTCACTCCAATTACATCCTCATTACCCGGTGTATCTTGTTCTGCAGTTCACAGAGTTAACTGGCTTCAGCCTACACATGTCTGTCGCTACTAAGAGCAATTCATTCCCGAACACCCCAATGGCCTCGCTTCTCTGTCATGCAGCTATGACGAAGCTAGACAAATACACCAAACTGTTGTATATCTGTCACCACCTGTTGTATACACGGATGGCCTCTGGACCTCGTTGTATCGTAACAGGACTGGTCGTCCACGCTCAGGAACCGAATAGATGTTGGTTTGGATCCGGATAGGCTCCTTGGGTAGTTGACCTGCGAATTAAAAAGGAATTGATTCGTTTGCAGCGTAAAGGATTGATATCCAGACAGCAGACAATGTTGGATGAAGTATAATATGGATTTATTGCAGACTTGGAGTTTACAAGTTGTACAGAGTTTTACTGGCTAAGATCCCAAACGTGAGATGCCAGCGCCCAGTGAGTAGCACAGTGAACTTAGAATAAGTCACTTACAGCAACTGTTGAAGACTGAAGACTACTGATAACTAGACTTTCAATGTCTCATGTTTTATACGAATTCTAGCCCACTCTCTGGGTGAGCGTTAACAGATAACAAACATAAATGTAATTTATGTTTCCCATGCACATGTTGCAACAGGAAACCAAGTGCGTGACTTTGGTACAAAACACAATAAGATTATTTAACTATCAGTTAACCTTTTGGTCCTAAGGATTTCCGTTATTGGGATAGAGAGGTTATCCCTTATTTAATTAATTCTATCTTGTCTTTGATACTATCGTCCCCCTAACTACTTGGACGTATTTATGACATCCTTTCCTCACGCATGTGTCTAGACACAGAGCTGCGTTCAATGTTGATGAGGGTCGGAAGTTCAAGTCATTTCCATATATTTGGAAATGTCCCCTTATGTGTTTTCAACAAGTCCTGACTTGCGTATTCTTGTATTTATAAGAGAAAGAATTGAAATCGAATACAAGAATACTGTCTACATATTAAATTAATAATTACGAACAATTAACTATATAGGTTTATGCATGTTCTTATTTACTTAATATACTGGGTCGGGCTATAGGTATACAACAAAACTTCGAATGACACTTGTGGGCGCACACGTATTTTTATACGTGAATGTCATTAATAGCTATTCGAAATGGCACAACATTACATTTTAAACACATTTACAGTCTGCCTTAGATGTTCGAGTTGGGGTATATCCTTTGCTAATGATAACCTTTTGAAAGATACACATATTGCCTCATTGCTTCAAATATAATGATTACAATTATCGTTGTTAAATAATTACACTATGTAACACATGTTTTGCCCTTGAAAATAAATGTTATCATCTAATTAATTGTATCTGAAAAGTTATGAAAAACATAATATTATTCATGTCAAACTTTGCTTTTGGGAGCAGGATATAGATACATTTCAAATCCACTTATTTTCATTCAGAAAAGTGACCAAATGCCATTTCTTTTAATTTTAACTTCCATAGAAAGAATGGTCATGTTAAATGCACTTAAAACGTGTACCGAAATGGACATTTCGATATAGGAATTACGTCTTCCTGCGCAAACTATACGTCATCGCTTTCCTATCTATCCTTTCCTTTCCTAGTGCGCATCCTGTGCTATCGCGCATTCCCTCTCTCCCTGTGAACTCTCATAAATAGCTGTGTTTTGTAACATCGAATCATCATCTACTCAGTGATCATTGGAGTCTGGTCAGAACAGCTCAGGAGAGTTGGGTTTGTTTGTTTAGTCCAGTAAGCCAGGGTGGGGACGCTAGGACAGTATTTCCCCCAACCCGAGGCTGGACTAGAGTGAGTGATAATGTATGTATGTATGTTGATTTATATCACATTTTCTTTTTTTTTTTTAGATGATCTATTATGATTTCTTTTCTTTGTAAAATCGAATATTTATTTATTTATCTTTATATTATATCTGACTACATTTTGACTCGCATTAAAAGCTTTAGCTGTGCTTTTTACTTATGCCTATTCATTCAGTAGTTAGCATAAGTCAGATATCTAAGTCAAATTCCAAAAGCTTGCTCGAGCGGGTGTTAGTTCCTTTATCCCAAAGCTTCCACGATTGTATTTTATAACTCAGAAAACATTACGTATTGGGAGAATTGAGTAAAGAAAGTTGAGTTCCTCTTTGCCTCTATGGGCCCGGGCAAAGATGTCACAATTTGAACAATGTATGCATTCCAATCAAAATAGTTATCAACAATAACGGTTTGATCCAGCACCTATATGGTGCAATTTCTGGTAGCAGAGTGTTGGGTTATTGTTGTTTTATACTATTTTTTTTAATGGAATGTGCTTCGCGAATTCAAAATGATTAGTATCGTAATTTTGAGTTTGAAATTTGTAAGCTTTGAGTTATGCTTTGGAGGGAAAATATAAATATAGATAGTTTGCTTCGAGGAAAAGTGATTTTGGGTTCAAGCCCCAAAATAGAACGTAGCTTCTGGGTTCAACTCCCAGTGGAGAAGTGTATTGAATGATTTGGAAGGATTTGTGGAAATATAGAATGTTTAAAAGTGATATTGTTGAAAAAGAATTGTCCCGTGTACTATGATTTATGTATAGAACTTACTTACGTAAATTCATTTAAGTTAAAGTTGTTTACGTATTACATTGCAATTGTATAAATACGTTAATTCATCTTTCCTGCTTTATTGTTTACTGTATTGTAGATGTTTATAACAAGTTCTCTTGCAGTTGTTTACGTATATTTACATCTGTTTCTATTGTGTATTGTAAACATGCCAAGCTGGATAGATATTATCTCTAAAGAACTTAATTCAAGAATTAAATCTACTTGGAATAGATTCTTCTGGTGATATATATACTTTACGTCAGAGATTAAAAAGTCATTTGGATAATCTTACTAATTCTGAACAATTACCGATTAAACGAAGGTTTATATTAGATAATTCAGTTAGTGAAGATATTGCTAAAGAACGGAATGCTGACAATGTTAATAGTAATATAGATCATATTGATAATTTTTCTACCGGAGTTGTTCCTACTATTATTTCTCATGATATGGAAGAGAATAATCAAAGAATTTTCAGAGATTTAATTAAGAAAGTGGACCCTTGTAATGGAAGTGATACTGAATTATTGATCTTCTTCCTTATAAAGCTCAATTTTATTTTTGAATTAAATCTGGTGAAGGAGGAATATTTTATCAACTGTATCCTAACCTGTGTGGAAGGAATATTAATGAAAATATGGAGTCAAGTTGTGAGATTGCGTTTAACTTGGGTCGAATGTTTAGACCATGTCAAAGTCTCATTGTTGCCTTCCAGATTATTGGAAGACTATTATATCAAATTTATTTCTCGCCGATTCCAACATCCTGGAGAATCTATACTGGAATTTATTTCTCAAATTCAAGGAGCTTCGGTCATATTAAACCCTCAACTTTCGGAAGAAAATTTGATCAGAATTATTCTTCAAAATATGTCTCCAGTTGTTAAGCAACATATGATTTTCTCTACAAGACCTAAAAATGTAGCTGAAATGTATGTCTTAGCTAGAGAGGTAGCCGATTCGGAGATTGCTGAAAAGCAAAGAAGTCAAGCAAAAGAACATGTTGCAAAAGCTTCTAATAATGCAAATGTTCCTGTAAATCGCTCTTCGTATAATAATTCCTGGCGACAGAAAAATAAGATCCAATGTTGGAAATGTCAGCGTTTTGGGCATTTTTCAAAAGAGTGTCGAACTGAAAATGTAAATACCCCGCAGGTTAATTTACTGTCTTTGTCTTCTCCAAAAGGTGAGAAGAAACAGCAATCCAATAAAAGAGTTTTTCCTTCTGGCAAAATTAAACCAGCGTCGTATTCCGCCGATTTGCCTCATCTAACGATAGAGATTTTCCAGCAAAATTTGGATGGATTATTGCATAGTGGTGCGTCTATTTCCCTTGTTCGGGAAGACTTTGTGTCTACATTGCCTAAGAAATTTTTGCGAAGTACAGCTTTGACTTGTAAATCTGTTAACAACCAGACTTTCTCTCTTAATAAAATGGTTCGTCTACATTTGAAAATAAGTAAATTTTCGTGGGACCATTTGTTTTATGTAGCGCATGATCTGCCCGTTACTATTGTTCTAGGTTTTGATTTCATGTCGAAATCGGGCATGAAAATTGATTTTCAGAATAAAGTGTGTAATTTCAAATTTGCTAGGGACGTTAGTCTTCCGTTCAACGTTCACCCTTGTGTTTATGGACATGTGTGTGTTAAGAAGCCTTCGAGACAACGTTGTGTTATGTCTCGTAATGGAAATAGTGAAAATGAAGAATTGTCAGAACTAGTGAATAAGTTTCCTGGATTATTTAGTGATCAATTGGGAAGAGCCAAGGATAGTTTCTGTGAGCTGGAACTATTGGATAATGTTCCTGTGCGGTCCCCGCCTTTTCAGTTTTCTCCTCCCAAATTACAATTGTTGCAGAGTGAGATTCGTAAATTGATGCAACAAGGTGTCATTAGATCTAGTCGCTCGAGTTATTCGAGCCCTGCTTTTCTCGTTCCAAAACCTAGTGGAGGTCATAGGTTGGTTATCGATTATAGAAAGCTTAATAAGAAAGTGGTTTTTGATTGTTTTCCGTTGCCTACTTTAGAGGCTGCTTTTCAAATATTTCATGGCGCTACGGTGTTTTCCGCAATTGACTTGCATTCTGCCTTCTTTCAAATACCATTGACTCCATCTAGTAGAAAATATACGGCTTTCATCACTCCTAATGGTCTCTACGAGTTCAATATGCTACCCATGGGTTTGAGCATAGGTAGCCAGATACTGAGTCGCGAGTTAGAAATGTTTGGAGATCTGAAATCTAAATATGTCTTCCAATATTGTGATGATCTTATTGTGTACTCTCCTGATATGAAGCAACATCTTATTCACTTGCGAGAAGTCTTCAAGCGATTAAGTGAAAAAGGGTTTACTGTTAATCCTGAGAAGATCACCTTAGGTTGTTCTAAAATTAAATTTTTGGGTCATCTGTTATCAGCCGAAGGCATTCAAGTCATTCCTGAAAGAGTTGAAGCTATTAAGAATCTTCCTACTCCAAAGAATTTAAAAGGTGTTAGGAGTTTCATGGGGATGGTTGGCTTTTACGTCAAATTCATTCCCAATTTTTCTCAGATTGCTATTCCATTGAATAATCTGAAGAAGAAGAAGAAGAAGACTAAGTTCGTGTGGGATCAGGAATGTGAAACGTCGTTTCAAAATCTTAAATTAGCTCTCTGTCAAGCTTACAAGTTCCTGATTTCAATAAGAAATTCATTCTTCAGTGCGATGCTAGCGATAGGGCGTTAGGTGCCGTTCTTAATCAAGAGGTTGATGGTAAATTAGCGCCTGTAGGTTATGCCAGTCGCACGCCTAATGAAGCTGATGTTAAATATAGCATATACGAGAAAGAGATTCTAGCTATTGTCTTCGGTTGTGAAAAGTTCCGTACTTTTCTGGAACACAACCGTTTTGTAGTCTATTCGAATATTCAAGCAGTTTCTTGGTTACAAAAGAACTGTGGAACACTTGGTAGAATTGGTAGATGGGTGGTACGTCTTTCTGCTTTTAACTTTGAAATGATTCACGTTAGAGGGTCTGAACATGCTGTAGCGGATGGTCTATCGCGACTATTTCAAGAAGAAAATTTTTCAGAAGCCCCTCAAATCAGTCTTCTCTCGAATTTTCCTGCATCATTCAAAGATCTTAAATTGCATCAGCAGGAATGTAGAAGATTGTATGCTCAAGTTAAAGCTGGTGTTAATAACCCTGAGTTTGTTGTGAATAGAGGTTTGTTGGTATACAATCCTCGAAAAGGTTCGAAGAATCGGGTTTTGGTCCCGGTGATATTGCGGCCTGTCTTGCTCAAGTATTATCATGATTCCCCTCTTGGCATGCATCTGGGCATTGCCAAAACTATTGAGAAACTTAATAGACAGTATTATTGGCCCCATATGAACGACGATATTCGTAAATATATCTTGAATTGCGTCGATTTCCAACGAGCAAAACCCGCATCTAACACGAAAGTAGGTTTTCATTCTGCGGAGCTTTCCACAGCTCCTATGCAAAGACTCTTTATCGATTTCTTTGGTCCCCTGGTTCGCTGTAAGCGAGGAAATGTTGCTGTTCTAGATGGCTTCTCTAAATACGTTGTGCTTCACCCTGTGAGATCTATGAAGTCTAAAGCATTGGTGGAATTCTTCACTAGAAATTTCTTCCCAAACTTTGGTGTCCCTGAATCCATTGTTTCGGATAATGCTAAGGCCTTTACTTCGCATATTTTCAAGAATATGTGCTTTGATTGAGGTGTTCGCCATATTACTACTTCGCCTCATTATCCAAAACCTAATCTTTGTGAAAGGTTTTTCCGTTCGCTAAAAACAAGTCTTACCATCTTTCACAATGTCAAACAAAATGTTTGGGACCAATACTTGCCCCTATTCGCTTTGGGTTGCAATGATGCTGTTCATGAATCCACTAAAACTACCCCTGCGGAACTGTTTTTAGGCAGGCATATTATGCACCCCATCGAGTTGAATTGGCGCATTACTGAAGCCGACTTGGATGATTTGAAAAAAATTGATAAAGTTCAGAAATGCGAGGAAGTTTTCAAGAATCCTAAAACTGTTAAAGAAAAAGTGGCTAACAGATATAATCGTGGGAGGATAGATGTATCTTACAAAATTGGCGATCGAGTGCGGTATCGCCTATACCCTCTTAGTAATCGTGGCGAACAACGCATGGGCAAGCTTATGTTCAAGTGGTCAGAACCTTGTACTGTAAAACGATTTTTGACTCCTGTCACTCTAGAATTAGAGAGTGCAGATGGCCACTTAACCAAACAACATGCTAGCTAATTAAAGGCGTGTCCTGTGATTGATTAATTACCACTGTTGATGTTTATAGTTTGTAAAGGACACAGAGTATTAGACAACTTAAAGGTTTCATATATTTTTTATGTTAAGCTTTTATGAGGTTCTGTTTTCTGTTTCTTGTCCTTTGTAATTTCAGTTAACCTTTCCCTATTTGGCACTGATGGAGCAGTGGACTTCTGCCAGCTGTTTATTCGGCGGGTTCGGCCGACCCCGAGTATTCGCTGATGGAGATTGGGTCCTCAACTGGAGTTGCAGTAAATGGATGGCTGAGCGGGATTGCGATCCGGCAATCCAATTTGGATGTATCGTCTTCCTGACGTCACCTGGAACACCACCGAATTCAGCTATGACGGCTGTAGTATTCTACAAGGTTCGTAATACAGCGCCGATAGCTGATGGAGTAGGTTGGTGTGGTGGACAAATATTGGAAACGATAAAAAAGGAAGATTGTGGATATTCTCAGCCTGATCATGTTGTGAACTGTCGCCTTACCCTCCCGAAGAGGAATTGCACCAAGTGATGTTCACTGAAAGAGTGAAAGAGTGAAAGATTATGGTTTCATTTTGGTGTTGTGGTGGCACTTTTCTTTTGGAGGGTCCCGAGGGGCCGATATTGTACCGAAATGGACATTTCGATACAGAAATTACGTCTTGCGCAAACTATACGTCATCGCGTCTCCATCTCGAGTGTAATCTTTATGAACAGTGCCAAATGCTTTCCTATCTATCCTTTCCTATCCTAGTGCGCACCCTGTGCTATCGCGCATTCCCCCCTCTCTCTGTGAACTCTCATAAATAGCTGTGTTTTGTAACATCGAATCATCATCTACTCAGTGATCTTTGGAGTCTGGTCAGAACAGCTCATGAGAGCTGGTTTTGTTTGTTCAGTCCAGTAAGCCAGGGTGGGGACGCTAGGGCAGTATTTCCCCCAACCCGAGGCTGGACTAGAGTGAGTGACAATGTATGTATGTATGTTGATTTATAACACATTTATTTTTGTACAGATGATCTATTATGATTTCTTTTCTTTGTAAAATCGAATATTAATGTATTTATCTTTATATTATATCTGACTACATTTTGACTCGCATTAAAAGCTTTAGTTGTGCTTTTTACTTATGCCTATTCATTCAGTAGTTAGCATAAGTCAGATATCTAAGTCAAATTCCAAAAGCTTGCTCGAGCGGGTGTTAGTTACTTTATCCCAAAGCTTCCACGATTGTATTTTATAACTCAGAAAACATTACGTATTGGGAGAATTGAGTAAAGAAAGTTGAGTTCCTCTTTGCCTCTATGGGCCCGGGCAAAGATGTCACAATTTGAACAATCTATGCTTTCCAATCAAAATAGTTATATCAACAATAACGGTTTGATCCAGCACCTATCCGGTGCAAATTCTGGTAGCATTGAGCGTGGTTACGCCGGTGCAAACGCATGCAACACAGTAAAAAAATGCCAGCACATATTAATAAATGCCTATATATACATGTGCCATGAAAAGAAAAATAAACGCCTGAACGAGGATATGCACCCGTGGCCTCTAACTCTATATGTTAGCGAGCTCCTAACTGCGCCACTCAGGCATTCTAACACAAACTTTTCTTTTTCATTATATGATTCTCTAACATAAGAGGCAGCAGGACATCGTTCGAGTTAACATCTCGTGGCTTGTATAACAAGTAAGCACATAAAGAGAACACTTACTTACAGCAGTAACGCATCTTTATTTCGATATTATATTATATATAATATAAATCACCCGGACATCATCATCACCGCCATCCTTCACCGGTGTGGAAAGCAACGGGAAGCTACCACATCTATAATTCCCTAGTAAAGATGTTAAAGCATGAAAATGCTATGATTGCAGTGAAAGACCTGCCCTGGGACTGAATTACTATGGATGGAATTATAATATGCGTTACTGCTTTCAGTGAATATTCCCTTTATGTGCTTACTTGTTATATATCTTAATATGTAAAAAAATTACGTGTCACGTTGTTTGTCCGCGATGGAATCCTAAACTACTGAACCGATTTTAATAAAATGTTCCACATTGTGTGCAGTTTGATCCAACTTGAGACTTTGGGAAGTTTATAACTAAATTTATAGTCGCATTATTTTTATTGCGAATTATTTTTTATTATTTAACAAAGAGTTATAAATATCTTGAGTTCCATACGATTCTAACAGATGGCCCTGTAAGGTAATTGGATTATTATTTAACCAGGTGGCTGTGCTTTTTGCTGTAACCGCGAATTTCAATTGAATTTCAAATATTGATTATTTCATAATTTAAGTGTGTTTGTGTTTATCTTATTTTCAATATATTGATAATAATATCAATTTCGTGTGTAAGTATTAGTTTCAAGTAATCTGGCTGAAAGACAGCAACTTAATTTAAATTTAACTGGACAGAGAAGGGACATTGAACAATATGGCGAATCAGTTCTAGAGACCATGAATGATAAGATATCAAGTGCATTTCCGCAAATTGGTATAGGCCTACGTGATATAAATCTTACATTTAAGAAGAATGTTAATTTAAATACACATGAAGGTCCTAAGGAACGGAATAACAGAACTGTAAGTAAGTCTGTTAGTTATAATAATATGCCTAATATTACAGAAACAGCCTCCATGCCTCAATTAAATGAAAAACAAGATGACTATAATATATCACAAGATGATATTACTATACAGAGACTTCTTGATGATGATGAGAATCCAAACTGCCAACAAGTCGTAGAAAAAAACGAAAGTATAATGAAATCAGCAAGCCTCCTCAAAATATTCCATCAATAAATGTATATAACCCTTATGATACACTTATGGATGATACTGAGAATGCAGACAACATAAATTCATCTCAATCAACAAAACCACTTCCACATAAACCACCACCCATATTTATACCGGGTGTAGTTAACGTACCAGAACTAAAAATTGTGTAAAACAAAAACTTTCTGATTTAGATTTCTCACTTAGTTTACTACAACATAATTTAACGTATACCTTAGCCACAGCAACGCGTGGCCGGGACTTATATATAAAACAAAGTCGGATTAGTTACACTATTTATAACTCAAGAACGGCTGGACCGATTTTTATGATCTTTGATTTGTTGGATTTGTTTCCGCCCCGAATAGCAGATAACTATTAAAGCATCGGAAAAGTTAACGTAAAAATATTTAAAGGCGATACGACGTTCGCCGGGCCTGCTAGTGTATATATATATATATATATATATATATATATATATATATATATATATATATGATATGAAAAGAAAAATGAATGCTTGAGTCGGGATTTGAACCCGAGTCTCTAAAAACTGTACGTTTAGCGCTCTAACCAACTGAGCTACTTAAGAATTCCAACACAAACATACATTTTTCTTATATATGTAGTATTCTCAATTCACACAAGAGGTAGTGGGAATTCGTTCCAACACCATCTAGTGGCCAACATAACAGTTAAGCAATTTTTAAAGATAATATTTACTTTATAGCAGTAAAGCTTGTATATTTAGATGTTATAACTATATATTTGACATTTGGCAATGAAGGCAAATATGATATGAAATGAAAAATGAATGCAGTTAAAGTAATATAGAGCAATTATTATTAATTTTTAGTGAATTTGATGAAGTAAATATATATAACGATTAGCGATATTATATAATAATCGCTTTGCATATTAATACCACTCTAACCATAGCATATCATATAGTGTGACGCGTTGCTGGGCTAGCTTTTGAATTTCGCGGGCAATGGCGAGAGTCGGGTCTCCCTTGTATGACAGAGAGGGATTCGTGAGCTGACGACTCAAGATTGAAATTTCCAAATGCGTCTATACCTCCATCCTGGGAAAGTCGGTTATCGAGGCTTCGACCCAAGATGTGTCTGGTCTGAGATTCCGGAATGTTCTTACCCATGCACATATAAGAAGATACGAGGATCGGACCAGCCGGTTGTGTCAGAAGAGTGGACTAGTGAAGTGAACTCAACAGCGAAGACAAGAAAATGTTCTAAGATGAGTGAAAACGTCAGCGAGGATAAAGAAAAGGACGATCAAATAAATTATTAAGGAAGAGACTTTATTAGCAATAACTATTTGTGAAACTCGGTAAATTAAGTTATTGTGACATAAATAATTGTTTTTAATTTTTTGTGTCAAAATCTGCGAAATTAATTTAAAGAAACTCCATCTGAATCCTATATAGGCCTATATAGGGTTATTCAGAAAGAAGGAAAAACTTCAAACACTTATTTCTTCCAAACTGACAAAAAATGGAAACATAATTACAACGTTCCTGGAAAAAAGTTCAAATTTTACTATTTTATGCATGCAATATGAGTACCATGTGTTACACGACACACATCAAAACGGTGGCTCATTTCTTGCCACACACGAATCAACTGGTCAG
The DNA here is from genome assembly GCA_030220185.1 of Diploptera punctata. Lineage (NCBI taxonomy): Eukaryota > Metazoa > Arthropoda > Insecta > Blattodea > Blaberidae > Diploptera > Diploptera punctata. Next base: position 377,397 of record JASPKZ010007586.1, read on the forward strand.
TAGTTACCGAATTCACAGCTTCAACAATTCGATGTCGCAGACTTTCAAGAATTTCGTGCATGGGGGGGGGATAAAAACACGGTCTTTTATGTATCCCCACAGATAAAAATCACACCGGGGTTAGGTTTGGTGACCTGGGTGACCACGGCGATGAAACTGATCATCTGCTCCTTCTCTTCCAATCCTACGTCCTGTTGTGTCGCCATTTTGATAAAAACTATCAACATGACAAGCAACAGTACCAATGCAGCGTTACTGGAACTTCAAACTTTTCTCTTTCCAGAAACGTTAGAATTGTGTTTCCATTTTTATTTGTAGTTTAGAAGAAATAAATGTTTCAAGTATGTTTCTTCTTTCAGAATAGCCCTATATATATTAGGGTGGGTCGAAAAACTCATTTTCTTTTATTTCGAATAGCGCGGAAAAGTTGCGAATTGTATAGACAAAAGAAAAGGAAAAAAAATATATCAAAATCGATTGATATCTTCTGGTCGCGCAAAGGCTCTAAAGTTTACACAAAATATGAAAAAAAAAACTTTATTTTTGCGATTATTTCTTAAATTTTTTTTAATTAGATATTTTCGTAATCCCTCCATGGTATCTTTACCTTGTCGTGGTGGAGTGGCTTGCGTGCTTAAATGATCCTGAGAGCTATGCCGGCGGTAGCATTGCTGCCGATAGGGTTACCCATGCCGGACTGGTCGAAGGTGATAAGCCAGACGAAAAAAGTACCTTGGTCAAAAAGGGTGACGATCTTTCACCGTAAAAATATAACCGTCAAGAAATGCGGACATGGGTTCAACTGGGATAAAATTTTCCGGAGGTCAAATAGTTCCTCATTCGGTTCTCCGGGCGGGGACTACTTCAGGGAACCCATGCCAAAGGCTCAAACACAGGGACATGTTCCTAGGAACATGGAATGTTCGGACTTTATACAATAACGAGGCACTAGAGATATTAACGCGGGAATTAGATAAATCGCCCTTGGATATAGTCGCTTTACAGGAAGTTGGGTGGCAGGGAGAAGGTAGTCAGAAATCAGGAAGCTTTGCATTATACTACGGGTGTGCAGAAAGACCTGCGTTTGGAACGGGTTTTTTAGTCAGAAGGAGGAACCTATCCGCTATCCGAGATATTAAGTTTGTTAGTGATAGGATATCATACATAATTATAAAGGGTAAACGACATGATTTTATAATTGTAAATGTACATGCCCCCACAGAAGATAAAGATGACAAGATCAAGGATGAGTTATATGAAGAATTAGAATGCTTATTTGATAGCCTTTCACGATATCATATGAAAATTGTGTTAGGAGATTTTAATGCAAAAGTGGGGCGGGAAGATATATTCAAACTAACAATAGGCAAATTCAGTCTTCATGAAGATAGTAACGACAATGGGGTTAGATTAGTCACCTTCGTCACATCAAAGAATCTCATTGTTAAGAGCACAACATTTCAGCATAAGGATATTCATAAATACACCTGGACGTCTCCAGATGGCGAAAATCGGAACCAAATAGATCATGTATTAGTGGACAAACGCTGGCACAGTAGCATCATTGATGTTAGATCAGTTAGAGGGACAGACTGCAATTCGGATCATCATCTGGTCAGAGTGAAAATCAGACAACGGTTATCGCTTATGAGAGGAACAAACGCTAAAGATGATTCTGTAAAATATGAATTAAAAACTTGAAAAATGATGAAATGCGGCAAAAATACCAAATCAAAATTGCTAATAGATTTGAAGTACTGAAATCTTCTAATGACAATGTAGCAAACGAAGAAGAAACTGATATAAATAAAGAATGGGAGGCTATAAGAGATAATATTAAATTGTCAGTATCAGAAAGCATTGGTTGTTTAAAAAAGAGGCAAAACAAGAAATGGTTTGATGAGGATTGTGCCGACATTGTAAAGAAAAGAAAGCTAGCAAAAATGAAATGGTTATACGAGCCAAATTAGGTAAATTTAGAGCAATTGGGTAGTATTAGACGGGAAACCACCAAGTTACTAAAGAGTAAAAAGCGGGCATATTTGAGAGAGAAGATTAATTATCTTGAAATTAACGCAAAAAATAGGAACATTAGAGAATTATATCAGGGAATTAGTATAGAGAAGAAAGGGTTTCAGGCTAGAACAAACATAATTCGGAATGAAAATGGGGATATTATTGCAGATCCCAGGAGTATATTAAATAGATGGAAAATATACTTTAATCAGCTATTAAATGTACGTACAGAACAGGTCATTGAGGAGGATAATTTACAGACAGCAGAAATGCTAATCACAGAAACAAATACATTAGATGTTGAAATGGCGATTGAAAAATTGAAGATGAGGTTCAGATGAGATCCCAGCAGAACTGATAAAATCAGGTGGAGAAACATTGATGGACAAGATAGTGTGGTTGCTTAGTATGATTTAGGAAAAAGAAGCTCTTCCAGATGAATGGAAATAATCAATTATCATACCAATTTATAAGAAAGGAGATAAAACTGATTGCAACAACTACAGAGGCATCTCATTACTTTCAACTTCCTACAAAATTCTAAGAAATAAATTAGTAAGCAGACTTACTCCCCATATTGATGACATTCTAGGAGATCGTCAATGTGGCTTTAGAAGAAACAGGTCTACAACAGATCAGATTTTTAGTATAAGACTGATTTTAGAAAAGAAATGGGAATATAATTGTAGTGTACATCAACTATACGTAGACTTCAAAAAAGCATATGATTCAATTAAGAGGGAGAAGTTATATAGTATCCTGCTGGAGTTCGGAATTCCCAAAAAGTTAGTTAGACTTATACGAATGTGTCTAAATGGCACAAAGAGTAGGGTGCGTGTAGGCAGTTTTCGGACACATTTGAAATCCAGAATGGGTTGAAGCAAGGAGATGCACCATCTCCTCTACTATTTAATTGTGTACTAGAGCATGCCATTAAATCTTTAGAGAACGAGGAAGGCTTACAACTCAATGCTATTAATAAGCTGTTAGTTTATGCTGATATTGTCGTACTATTGGCCGATTGCGAGGAGATACTAAAGGACAACACGCACACACTAAGAAACACTAAGAAGTTAGGACTGGAAGTAAATATCAATAAAACTAAATATATGGTCACACGTAGAATTTCATTATTTAATGGAAATGGACAGCTAATGAAAAATGAGGGAAACTTCGAGGAAGTGGCTGAATTCAAATACCTAGGAACATTAATCACAAATAGGAATGAGATGCGCAAAGAAATTAAACATAGGCACAATTCTGGAAATGCGTGCTATTATGCATTGCAGAGACTCTTGATGTCCCAACTCATAAAACATTAAATTGAAAATATATAAAATTATTATTCTACCAGTTATATTATATGGGTGCGAAACATGGACTCTTACTTTAAGGGAGGAAAGGAGATTACAAGTATTTGAGAATAAAGTACTTAGGAAAATTTTTGGACTAAAGAGAGATGAACAAACAGGTGAATGGAGAAGACTACATAACAATGAACTATATGGTCTTTATAGGAAGCCAGATATAAGAACAGTTAAGTCTCGTAGACTGCGATGGGCAGGACATGTTGCACAAATGGGGAATGAAAGACTTGCATGGAAGCTTCCTGTAGGAAAGCCAGAGGGAAAACGCCCAGTTGGTAGACCAAGAATGAGGTGGGAGAATAACATTAACTATGATTTGAGGGAAGTAGATTATACAGGGAATGATTGGAAAGCATTAGCTCAGGATAGGGATGTATGGAGAGCTTATGTCCGCGCGGCCATGAACCTACGGGTTCGATAGTGCCAGTGAGTAAGTAAGTAAGATATTTTAGTAATGTAAAAGTTTGTAACGTCTTCAAATAGAGCCTAAAAACATCTGTTTTAATTTGGTTTAAATCAGCTTGATATCTTTGAATCGCGCATAGGGCCTAAAATTTGCCAAAATATTGAAAATTTCATATTTTTACAAGTTCGTTTTTATATCTTTAATGTACGTTTTTTGACGTAATATTAAAGTATTTTTATTTTTGAACATAAGAACATTGTGTATTATTTTGGTGTGAATGAATTAACAGCTTCCGGTTGCGCAGTGACCCCAATGCTATAGAAAAATAGTACCTTAAGAAAGGTAGTTAGGCCAATCACATGATGGGGATAACAGTAACAACGGGCATGGTACTTTTCGATTTGCTCTATATTTAAAAAGCTTAAATATTTAAGTTAGAGTATAGTTTTTAACAATAAACTTACTTTTATAAAAAAGAAAAACAGTTCTGAATAAATAGTCCATGTTAGTTGAACCTGTCCATTAGTACTGTTCTCTATTTTGCAGCCGAAGGTACTTAGAAGACTGATTTACTGGTGAAGTTAGGCATGGATGATCTGGACAGCAGAGTGGTTCTTTTAATCCATCTCGAGATTCAGCCCCACAAACTTTTCCTGAGGCTTCCGAGACGAGTTTTACCCAGCGTTCAACAGCCTGCGTATGAAGTGGGAATTGCTTGAAAGTAATGTTCGAGTCAGGGATTGAGTCACTGTCGATGTGCGATTTGATCTCGTCACTGATATCTGCCAACAATGGGGGAGAAGAGCTAATCCACAGTCCATTCAGTAGATCATTTCTGAGTATTATTGCGCATTGAAGTTGATTTTTGGTGGCGTGAATGTTCTTACTGTTTTCCTTTTTGCATCTATCTGCCTTGCCTTGCCTTTTATGTGCTTCTTGTCATCTTGAGTAATGGCTAACAGTAAGTCTTCTGGATGTCCGAAAAAACCATCCGTTCGATCACAGGTCAACAACATCAAGCACAGGTTTTGGCACATACCTTGTAGATTGTATTGCTTAGTAAACAAGTTTCGGGTCGTCTGTAAAGTGTTTACTTGTTTTGATAGTAAACCACATTGGCATGTATGGTTTCGATATAAACAAAACTAGATATTGAAGTTGAGGTGAGGGCTTTCTTCACTTATGTACAGTCTGAGAGCACTATTTGCTTTTGTCAACCACCTCGAATGTGATAAGTGCCCAGGATCTCGTGCAGCCAAATCTTCTTTACAGGTTCCTGAAGTAGGTTCTGCTGATCTTTGCTAAGCACGTTTATGTCTGTCTGTGTGACCTGACAATCAATACTCTGGAAGTTATTTATCAAATACCAAAAATGCGTAAAAATGTAACTTTTTCATTATTTTGGCAAGTTTTGGGGCTTATGTGCGACCGGAGGGTATCAACTGATCTAAATCAAATTAATACACAATATTTTTAGGCTCTATTTGAAGACGTTACAAACAATTACATTACGAAAATATCTAATTAACATTTTAAAAAATAATCGCAAAAATGAAGTTTTTTTTTATATTTTGTCAAACTTTAGAGCCTTTGTGCGACCGGAAGATGCCAACCGATTTTGATATGTTTTTATTTTCTTGTCTATATAATTCGCATCTTTTCCGCGCTATTACAACTTCAAAATAAAAAAATGTGTTTTTCGGCCCACCCTAATATATAATGTACTGTATATACGAATTTTTGTCATAATAATTTTCGACGTCTATATATTATTGCATATATATATATATATATATTATTGCATTTACACCATCTTCTAAAATTGGAATGATATTAGATCCCACAATCCGATTTGAGACTCATAGTGGCCAACGTGAGGAAGTTGACTGTGAAAAGAAAGCCATATATGAGCCAATAATCGACTATTACAAAGATAAATACCAATTAGATAGTATAACTCCCACAGGATTAATGATGGGATAAAGGGGTACTATACCAGGATTCTTAGCTAAATTTTGGAATTTCTTAGATTTCGACAGGGTGTATCTTTCCAAAATTGCCATCGCTGCCATTAGAGGATCAATTTTAATTCTAAGAAAACATCTTTACAAAATTTCTACATTATTGTATGTATACTTAAATTACAATTTGAATTTTTTTAAATGTATTTACAAAATGTATTTCATCAGTTTCGAAAATTAATTGTCTGTATCACTTGGTCCTTGGGGCAATCCTCTAATGAGGAAAGTTGTATGTAATAATAAGTAGGATTGATGAACATTTATAATTTTTTATATCTATTCATGAGAACATCCCTAATAGAAATTCGAAAACTCATCGCAGATCAAAGCTAGCAGATAGGCCTATCTATCCTTCTCAAATTGAATGCAAACAGCGGACAAAAAATCGTAAAATACTTTGATTTGGCCTGTTGAGTTTCTGGTCCAATGTTTTTATCAAGATTGCCGGCTAAGTCTTGAAAGCCTTAAAAATTTGCAATCGAATTTTGTACACATATTAATGAGTAAAATACCCCTAGTACCCATGGGAGGTGATATATTTTCGCTTAACTGTGGAACGCGTGGAGCAATTTAACCATACTCGGTACACACAGAACTTACAATCTAGAAGAGATACTCTGGGGGCAAGATACCCCTATCACACCTAAGAGCGAATAAGAGGGGTGAAATATAAGAAGAATACAAAATGGCCCTGGAGCAGCTATGATGATTGATCAGAAATGGAAAAAAATATATATAAATTTGTAAATTAAAAAATAATGATAGTAAGGTTTAAAATACCAAGAGGACACCTTACAGTTGTAGGAGTCTACAGTCCTGAAGAAGGAGGAATGAGAGATACAGAAGAATTCTATGAAAAATTGCAGGAAACTTATAATGAAATTAACAAAACAGATATGATATATAACTTATATAGCTGGGGATCTAAATGCTAGAGTAGGAAAAGTGTCCATAAAATATGTAAGGTATATGTGGAGAAGAGACCCTCAATAATAACGGCGCATTACTCAGACAATACTGCACCTATAATAAACTAAAGGTAATGAACACCTTCTTCAAGAAGAAAGAAATACATAAATACACGTGGAGTAATAGAGGTCACTGTTCAATTATTGACTATATAATTGACAATGTAAAAGCAGCTAAATCGATACAAGATATAAGATATAAGAATGTATAGAGGACCATTACTTGCTGATAGCAAAAATTGTCTTGATTGCTGGATGGCAAAACATAAAAAGCAATACAACTAACCAATCAAGTAAAGCGGACAATACGAGATTTACGATGAGATTGTTAAAAAATCAATCAATTAGAGATTTATATCAACAGAGACTTAACTATAATATAATAAATGTTCCAACTGTAAATGATGTGACGAAAGAATGGGAAAACATTCAAAGTTATATTAGTAAAGCAGCCCAAGAAGCGATTGGCAAACAAGAGACTTGGAAAAGAAAACGAGGATATCGAACTCTGATATCGAAAACGCTATTCGTGAAAAAGGAAAACATATTGCATTTTCTTACAAAAAATGATAAAGAGTCAAGACAAAAATATATACATGCAAGGAATTATGCTAAATCGCTAGTGCAGAGAGCACATAGAGAGAGTTGAGAGAAATTTATAGGAGATGTTGAATATAATGTATATGGCACGCAAGATTTTGCATTAAAATACTAAGAAATATAAATAAATCAGAGAAGGATACAGCCAATAAATGTTATTGAACCAAAAGTATGGATTGAACATTATAAACAGTTGTGGTTTAATGGGAATGAACAATCTCACACTCCAGTAGATAATACATTTGAAGGATGCGATTTAATCACATTGGATGAATTAGAAACATCAATAAGAAAATTGAAATGCAGAAAATCACCTGAGCCTGATAACTAAATGCAGAACTTTGGAAATGCGGAGGTTTGATATTAAAATTAAGATTATTACACATCTTTAATATGTGTTGGATAAACAAAGAAATTCCCAAAACATGGCTCATTACAAATGTGATATCAGTTTTTGAAAAGGGAGACAGAAATAAAACAAGTAATTATAGAGCAATAAGTATTTTGAACTCTGTATATAAAATATATGCAGGGATATTACTTAATAGATTAAAACCAATAGCAGATGCATTGCGTTTAGAAGAACAGAACGTTTTTAGACAAGGAAGGTCCTGCTTTGTACAGATGGATTCTTCACTCTAAAAGTACTATTAGAAAAGCACAAGGAATTCAATATAGAAACTCATATCGCCTTTGTTGACTTCATAAAGGCTTTTGACAAAGTAGCCAGAAATATAGTATTACAAATTTTAGCTGATGATAACGTTCCACAACAATATATTACTAATATCTTCAACATCTATAAAGATAATGAAATCTCTGTTAAACAAGATGGCAAACTATCTTCTTGGAAAAAGATCAACACTGGAGTAAGACAGGGATGTGGACTTTCACAGGTGCTTTTCATTATATATATATATATATATATATATATATGAATAGAATAATAAACGAATGGAGGAAAACACAACGAGGATATATACCCATCAATAGGAACTTCAAACTCGATGCTTTTCTTTTTGCAGACGATTTAGCGCTTCTGGCACTTTCCGAAAATGATTTGCAACGATCAATTTATAAGTTACAAAAAATAGCTGCCAAATTTAATATGGAAATATCAATTAACAAAACTAAAATTATGGCATTTCATGGGAAGGACCCTACACAAAGTAAAATCTGTCTCCAGAATAAAATTTTAGAGAGACCTAATCAATTTAAATATCTTGGATATTATCTCTCTATCTGGGATGAAAAGGATATCCCTGAAAAAATTACTAGTTATAATAAAAGTTTGTGAATTATTAATCAAGTTATGAAACCATCCCTTGTACAAAAAACACCAGATTACGTTTATATAACACTTTGGCTAGATCAGTGTTGACCTATGGTAGTGAAGCATGGACACTAAAAAGACAACATGAAAGCAGAATAACGGCTTGTGAAATTAGATTCATGCGCAGAACAGCGGGTTACACCAGATGGGATCGGAAAAGGAACACCGATATCTTAAAATAATTGAAGACTACACCAATTTTGGTATATATTAAACAGTACCAACTAAATTGGAAACGCCATCTTGAAAGAATGAGTTCAAATCGGATCCCCAAAGCTGTTTATAATTATATACCAAGAGGACGAAGATCTCTGGGCCGTCCTATGAAACGCTGGAGGGAAAATTTTCTATAGGATCGTAATAGGTCTTGGCCTAATATTTGGAAGGAAGAAGGAGAAGGTCCTGCTTTGACAATATATTCACTATGAGACAGATAATGGAAAAGAGACGAGAATTCAATTTACCCACATATTTAGCTTTCGTAGATCTTGGAAAAGCCTTTGATAAGGTGATAAGAAGAAAATTGTGGGAAATAATTAAGGCAAGAGGGTACTCGGCTCAACTTATAGAAGGAATAAAAAGATTTGTAATGGTACGAAAATTATCCTTAATTTAGATAATTATTCCAGAGAAGAAATTTTAATAAATCAAGGAGTTCGACAAGGGTGTACATTATCACCTACATTGTTTAATATATATTTTGACAAGGTTATATGAAAATGGAAAAAAACCAAGTCCAATAGGAATACAAATTAATAAGGAAATGTATATGAATATTTTAATGTATGCAGACGATCTGGTAATTATACAGAAGTCAGAGGATGATTTACAAAGTGCCATTTACATGTTGAATCAATTAGGACTCTATTATAATCTCAAAGTCTCAACTTCAAAAACTAAAATTATGGCTTTTCAGGGCAAAGTGTCAGTCAGAGCAAAAATAGTAATCAATAATGAAATAATAGAACAGATAGCACACTTTAACTATCTTGGTTCAGATATAACATATAGCTATGATTGGGATATATATAATAAATTAAACCGATATCAAATGATGTGTGGCACCATAAGAAGAACCCTCCAAAAGACTCGAAGAGAAACTCAGCTGAGGTTATATAAAATTATGGCTGTTCCTGTTCTTTTATATGGATCTGAATCTTGGGTACTTACAAAAAATATATCTCACACATTCAAGCCACTGAAATGAAATTTTTAAGATCCTTAAAAGGATGTACACGCATGGATAGATTACACAATGAATCAATAAGAAATGAACTGGAGATAAACTAGAAGAGCACAAATACCAATGGAAAGAATATTTAGACAGAATGGACAATACAAAATTACCCAAAATGATCAACACCTACAAACCACATGAAAAAATATCTTTGGGACGGCCAAGGAAACGATGGACTTGAGACCGGAACAGGTCGCATTGACCTAATCCTGGAAAGGAAGAAGAAGAAGAAGAAGAAAATTACCAATATCAATGTCGAATACAAAGTTTTCGGGGTTACGTATCTGGTTTAGTGATAGAATCAATGATATTTGCCTTCAATTAACATGTCCACACCTGCCACTGTTTTATCCCTAGCGTTCTTAACTGGGAGGAGATGAGAAGGGATTTGTGTCAACTCCATAGTGTTCATCGTCCCTAAGCTGGTCCGTGATAACCCAGATGCTATTTATGCCTTAGTTGTACAATGACTTCTGCATTTTAATTGAACATATGACTGTTCTGATGAGAGGAAGAGAAGGCAACATGACTAAATAAATAGATAAAATAAATGAAGGATAAATGGTATTAATAAGCTACTAGTTTATGCTGACTATTTAACTCATGCCCCAAATGGGAGTCAATGACCAATCACGTTTCAATGATTTCTGTATTACAACCAATCAGAGACGTGTTTCACGAAATAATTATCAACGTTAGGATTATCATATATTAAGCAAAGCTCCTCCTTTTTAATATTCTGAACAGGTCTGACCGTTATTTTGCAGTGACTGAGCCTATAACAAATACGGCTACCAGATTGTATATAATAGTGCTTACATGTCAACATTTGTAGCAATTGATTATACCACCAAAAAAAGAAACCACTGTTTGCACTTTCTTAAATGTATACGACATCAAAAATGAATTAATATACAGATTGATGTGTTTCATTTTTTCTCCACTAGAGAGCATTCTTACAATATTGCGTTCCTTTGGCAATAAATAGTATGATCTGGTTGCAGTGATAAACAAAAGAAGCAGTAGAAGCGTAGGCTACCTATCGTTTCTCATTAGTTTTCAAACATCACCGTTTACTTTAAATATAAAAATATTTTTAAATAACTGTAGTTAAATAATGATTTGTGAGTAAACAGCTTTATTTTATTCGTTAAATAGTCCTAACAAATGCCACTCTTGATTTCCAAATTCTCTAGATAAATTCACTCCTCACTTCGTGAGTCGTGAATTTATCGATAATTTGGAAATCACTCGTGGCATTACTTATGATGATGTACTACTATTGGGCGATAGCGAAGAGATATTAGAGGCCAACACGCACACACCCATTGAGTAACACTAATAAATTGGGACTGGAAGTAAATATCAATAAAACTAAATATATGATCACAGACAGAAATTCATTATATAATGGAAATGGACAGCTAATGACAAATGAGGGAAATTTTGAGGAAATGGCTGAATTCAAGTACGTAGAAACAATAATCATAAATAGGAATGAGATGCAAAAAGAAATTAAACATGGGCGCAATTCTGGAAATGCGTGTTATTATGCATTACAGACACTCTCGACGTCCCAACTCCATTCAAAAAACGTTAAACTGAAAATATATAAAACTATTATTCTACCAGTTATATTATATGGATGCGAAACATGGACTCTTACTTTAAGGGAGGAAAGGAGATTATGAGTATTTGAGAATAAAATTCTTAGGAAAATGTTTGGATCAAAGATATATGAATGGAGAAGACTACATACAGTGAACTACATGGTCTTTATAGGAAGCCAGATATAATAAGAACAGTTAAGACTCCTAGACTGCGATGGGCAGGACATGTGGCACGAATAGGGAATGAGAGACGTGTATGGAAGCTTCTTGTAGGAAAACCAGAGAGAAAACGTCCAGTTGGTACACCAAGAATGAAGTGAGAGAATAACATTAATTATGATTTGAGGAAATTAGATTATACAGGGAATGATTGGAAAACATTAGCTCAGGATAGGGCTGTATGGAGAGTTTATGTCCGCGCGGCCATGAACCTACGGGTTCGATAGTGCCAGTGATTTAGTTAAAGTTAGTTACAAGGATTGAAGGGGTTGAGAATGGGTGAAAAAATGACAAAAGTGCCCGAGATTAGCGAGAAACCGTTGTTTTCAGGGCCGCTAAGATGAATGGTGACAGTGTAGAAGTTACGTAAGCCCATGTTTGACCATTAGCACCGCTGAACGTGTGAAGGGGTGAAAATTAAAATGTACAAAAATACCCCGAATTACCCAGTTTCGTGACCGTTAAGCTAATTGGTGACAGTGCAGATGTTATGTAAGCCCACGTTTGACTAATAGCATTTTCTAAGGGCTGAGAATTGATGAGGAATAACCCTACAAAAATAATGAAAATTACCAGTTTTCGGGATCGCTAAGCTCTTTGATAACAACACAGATGTCATGGAAGTCCAAGTTTAATCCCTATAGTAACCCTAAGGGATGAGAAGAGGTGAAAAACAACAAGTTTAAAATTATTCTGAGTGGTGTCTAATGCATAGTTTTTGGTGTCGTTAATCACACTGAACACAGTCCCGATTAAGTTTCAACCCTAGCATCCCTAGCGTGGTGTAGAAATAACCATAAATAAAGGACCGATATCAGTATTGCATCAATAGTTTTCGGGGTCACTGGAATGAAAAGATACACTCCTGACGGGGTTAAATTCAAATTCTGCCCTATCCGTATGGGGCTGAGAAAAGGTGAAAAATGTCCAAATTGGCCGAGAAAAGTGTCAAGTCCACAGTTTTTCGGGGTGACTGAACTGATTGATGTAAAGTAAATTTGGATAAATGATAAATAAATGCCCGGACAACGCCGGACAATCAGCCAGTAAAAATATGTTTTCCGAGATAGTGCGTTTTCTCTTACTTACAGCAATGGCGACCATGATTGAAAGTTCAACTTCCTAAATAACTATAGGCCAACTATAATAAAATAACTATACTGTAATATTACATAGGGAACGGTCGGTGGTTTGCTTGCACTCCTCCCGGCTAGGTCCAGACCGGACCCGCGGGCCATTTGTGAGGTCGTCAGGACTCGAGCGACCTGATGCACTACATAGCTCGTGCTGCGCCCACTTCAGCAGCAAATCGCGTCCCCTCGGTGGCGTAGTGGGGAAAAGGTCGGTGGATCTGCTAGTCAGTCCTCCCTTCCAAGTCCGATGGACTCGCGGACCATAAGTGGGGTCAACAGGAGACGAGCGCCCTGTTGTACTAAAGCTCAAATATCCCGGCCCACAGCGGGAGCAGCGGCCGTCGTGGCGAGGCGGTGGGAGATTGTGGAGATCTGAATCTCCCTTCTCTTGGTTAATCCCGAGGACCTTTGTGGGGGCACCATGGGCGATGAGCTCCCTGGATGCCTACATTGCTCAGTGGGCTGACTCACAGCAGCGGCACGACTAGGCTTAGTCTTGCGAACGGGCTGGTTGGGACAATACCGGGCGTAATGCTGGAAATTACCATCAGGTCGATAAGCTCGGGAAAGGAGGAAGCGCGGTCTTTGTTGGTGGGATTTAGCGCCGACTCTGGAACCGAGTGACCCAAGGACAATCTGTGAGGTCGTCAGGAGTTGAGCGACCTGACGTACTAATGCTCAGGCTGGACCCACTTCAGCAACCAAACACGTCCCCAGCTGGTGCACTGGGGGAAAGATCGGTGGATCTGCTAGACAGTCCTCCCGGTTAAGTCCAAGGGACTCGTGAACCATTAGTGGGGTAGGCAAGAGTTGAGCGCCTTGTCGTACTAGTTGCTCATCTGTTGGAGCTTGCGAGCTCCGTGCTGGCCCATAACAGCTGCAGAAGGCGTCCCTGGGGGCACACCAGGGCTCGGCTCGGACCAGTCCAGAGGGGAGCTACTGTACTGGTTCCTGGCTCGGCCTACGGGCCCGTCGACAAACTGTGGGGTCGCCAGGAGATGAGCACCTGGATGTACTAAAAGTCTCACACTGTTGGGCTTGTAGCCCTAGCCGGTCTTACAACGGCTGCAGGACACGTCCCTGGAGGCAGAACAGGGGAATGGTCGGTGGATCTGCGAGAGCAGTTCTCCCGGCTAGGCTCATGGAGCCCGTGGACCAACTGTGGGGTCGTCAGGATTGAGCGACCTGATGTACTATGTAGCTCAGCAATTCCCAGATTGCAAACTCCAACACTCTCTCCCTGGGGTGTTGCTTTAAAGACCGAGAACTTGAACATGGACGTGAAAATAGGATAGGGAGGACTAGAACTAGGACTTGGGAGAATGGTCAGGACGACCGAGGTATCCCAAGGGGTGGACGGATGGGCGTAGATAGATGTAATATTACATATTACGAAACGCGCGTAGGAAGTAAAACCACTGCCCTCTATGTATACGACATACAATGTATATACAAAATATTTCCAAAAGGTTGTGTTAATATACATTATACGAAACAAATCACTGCATTTTAAAAGAACTGAACTTTATTTGAAACAATATAAAACAAAAATACGTAGGCCTACTTGTCATTTTATCACTAATTGGTCTCACGGCCTCTTGCTGTTTCAACTAATAAACATTGACCACATTGTTAACGTTAGTCAATTGTTTATAATGAACGCAAACATTTGCAATAAATATGTTAGGGTACCAGGGGGCTATTTTACGCATGGGGCTTTTTCACGCACTGATAGTGTCATTGACTCTGACAGCTATACCTTGGTGTATTGAAGGTCGAAGTAGGTATTTATAAAAATCCCGTTTTGTCACCCCTTCAGTAGTGAAAATATTTTTTTTTGTGAATAGAACCGTTTTTCCGAGAAAAATTCTTTTGTTGTGCGAGGTAAACCGTATTCCGTCTTCTTACCTGTTTGAATAACATTACAGTCTCAATTATTAAGCTATAACATTCGCATTTGAAATTATTTTAGCTTTAAAATAGAGCTGCATGTAGGTTATGGTCTTAGAATATTAATTTAAAAACAGCAGATAGTGATACTTAAGTGACTTGAGCATAATAAACATTTTATTAACGTATTGTAATATGGGGCTACTTCGCGCACCGATGATGGGGCTATTTTACGCACTAAATTAAGACACATTTTGTATAAAAATTGAGTTACTAACACATTACGTTAATTAAAATTAGTAGAAGTAGTATGTGCCCCTCGTAGCTGAGCGTCGTAAGGCATTATGCGTCGTTGCTAAGCGGTTCCAATCCCCACGAAAAAAAAAGCTATTGGAATTTCGGTCAGTATGGGTCCAGTGCCCACCCAGCATCTTTACAAATGTGGATAGCTACAATTAGTAGCGGTTGCAGATTGAGAAAACCAGCTTTGGCGACTGGGGTGCCTGACATGCTGACCACATGTGACACCAGGCAGGATTATCGTTCTTCTCTATGATTAACACATGTGGATATGAACCCAGCAGTCGGCTGGTAGGCTAAGGGTTATCTAGGCTCTCCATGCCATGGAGGAGGAGAAAATGTAAATTAGTAGCCGTAATATTTCATTCACAGACGCTCTTTAACAATTCTGGTCATTAGCGTGAAGTTCAAAACTGGGCACCAATGGGCCGGTAAAGTTTGCTCTTATGCCTCTCATTTAAGGCTTGAGGTTCTTTTACTTGTGAATCTACGACAACGGACCAACAATAAATTTACATCCCTTACAAAAAATAATAAACGAATAAATAAACTTGACTGCAGAGCTAAACGCCAGCCTAAGCGGACTTCGAAACATTTTATGTCCGACTCGAATGTGGAAATAACGGCTAAAAGGGCGCTAAACGGTAGTCTGTTGGTGAAATGAGTAGAGAAGTCTTCCAGTTTTCCGATTAGATATTATTCTCACTTGAAGATCAAGAGCGAAATGAGTAATGCCACGTGATCTGTTCTCCCTCCTGCACTTCCTTCCGCGGCCTCATTGACTGTGATTTTTGCCTTCCTCCTGTGTAGATAGCCTTTTTCAAACAGCTTCTATACAGGTTCTACGGACAGACCCCGTTGCCTCCAAATAACGAGACGGATGAAGGATGTGTCATGCTCTTTTTGTGAACCGAGATACTTCTCTGAGGAGTCTTTAAGAATGGGAGAGTGGATCAGCTGTCAATAAATGTATGAATTCGTTCCACGAACTGTGTGTGGGTGCAGTTGGGAAGAAACAATTTGCCTGTGATAATTGTTTATGATGATAAGTTTAGTGCGCGAAGTAGCCCCTCTACATGCGTGGATTAGCCCCACTGTGTTTACATAAGGTATATAATACAGACAATTTTATAAGTTTTTTTTATTCAGTGTTGTACTAGTATTTAAGGATGATTAATATTATATTATATAGGTAAGTAAATAAGCTTTAATTATAGAGTAATTAAACATATCAATTTTTTAAAAGATAATTATAATACTGATTTAAATTTGAAATGCGCAAAATAGCCCCACCCTACCCTATTATTTTACTATTATTTATTATTTAGAAAACACTATCGCGTAAAAAATAATGTACTCGCTGTCGCTCGGTTTTTAAACATTTCCCTCAATTCTGTAAAAACCACTTCCCAACCTCGCACCGTAATATATTATAAAGGCCTGCATATGTTTGTGCTCGCAAAATTCGAAAAGTAATCAGTCGATTGCATTCCCAAAATTATACTTAAATACAAACCAAAAGGACGCAGGAATGTTGGTAGTCCGAAGAAGAGATGGATCCAACTTTTGAATGAGAATCTATGAAACCGGAACAAGCCACATGGGCTTAATCCGTGATTGTTGATGATGATGAGTCGATTGATTTGAAATTTTGACACAACTTTGCATTCGAATACGCGCGTGTTTCCCGCTCTAAAACCATTAGATGTAGGATTCACCTAACCTCAGTACATTCCATTAAAATTAACTTGGGAAGATACGCCTATTGCCCAAAAATCAGCGAAATCTGACCATTATAAGTTCGGAATTACCTGAAATCAGAAAATAAAAATTGACTCTTAACAACGGTCATATTTGGTTCGTTGCAATATATATATATATATATATATATATATATATATATATTCATCCATAGTAATTCTGCCCGAAGGCAGGTCCTTCACTGCAATCATAGCATTTCCATGCTATGCTTGCAGCTTTACTAGGGAATTGTAGGTGTGGTAGTTTCCCGTTGCTTTCCACAGCGGTGAAGGATGATGATGATTATGATGATGATAATGGTGATAATGATGGCCATATGATTTCAGGGACCGTTTGGGCCTTAAAGTTTTCCTGACATTTGTCTTACAGGTGAGGAAAAACCTGGATAAAAACCTCACCCAGAAAAACTGCCCCGACCGGGGATCGAACCCGGTCCCGCTGCGTGACAAGGCAGACGATACATCGAGATCACAGCGGTGATATATATATATATATATATATATATATATATAAGATATTGCAACTACTGTATTTCAAATATTATAGGCGTCAGTTGGAGGAAAGTTTTCAATTCAAATCGTGATAGTTTGAAATATAGAGACTTAAATTTGGTTAAACGTGGATAGATTTCTGGAGAAGACAATTGCAAATTCAAGTTTTAAAGTACGGCGAGTGTTTAGCCGCTATGTATTATGCTCAAAAGCCATTAGGTGTAGGAGTTCATCTGAAACGAAAATTTAGAAATCGTATTTAATGTATTTAGGCGTAGCAGCGCACGCCAGGTATTAGCTAGTAACATTATAAATTATATTACATTATTTTAATATATTTTTATTTCAATTGGAACAGTTATTAATGTAGTATTATGTTTTCAAATATAAATATGAATTGGCAACAACCCTGATAATTAAAAAAATCATTGACAGGTTTAGAGGTTTCGTGGTCTGTAGATCACGCGTGACCCATGAGAGTTTGATAATTTATAAATACTTTAAAAACACATTATTAACACCGTTGATATATACTTAAAACAGTACAAGTTGATGACAGTCTTCCTCAACAAATTAAATTTGTTTGAAATAATCACATAGGCCTTTCGGAACTGCATGATTACCGGAAGATAAACATCTTAGAGGAAATAGAAATAATGAAGGAAACAAGAAACTATAACCCATTGAACGAAAACACATTCTACCAGATCAACCCGTTATACAAAATGCTGGTTCAACATAATCAGCTTTGAAAATGGATCTAGTTCCCAAAGGCCTAGCAGATTATTTTAAACAATTTCAACTTGTTGAACAGATACAACTTTTATCGTTTTAAATATCTACTCTCTTACTAACAATCCATATATAACTTTTATACAAGGTTTATACACATCTCAGTTGAAAATTCTTACTAATAAACACTATATTAGCTGTTCAGTGTATAAGAGGTGTACAACTTTACATGGGAATCGCTATACATGCCTCCAGCCTTGTTTAAGGATTGTATAACTAGACAAAATGTCGGACTTCAAGATCAACTGATTGTTTTCATATGATACTGATGAACGTTTCCTTAAATTTAACGCAAAATGCAACACTTTAACGATTGTTTGATGGATGCACAAGATATAAATAATATTAATAAAGCTCTGGGTAGGAAAATAAAGGCATCATAAAATGCCTTTTGTTACACTCAATCTCGATTAGGCCTAATAATATTTTTAAATTGAACATTGATTCACAAAAGAATATGTTCTACAATAATTGCTGTAGACAAGATTTAACCTGAATGTAGTTTAAATGCTTCATAATATTATTTTAACAAAACTTTCTTGCATCATTAATACATAATACACATACCGATATAAAAGTGCATTTAAATATATAGGTACTATTATTGCATCAAGCCATATGTTAGCTTGGTAAGTCTTGTGGTTAGAGCTTCTGACTACAGCCCGTGAGGTCCTAAGTTCGATTCCCGATCACACTGCAATGATTTTTTTTCGCTTAAAGCTTTATTCTGTTGTCGGTAACATTTCCTACTATTTTGAACGTTTTCTAACGCATCTTAAAACACTGCATATAATTCATAAGTAATGGGGAAAACTTTTATTATTTTCCAAGAATTATTCGAAATTCTTGACGTTAGATGGCAGCACATTATCTGTGAAACTAATTCTCGATATATTTGACACAGCGTGAAGGAAAATGTGAATAAATTAAAACACTTATTTTTTTCCGTACCTCCCCAATTAGAGAATCTCTATTAATTCTTATCCACACAATTAATCACTAGCTGATGATGTTTTATTTCTGTTACGAACTGTGCGTGATATTCTGACGTCATAATGATGACGATTATGTGACGTATTGTGTACAATGGTTGTATTGTTATATAGCTCCGACACATTAGTAAGCAAATTATATATGATCTAATTAAGGCTTATACATTGTATAAGTAAACAACTGATAAAAGCCTGTTTAAGAGATTTTATTAGTAAGACTGTTAATACATAAATGGCCGCGATCCAATTGAGTTTGACATTATTGTACTACAACAATGCTTGCTCAAACATTTTAAGGGGAACAGGGGGTAGAAAATAATTTCTAATAAAATATCGGATTCTAATAATGTTAATTTAATTGTAAAATGTTCAATCTCGAGGCGTGAAGAGTTGGTAGTGTACAAAGTTTAATCGTTAGATTATGCCCCACGTCACTGCATTAAATTACAAATTTATTCACAGTACATAGTATGTTGAGAGCGCATGTGGTAACACCGATAGCGATTCTTCCGTCGGATGGCGACATTAAGATTCGTGGCCTTCTTCCTGCTTTTCGACAGGGGTAGGCACGTGTTGTCGGCACCTTCTCCCTTCTCTTCATCATACAACACACTACATAAACATGCACTCTTCTCTGCATACAATACATTAATACTTCATCCGTAAATTGATCTGCCAAAGTGTTGCGTACCACATTAACGCTATCTATCCACCCAGCGCGAAACTTGAAACACGAAGAGTCAAGTGGATGGTATTAGACCAACACACACGCATACTTTTAAATGTTTTGTGCCAATTGAGGATACATTATTTAGCTTTAAAAATATATACCTACAAGTAGAATTGAGATGTAGAAAGACATTAAACACAGGTTCAACTGTAAAAACGCATGCTATTATTCATTACATCGGACTCTTTTCATCCCAACTTCCCTAAAAAAGTGAAAGTTTATTATTTAATTTTTTTATTCGACGCCCTAGTTGTCATTTCAACATTTCTGGTGTTCTCTCCTGGCATTGGCTTAATTGTAATCCACTTCCACTCCTAGAAGGCGGACCTACGTTACCCCGATGATATGATGGGTGATAAATGATAAAAACGTGAAAGTAAAATATATAATACTGTCATTCGTCTACTTATATTATATGGATGCGAAACATGGACTTTTACTTTAAGAGAGGAGAAAAAAATACGAGTACTTCAGGATAAAGTTTTTAGGAAAAATTTCGAACCAAAGACGGACGAACAGACAGGTGAATGGAGAATACTATAAACAGTGAGCTTCATGACCTTTATGGCAAACCAGATGTAATAAGAGCAGCTAAATCTCGTAGACTGCGATGGGCTGGACATATGGCACGAATGGGGAATGAAAGAGGGGCATAGTAACTTGCTAATAGGTATGCTGAGAATGAGGTGGAAGAATAACATGACCATGATTTGAGGGACGTGAACTATACAGGGGATAATTGAAAATCAATATCCCAGGATAGGGAAGTATGGAGAACTTATATCCATAACTATGAACCTCCGGGTTCGATAATGCCAGTGAGTTACTTGATATAAACCTACCGTATATTTCCGAATTATTGGGTAATCAAAATTGCGGTGCGCCTTATATTCAAGTGTGCTTTACATTTGCATATAAATTATAAAATTTTTGGTTACGAAAATAAAACATATCACAGATATCAGAAACTGAAATTATAGGGTAAATGGATTTTTTATTAAACAACCATGGATATTCAAACTACCGATATATTCATACAACAGCCACTTCAGAAAATTAATAAATCTAAAAGTATTTTTCTTTTCTAATTTTATTAGCTACGGTATACTGATTCGTATTGTTCTCAGTAAGTGCATCCGATAATGTACACTTGATAAAGACTATAAAAAACAGTAGAGCTAACAGAAGCCAGAACATTACACTTATGTCGACACATTTTCGAGAATTGATCGTAACTTTTTGTTTCGATTCCGTACATCTCTGATTTTGAGATTAACCTTATATTCTGTTCTTTTTAACTTTCTTATGCCTTCAATTTGAATGTGCGCCGTACATTCCGACATACGCGGTATTTTTACTTAATCCATTCATTTAAAATTATAATACAAATAGTACCTAGTGTTAATTCCGCTTTTTTTTGTTATTTTTATTTTAAATGTCATGATTTCCGCAAAGTCATGACCGACACCATTAATTATTTTAATCCATTCAGCCATAATTATTTTTTGAATCTTTGAAGTTTGGCCATTGCAGAACTAGGTATATATATGTTCATCCATAGTAATTCTGCCCGAAGGTAGGTCCTTCAATGCAATCATATCATTTTCATGCTATGCTTGCAGTTTTACTAGGGAATTGTAGGTGTGGTAGCTTCCCGTTGCTTTCCACACCGGTGAAGGATGATGATGATGATGATGATGATGACTATATGATTTCGGGGACCGTTTGAGCCTTAAAGTTCCCCTGACATTTGTCTTACAGGTGAGGAAAAACCCCGATAAAAACCTCACCCAGAAAATTGCCCCGACCGGGGATCCAACCCGGGCGGCTGCGTGACAAGGCAGCACGCTTCGAGACCACAGTGGTGGACACACACACACACACAATTAATTTCGTATTTATTACAATATATATTGTAATAAATGCGAAAGTTAATATAAAATTATGGAATATTCACCTGAAAGGTCCGTCTCCTCAACTTAATTAATCATTTAACTGTAGCGCTTTCGGGACTTGTCCCATCATCGGCAGGATTCAAAACTGACAAGTCCCGAAAGCGCTACAGTTAAATGATTAATTATGTTGAGGAGACGGACCTTTCAGGTGAATATTCCATAATTTTATATTAATTTTGAATAATACCTCAACGGAACACATCATGAATCTTATAAAAGTTGAAAATGCGAAAGTAGTATTTCAACTAATTCCATGTTAAAATTTACTCCAGCAGTTACATTGTTGTACCTGTAATATTTTGAATACATATAAATTCGCTCTAGGTGGAATTCTCCTTTGAAATTTCTCATTGCAAAAATCCATCGACCCTGGCTGGGTTTGAATTTATGTCACAGTCGAGTATACGACAAGAACACCATCTAGAAGCACTTGCCACTGAAGTGCCTTCCGCAGTTGAGGGAGAAACGTCTGGAAGAAACACCAGTAACAGATCACATCACATAGCCTGGAATCTTTTAATCGTATGATTACCGGCCGTGAAAGTGTGCATTCCACAACAGAAATCAATTTATTGAAAATCTTCCTTATAGTAGCTTATGCATTTTGTATGTGCCCTTTAAGACATTGGAGAAATGAATCCCCCTTCAGGTTCCACCAATGAGTCCGGATCATAGGTTGTGGAACGCTGTGCTAAATGAAATAAGTAAGATGCAAATTAAATTTACTTACCAATTTTCCAATTTCCTTCTTTGTACTCATTTTGGAATTCCAGCTGGTGTCTTCTAAGAATCTTGAAGTAACTACCATATTTCTGAAATGCAAATAAAAAGCATGGTCATGTTTCAACGCCCTCGCATCATTCCCATGCCTTGTCTAAATGAAACCCCCCACGTACTAAAGTCGATTATGGAAATAACGTTAGTTTTATAAGTAAACGTACTGTTTGTTTAAATAAAATACGTAATACGTCCCTTAAATGTTGAAAATTTAAATATAATTAGTTGATATAAATGTTCATTTCATAAAAACGAATTTAAAGAAAACAATCCAGTTTTTACAGCAGCAGACAAAATACTATTTTTTTGCTACATGTTCCAAAATCTTACACAACTGCTGGATCTAAACGTTGTAGATATCTAGGACCCCAATTATATAAAGAATTAATTAGATCCAATTCAGAGCTAAGCAAACTAAAAACAGCTACATTTAAGAAAGCAATTAAATTCATTATTTATATAAATTACTTAATTAATATATAGATAGATCATCAGTTGATTAATGTCTTTGACATCGGCCGATTCCTAATAGCCAATTTGTCGGTCCGTCCAATATCCTGGTTGTAGATGTTTCTCCTTCATGTATAAATATATTCCCTGATTCCAGTAGCTTTAGGTCTTCCTCTGCCTCATCTTCCCTCAGGTTTCCATTCCAAAACACATTTTGGTAGCCGACACCTCTTCCATTCGCTGGACATGCCCGTACCATTTTAACTGCTGAGTTTTAAAATAATCTAAAATAGTGCCTTCAATCTTCATTTCCTACCTTATAACTGAGTTCATATTTTTTTCTCTTCTTATAATTATGAAATAATTAATTGAATAAAATTAATTATTTAAATATTTTAAAATAATAAATACGCAGCTTCTATTTCGGTTTATAGTATTATATCCTAGTGTATTTAATTGCCTTCTTCTGTTTGGTTTTAATGTACTATATATTTCATTGTTTATATAGTTTTATGTAATATATCATTCTCAATTGCATTAATTATTTATTAATTAAAAATTATAATAATAATTTGTTAACATGTCTGAAGAAGGTACAGTGTACCGAAACAGCTGTCACTGAATTATATAATAAATATGAAAATCAAATAAAACTACGTTTTATTTTTATTTAATTAATAAATATGGATTTTCATCAAGTAAACACCAAC
The DNA here is from genome assembly GCA_030220185.1 of Diploptera punctata. Lineage (NCBI taxonomy): Eukaryota > Metazoa > Arthropoda > Insecta > Blattodea > Blaberidae > Diploptera > Diploptera punctata. Next base: position 401,155 of record JASPKZ010007586.1, read on the forward strand.
TCAATTGATTAATTATTTATTAGAATGAGTTTTACATTTTGAATTTTTTTCATACATTTGCTTTGCTTTATATTACCTGATGTATTTAATTACTTTCTTCAGCTTGGTATTAGTCTGTTACATAATGTTTACTTTCTTCAGCTTGGTATTAGTCTGTTACATAATGTTTACTTTCTTCAGCTTGGTATTAGTCTGTTACATAATGTTTACTTTCTTCAGCTTTGTATTAGTCTGTTACATAATGTTTGGTTTCTTCAGCTTTGTATTAGTCTGTTACATAATGTTTGGTTTCTTCAGCTTGGTATTAGTCTGTTACATAATGTTTGGTTTCTTCAGCTTGGTATTAGTCAGTTACATAATGTTTACCTTCTTCAGCTTGGTATTAGTCTGTTACATAATGTTTACTTTCTTCAGCTTGGTATTAGTCTGTTACATAATGTTTGGTTTTGTATCACTCTCCTTTGCATTAATTCTGTGTGTGTCAGAATGCATTTTACATTTTGAAACTTTCTTCTAAGTTTTTTTTTTTATTATTTCATAATGTCTTTAAATCCTTCTTCAGTCTGGAATTAACCTATTTTATTCCCTTTGCATTGCTACTTTTATATTTTGTATGTGTCATAAATTATGTTAACATGAAACTGGCTCTTTACCTTACAATGTATACAGTTTGTATTGTTTCTGTGACTGAGCTGCGCCCGAGCACGAGCACTTGCTCATTCGGGTGTCAGTATCGTGTAGGCCTATAACATTTATTTGTAAATAAAATATATTTTATTGTACTATATTGTATTCTAAAGTATGCTAAAATAGAACATGGGACAAAAAAATAATGAAGGAAAATGTTCTTCCATTTCACGTCTCCTATGTACTGCATGAAAACAAACTAATATTAGCCATCATTATAAATTAAGGCTCCAATAACATTTCTGTACAAAATATTTTTAAAGTCTTCTTGGCAATTCGAAATATGAAGTAAAACCATTTGTGAAATCGGAAATTTATGAAATAAGTTGTCAGAATTGTGATAAAAACATGTATTGGACAGGCAGGAAGGCATATTTCAACACGGAAAAATGTTCATGATAGTTTTATTCTATTTTCCTCAAGGAATTCGGCTTTTAAGTATGAATCGCCAACAAATTCTGGCCCTTGCAGAATCTTAACTTCAACTCTTCCCCAAAAGTTCGGCTTCCCTTCTCTCAGTCTCTCACAAGGTAATTTTGGGTATTCCATTTCTTCTTGGGGATTCCATTCCATACCCGTTTGTGCTATAATTCCATCTTCCGTTCTCAAAACATGTTCAATCCATTCAATATTTCTTTGCAAATCATACACTGATTTGTCAATTTCCACAATTCCTTGTTGGAAATAATATTTGGTCACCAAGTTGTTGTGATAATGCTCAGACATTTAGACAAAAACTTATAATTTCTTGTAAATTGATTTAGAGTCTCTCTAGGTTTAATTTCTTTATAACTGTATTTATTTAACGTTTGGATCTTCAAATTTAGGAAATTACATACATTTTTCGTCAGGTCTAAATAAATCCAAAAGAGCTAAAGCAGGAGTATCAATGTTTGTAAAAAAGAAATACAGTAAAAACATAATAGATTATGAACATATTACTGAAAGATGCCTAAAGATTAAAATGAAGCTTATGGGAAGAACAATGGTGTTCTTAGCGGTCTACGCACCAACAGATGATGCTGCACAGAGTCAGAAAGAAAAGTACTATTCAATAATAGTGGAACAAATAGAGAAAATACGAAGTAATGAAGAATTAATACTAATGGGAGACTTAAATGGGAAAGTGGGTAGAAGAAACAATGATGAAGCAGTAGGAAAACATGGGGAACAAGAAGTCAACGATAATGGAAATAGAATCATAGAGATGTGCAAACAACATAAATTAAAGATAGTAAACACATTTTTCGATCATAAGGATATTCATAAATTTACTTGGGAACGACCTAGTCTCAATCAGAAATCAATAATAGACTACATAATTGTAAAGCAAAATACTTCCTTATTTATTAAGGACTCAAGGGTTAAAAGAGGAGCAAATTGTGGTTCCGACCACTATCTACTCACAGCACAGATCAACCCCAAATTCCCTACAGGGAAAAAAGTGCATGATGAAGCAAGGGAATCAACAATGCAACTGAAGCAGGAAGAAAAATTTAAATTGTATTTATTTAATCAGGATAGTATCAAAAACCTATATCAAGAAAGACTGAGGATTAAAATTGAGAATTTGGATTACAAGGAAGACATAGAAGAAGAATATAATCAATTAAAGGAAATAATAGATTCGGCAGCAAAAGAAGCATTAGGCACCATAAATAAAAAACAAAATACACAAGATTGGTGGAATGAAGATTTCAAAGAATTAACCAAAAAGAAGAAAAAATGCTACTTAGAATGGTTGGCAAATAATACAACAGAGAATTGGATAGAATACAAGAGAACAAACGCCAAAGTTAAAAGGAAAGTGATAGAAGAAAAAAACAAATTACGGAAAAGCAAATGCCAAGAAATAGAAAGTTATATAGGAGGATCACAATCATCGGAAATATGGAGATTTCTAAAAACACTAAAAACCAACCAAGGTTCCAGTAAGATAAATTTGTTAACAAAATTTGACGCAGAAAAACATTACAAAGCTTTACTGTCAGAAACTAGAAATGAGTTTATGGAAACAATAGAAAATCCAACTATAGAAATGAACGCTCTGGAATTTGATACAATAGATATAGAATTAGAAATTCAAACCCTAAAGAATAAAAAGGCACCAGGGCCGGGAAACATACCCAATGAGTTAATTAAATATGGCCCAAAAAATTTAATAGGTAGATTGAGGGACTTTTTTAATAAGTGCATTGCAATACAGAAGATTCCCGATGAATGGAAAATAAGCTACATTGTACCAATATACAAGAAGGGCGATAGAAGAGATGCAAAAAACTACAGAGGACTAAGTATAAATAACACATTATATAGAATATTTACGAAGTTATTAAAAACAAAGTTACAAAAAGATATTAAAGACAAATTAGGAGAAGATCAAAATGGATTCAGACCAGGAAGGTCATGTGTTTGACAATATATTTGCAATACAACAGTTAATTGAAAAATGGACTGCAGTTGGAGAAGAAACCCATTTGACAATGATAGATTTAGAGAAAGCTTATGACTCAATTCCGAGGAACAAATTATGGGAAGTATTGGAGAAATACAACATTGATAGAAACCTAATAGAAATTATTAAACAAATCTATAAAGATAACTCCGCTTATGTTAAAATTGGAAATATAATGTCTAATCCTATAAAAACCACAAAGGGATTGAAACAAGGGTGCAGTCTTTCACCAATTTTATTTAATATTTATGTAGAATTCATATTAATGAAATGAAAACAAAGCTGCAAAGGTATGGGGATCCCAATAGGTAACAGATTTTTGCTGACATTACAATTTGCCGATGATCAACTGGTTTTAGCGCAAGACAAATTTGATATGGAAATTCATGATAAAAAGGTTGAAAAACACATATGAATCATGGGGTCTCACAGTAAATTTACAAAAAACAGAATATCTGGCAATAAATAGCAATGAACGAGAAAATTTAATATTGAAAGAAGGAATCCAAATAAAGCAAGTGAAACAAACTAAATATTTGGGAATAATTATGGATAACATTGAAGGTATAGGCAAAGAGAACATAAAACATAGAATTGAATTGAGTAGCAAAATAATATCATCGTTAAATTCCATATGGTGGGATAAGCATATTTGGAAAGACACAAAAAAATATATTGGTAAAACATTGGTGGAATCTGTTGCAATGTATGGAAGTGAGGTATGGACAATCAATAAGTACTACAAGAATAGACTAATAGCTCTAGAAATGGATTATTTACGGAGAAGTGCCAGAAAGTCTAGATTAGAAAATGTCACAAATAAGGAAATTAGAAACATAATGGAAGCAGAAGAAAGCATAATTCAAAGAATTGAGGAGAAGGAATTAAAGTGTTTATGAGTAGGAACATGTTCTTAAGAATGGAAGATGATCGATGGCCCGAATCAACTATAATATGGCAATCCGAACAGAAAGAAGAAAAGAGGGAGACCAGGTTTTAACAATGGACACGGAAAACCAATTAAGACAGTAAGTGCAAGCTAGAGGGCTTAAGCCATCGAAGATGCCCAAGACCGTAGGCTTTGGAGGCACGGGAAGACGGCAGCAGCTGTAAAAACCCGAAGATAGATAGATATATCTTCAATTTAAGTAAGGTTTGTTCATATTTCCACAAGGAGTTTAAATGTGTGAAGGCAGATTTTGCTTTCTTAATTCTTGCTTCCACATCGTCATCCGATCCACTTACGTGTCCTACTACCCAATACTATAAGAAAATGTATCGTTTAACATCCTTTATGGATAAATGAGAATAAAACCAATGCTCACCATCATTATACAGTCATATATTTCTGTTTTTCGTATAGAATGTTATTGGTGGAGAATAAGGAAAGGTACTGTAAAAAGCTAAAATTACCAAAGATGAGGTCAGGTATAATGGTTTGAAGAAAATATTGTAGTTGAATTAGTTCGGAAGATTAAATTTACACATCTTGATTGTTTTGCTCTTCTGGAACGAGTTTAAATTCTTCTTGGCAATTAGAAAGATGAAATGACCTCAATCGGGGATTTATGAAATAAGTCGTCAGAAATGTGATTATATATATTGGACAGACAGGAAGGTATAATTCAACAAGGTTTAAAGATATAGCTCGTTTTAGATTTAATAGAATCGTAAAATAAAGCGTTGACCAACATATGTTTCATAATAACCATGTATTGACTAAGTAATCTTAAGTTAATTATATCGGTAAGCAATTGTAAATTTCTGGATCGTTTAGAAAGTCTACAAATAGTTAAAAATAAAGATAAGGTTATGAATAACAACAAAGGCCCTATTCCTAACAACACCCTTTTTTTCCTGGTTAAGGAAACAAGTGGTGACTATGTTACTAGTAACAGGCAACCCATCAACTCACGCGACGTGACGTGACGTAAGAAATGTCCTTTGTATTTTCTCGTTTTTTATTTTATATATACTTCACATCTTTCATTCATTTTTGCTAATCGAATTCTAATACCATCCTTTTGAAGTAGTTATATGGAAGTAGAGAAGACCGTATTTCAAACACTATAAACTTAACACAAATAAGCGCCCGTTATGTTGGTCCGCCATCAAAACAACACAGCCTATGTGCAATGTATTTAAAAACTCGTTACGCAAGTTCGTAAACTATACGAATTCCTCAGAAGTCGAATTTAGGTTTATTGAGGCAGCGTTTCGCTCAACCCCAAGTTTGCGCCTTAAGAAAGCTACTTTAGCAAGCTAATTTAATAACACTTATTTCTCTCCAGATGCTAGTCAGTAACATGTGGTTACCCCATCGCTCAAAGACATACCTATTACGAAAATAATGTATTACTTTGAAGGAAAATTTTAAGAAATATAAAACAGTTGATTTTAATCAACGTTATCAAATAGATAGAAATTACCAAGGAACCACAAACACCTGTTAAATGAGAACGTACCCAGTAATGTGAATCCAGTATCAAACTGAAAGCAGGAGATGAAACTTAAGTTTTCGAAAGGCCTACTACAAAACTACACTGCTGATTACTAATGAGGAAGACTGAGATTTCAGGTCATATTTTATATTTCTTAAAATTTTAACATAGTGACCTCGACGGAGTTTCGTAATGTATTTAAACAAATTGATGGGAAAGGCCGATTGCATTATTCTTACATACTCTAATTTATATTTGAGGTTATTTTATGAGCCAGACCCGCGCGCGGCTTAAAAACCCTGAAAGAGGACTTGGTATCTTGGATTTAACATTTATCCTTCCTAAAAATTCAACTAACCCAGTCGGATTTAAGCCAGCGACCCTCGGGATCAGAGGCTAGGAACTTAACCCATAGACCACCAAGGCCGATTAACATATTTGGAAATAAAATATGATAATAGTTTTATAATTGAAGGCTCCCGCAAAGTTCCTGCAACTGTAAAATCGACCATATTGGCCAGTTACATTGAACAGTCTAGTGTAGCGAACTCAACTCTGAAATTTCAATGTAGTTTCAAGTCAACATTTGATCAATAGCATGAAACATGAATAAATCCTCCTATAAAAAAAACAGAATGCTCAAAAGAAAACAAGCAGAAATTTGATTATTCCTTTTACTCAAAATTCCCGGTCATGGTTAACTGGGTTTGCTTCTGGATAAGTTAGCAAATTGTCATTCAGTTACAACACTAACTTACTGGCATTATCCAACTTAAATCTCGTGGTTGTGTGGAAATAATCTCTCTATACGTTCTTATCGTGAGCTACCCTTTCAAAAGCTCTGGAACGATTAGTCTACAAACAACCTACATGAATACAACCTTCTAGATCAATTTCAGTCAGGCTTCAGGACAGGACACAATACAAACACTTCTCTACTAAATATTTGCGAAGACATACGCGAAGCTGCTGATAATCAAAAACTTAACATTCTTATATTACTGGACTTTAGTAAAGCATTCGACACGGTAGACTTGGACTTATTGTTGCATAAACTTAAAAACCTCTTACTCTCTGATAGTGCCACGCAATGGTTCAATTCCTACCTTCATGAGCGCCAGCAATCTATTGTAGGAAATCATGCATTATGTTCTTCTTGATCCTTCTGTAAAGCTCGTGTTCCACAGGGTTCGGTGCTTGGACCTTTGCTTTTTTCAATCTACATAAATGACATATCTAACTCCCTAAAGCATTGCAAACATAATGTATTTGCAGACGACATGCAAATCTACATCCACACAGACAAATCTTCTCTAAATGACGCTGTTGCCAAAATTAACGAGGATCTTGACTCACTAATGACTTGGACAGTTAAATACGGACTGCAATTAAATCCTAGAAAGTCACAATCAATCATTATGGGTCACCAGAGACCAATATCTACAATTAACCTTAACACAGTCTCGCATATGTCACTAAATGGAGTTCAAATCCCTTATAGTGAGACAGTAAAAATTCTATTGACAACAACTTAAATTGGAATACACAAATAAACCATACATGGAAAACAGTCTTCTCAATAATACATTCATTAAATCGCGTAAGAAATTGTCCGCCATTCGCTCTTAGGAAAATGTTAGTAGAAACACTTGTAATGCTCCATTTTGATTATTGTGACACTCTTTCTACAGACTTAAATAGTATTTTCAATAAAGACTTCAACGTGTTCATAATTCTTGCGCACGTTTTATTTGTGGTATTCGCAAATTTGACCATGTTACACCGTCCTTGGAACAATTACCATGGCTTCGTCTAAGAGATCGTAGAACTGTCCATTCCCTATCCCTTCTCTCCAAAATACTTCACACATATCGCCTAATTATTTATCACGCCTCTTCATCAGACTATCCGACACACATAATCTTGACACTCGATCCCATCAGCACATTGTCCTTTATATCCCTCCTCATCAAACTGTATATTATTCATTATCTTTTACGGTCTCACTTACCAAAACATGGAATTCCCTTCCGCCCTATGTCAGAGACTGTCAAACTATAACATCCTTCAAAAACAAACTAAAGAATTATTTAATAACAAACTAACTTATACACCTCGCTGATAGTACTGTATTCTTTTAACAATTAACAAATTAAATTATTTATGAAAATAATATTAAGAATAACAAATATTTTCATTTGTTTTCTTTTAAATATTGTATAATCGTAAAATTAGTTTTCTATATCTCATTATTTTTCTTTGTTTTTATATACATTAGACAGGGACAATTTAATATGTCTTGCTTGTATACATTTTATTATTATTTTTAGTCTTAATTTTAACTAACATTAACTGGTTGCATTATAGATCGTAAATAATAGATATCTTTTTGATCAAATTTTTATTTAGTATTAATATTAGAGTTGAAATTGTTATATTCTGATGTAATATATGTTTGTTCTGGTGAGTGGAAGAGAAGGCCACATGGCCTTAACTCCACCAGGCCAAATAAATCTAATATAATCTAATCTAAATAAATCTAATCTAAATATTTCAGCGTACACTTCACCTTCGAAGATAGAAGAAGCTGAAATGAAATTGTTACGTTCAGTAGCAGGCTATACATTGTTGGATAAGAAATATAATGAAGAAATATGAACCGAATTAAACATCTACAGTGTCATTGATAAAATTCAAAATTTAAGATCTAACTGGCTCCGACATACAGAAAGAATGACATCCAATAGACTCCTACAAATGTTGATTCAATACCAACCGAAATGTAAGAAGTTCAGGACTATCAACTTGATATCACACTCTGCGAAGATTCTCCTGCGAATACTGAATCGACGTTACGTTCTACGATGGAAAGCGAATTGGAAGAAGAACATTTAGGCTTCAGGAAGGGAAAGGATACGAGAGATGCAATTGGATTGATACGAAGAGTAGGAGAAAGATATAGCCTATAGAAAAAGATAAAGAAGTTTATGCAGTATTTGTTGACCTGGAAAAGGCCTTTGACAGAGTGGATTGGAATAAACTCATGACGATCTTGAAGAAAATTGGCGAGAACTGGAAGGAGAGGAGGCTCATAAGTAGTCTTTATACGAAACAGCGAATAAAAGTGAAGATTGGAGAAGAAACGTCAGAGAGAAAAGAAATTGGAAGGAGGGTACGGCAAGGATGTCCTCTATCACCTTCTCTTTTCAACATCTAGCTGGAAGACCTAACGAAGAACTGCTTCAGGAATACGGAAGGCATAAACATGGGAGGAAGAAGAATTAAGAGCATAAGATTTTGTGATGGAATGTCTTTGCTAGCAGAAGATGCAATGACACTGAGGAACATGCTGATGGAGCTAAATGACAGATGCGAGGATTATGGGATTAAGATAAATATAAATAAGACGAAGGCCAATATTATAGGAAGGAAACCAAGGAAGATAGACATGAGAATTACAGATGAGGTCATTGATCAAGTGGAGAGCTTCAAATACTTAGGTTGTAATATCAATTGTAACATGAACTGCTGCCAACAAGCAAAGCAGCAAAGCAGAGGGTAGCAATGACATGAAGAGAAGAATGTTCTGCAAACCTTTGGCAAAAGAATTACAGAAGAGGCTAGTGAAGTGTTTTGTGTGGAGTGTAGCATTGTATGGTGCAGAGACTTGGACATTACGATGGAATGAGGAAAAGCGACTGGAAGCTTTTGAGACATGGATATGCAGAAGAATGGAACGTATAAAATGGACAGACAAAATAAAAAATAAAGATGTGCTAGACAGAATGGGTAAAGGAAGAACAATGCTGGAACTCGTAAAGAAGATGAAAATAAATTGGATTGGCCACTGTTATGAAGAAACTGCTTGCTGATGGATGCCCTAGAAGCAATGGTCAATGGAAAGAAAGTTAGAGGCAGATAAAGACATCAGATGATAGACTTCTTCTTCTTCACGGTTTAGGCTTATTTAGTAGCCTGTTCCGGCTCCAAATTGCTGTTCTTTCCATCTTGTCTTTGGTCTTCCCAAACTTCTTTTTCCTCGTGGTGAATAGCTGTATGCTGCTTTTTGTATTGTATTCTCAGTCATCCTTGCCAAGTGTTCTTTCAGTGTTCTTTCCAGTTTGTTCTGTATTTCTCTATTGTTGAGTTTAATTCCTCTATTTTTAGTTGTTGTCTTATTTCTGTGTTATGTTTTTTGTCTGTTCTTTGATATCCTGCTATTGGTCTGAGGAATCTCATTTCAGCAGCTTGTATCCTGGCAGATTGTTGTGTTGTCACTGTCCATGTTTCGAATCCATAAGTAATAATAGGCACTGACATTTTCGTGTATAATTTCATTATAGAGTCTTTCCTGGCTTTATTTTTCAAAGTTCTTTTTAGTGTATCTGCTACATAATTAAACTTATTTATTTTGTTATTTATATCTGTTTCTGCTGTGTATGATATTTCGCAACCTAGGAAGTCATATGTTACTACTTGTTCTATTGGTTTATTTCTAATAGGCTATTATCTTTGTCCGAACTGGATGAGCACCCTTGAAGGCCATTGTTTTTTTATTTTTGTGAGGATATTTCCATGTTGTACTTTTTTGATATTTTACTTTAGTTTATATAGCATTCTTTGTAGTTCGTCTTCTGTTGTTTGCTATTAAAACCTGGTCATCTGCAAAGGCTACTGGTTTTATTACTATATTTCCTAAGTTAATTCCTCCAGTCGTCATTTGCTTCCATGATCTTATCATGTCGTCGAAATAAATGTTAAAAAGAGTGGTTGATAATGGACAACCTTGTCTAACTCCTCCTGTTATATGTATTGGTTCCCTTTGATTTATTTTTATTTTTGCTTTCTCATACATTTTCTTAATTACTGCTATCAAGTGTAGTGGAATTCCTTTTTCACTTAATATGTTCCATAATGTTGGTCTAGACACTTTATCAAAGGCCTTCTTATAATCTATAAAGAGGATGTGCGTCTCTAAGTTGAATTCTCTTCGCTTCTCTATTATTTGTTTTAAAGTGAATATGTTGTCTGTGCAGCTTCTTCCTTTCCTAAAACCTTCTGATATTATTGCGCCTACTATTGTTGTTAATCTTTGGTTGATCTTTTATTTTTGCATATATTTTGTATGCTGCTCATAGTAAGCTTATACCTCTATAGTATTCTGGCTTTGCTTTATCGCCTTTTCTTAAATATTGAGGTTATTTTTCCAATTTTCCATTCTTCTGGTATTGTATTTTGTTTCCAGCACTTGTTATAGAATTTTAATTACCTTTCTTGAAAATTCTTTGGGGCACTTTTTATCAATTCTATGTTTATATTGTCTATCTCGCATGCTTTATTATTTTCACATTTGTTTAATATTTCTATAATTTCTTGTATCTCTAATTCATCTACTTCTGCATATTGTTCGTTTGTTACTACGAGTGCCATTTCTTCTTTATTTTGTTTGTCCGTCCACAGTACTTTATAATAATTTTCTAATTCTATATCTTGTGTAGTTAACAAATTTGTTTTGTCTTTTACTTCAGAATTAAGGCTTCTTATAAATTTATATACATTGTCTTGTCTTTCGTGCAAATTGTGTTCCATTTCTGCTATATATCTATCACAATTGTTCTCTATTTAATTTTATGGTATATTGTTTTACTAATGCTCTTGTTCTATTATATTCTATTCTGTTTTGGTCATTCTTGTTGTTTAAATATTTTAAGTAGGCCTACCTTTTATCTGTTACCAATTTCTGGATTTCGGGATCCCATTTTTTTAGTCCTTTGTATCTTCCTCCTACTTTCTTTGTTCCTAATAATTCTTTTGCTCTTTTATGTATGAGTCCTTTTATACTATTCCATTCTTCTTCAATTTACTTTTTTTTTTTTTTTGGCTCTTCCGCATTTGTATAATCTTCTAGCCTTCTTTTGTATAAAACTTGTATTATCGATTCTTCTTCTAACAAATTTAGTTTATAAATTTCTTGTTTGTTTTCTTCCTTCTTCTTTAATTCTTTATTCCAGTTTCTACACCATTTCTTTTGTATATCTATTTTACTAATCAAGGAAGCATGTCCAAAGGCTTTAAGGAGGCAGCCCCTCCAAAGGACCAACCCTGCAGAACGTTAGTAGCGTACTCAGGAGGCACTTCAAAATACTTACAAGCTCCAAAGCTCCAAAGATCAGATGGTAGACAATATTAAAACAAATGGTTTGTACATGGTCACAAAAGTAAGGCTGAGGTAAGGAAAGAGTGGAGAATGCTGAGTTTGCAGTGAAAGACCTGCTCTTGGGCAGAACACTGTGCATATACCAACCCAAAGGAAGAAGAAATGTTGGGCGCCCCGTAACTAGATGGAAGGATACAATCTCTTGATGTGGAAACAGGTCTAAGGCCTAGCTCCATGACGTAGAAGAAGAAATTTCACCTCTCTCAAAATTTATTTTTCAGAACCAAATTCGCCATATAGCAAACAATTAAAATACAATAACGCCAAATTCGTTAACCATTAAAATCGAACCACTGCGAGTTAACCTGAAGCAAAAAATAAAAAATAACTCTAGCGGCCGCAATTTTTATTTTTCGAACGAAAATATGTCACTGGAATAAAACAAAAATGTCTCCAAAAATCAGCGTAGTCAGAGCATTAGGAAGGATGATTTACCTGAAATACCTAATTTTAAAAGTTTTTAGCAACCGCCATGTTTGTTTTATCGCAACGTAACTGGATACATTAATTTTAATTAACAAAATAAATATATATTCCTTAAACCATCAATATCGAATTATAAATTGCTGAGAAATTCGCTTAATTTATGTAGTACCTGCTTGACGGACTTCATTTGTGATTTTATTATTTAATTTTTTAAGAATAATGTTTTTGCTAATATGTCAATATACAACTACAGGAATCAGCAATGAATCTGGGATGCAAATCTGTCCAATTAAAACCACAAATAGTGTTTTTACTTTAATATGATGAGCCTGAAGATGCCCTGTTAATGGCGAAACACGTGTCGAGATCAATATTTGGGTATGTTTCTCGTCTTGTTTTATCACTTTCACTGGTATCTGTGGTTTTAATTGGACATGTTTGCATCACAGATTGATTGCTGATTCTTTTAGCCTAAGGCAAATTGTTTTATTTTATATATAATGAATTTCCGCAAAGTAATGGGTGACTCCATTAATTAAATATGTCAAAATAATTTCGCAAATAAATCCAAAAATAATCACCTTTTAGAGAAATAACTGTGATACATTGTGCAAAGCTAATTGTTAAATACTGAAAATTTGAAGTAAATGCATTCAATAGACTCTGAGGAAATGATCACTTTATTTAACATTAGCTATTTAAGAAATTCCAGGAACAGCTTAATAGTATATTATGATGCGAGGTTGGGAAATAGTTTTTTACAGAAGTGAGGAAAGTGTTTAAAACCGAACGATAGCGAGGTTTTTAATTTCCGAGATTCTGTAAAGCACTTCAGAAATGTAGGTTGTACATTATTTTCTGCGCGATGGTGTTTTCAAAATAATTAATAATAGCAAAATAATATCATATTTGTTGCGTTCATTATAAACAATTGACTACCGTTAACAGTGTGGGCAATGTTTATCAGTTGACACTACAGGAGGTCGTGACACCAATCAATGATAAAATGGCGGCAAGTGCGTATTTATTGATTTATATTGTTTCAAATAAAGTTCAGTTCATTTAAAATTCAGTGATTTATTTCGTATAATGTAGGCCTATATTAACACTACCTTTTGGATATATTTTGTACATACATTGTACGTAGTATACAGAGAGGGCAGTGGTTTTACTTCCCACACGTGGTTTGTACTATCTAATATTACAGTATAGTCCGAGGTAGGGTGCTGCCTTGTCACGCAACGGGCCGGGTTCGATTCCCGGTCGGGACAGGCTCCTGGGGTGAGGTTTTTCCTCACCTGTAAGACAAATGTCAGGAAGCTTAGGGCCCAACGGTCTCCGAAAATCATCCGGCCATCATTTTCATCATCCTTATCATTATGATCATCATCATCCTTCGCCGGTGTGGAAAGCAACGGGAAGCAACCACACCTATAAATCCATAGTAAAGCTGCAAAGCATAGCATGAAAATGCTATGATTGCAGTGAAAGACCTACTTTCGGGCAGAAGTACTATGGATGTACAGTATATTTATTTTATTATAGCATAGTTATTTAGGATGGCAATCCCGAAATGTAGCAAGTTGAACTTTCAATGACGGTCGCCATTGCTGTAAGGACGACAGAACGTACTATCGCGCAAAAAATTAATGTAGTTCTGCTTTCAAGATACGCCACTCAATTTTTCCTGACAACTCACAATATGATGACATGACAAGAGAGCAACAATACCTATCACGTGTCCCCTGGCAACACAAACAGTCTTCCATTTTCCAAATTTCACATATTTTACTCTTTCGAATTTCTACAAAATTATTACTAAATAGCTTTCATCTGTATTCAAAATTTAAAAATGGTAAGTACCAATAAGATGTTACTATTTGATATAGCTTTAAAATCTGAGATCAAAATTCAACTTTTGCTAGAAAATAGACAATTCATGCAAACTGATCATGTGTTACGAAATACGATAAAATGACCGTGAAATAAGTTGTAAGTAAAATATTCATATAAAATGGCAGTGATTGTGAAGAACGTATGTCTAGAAAACAATTATAACAACCATCGGCTCAAATTTACAAACACTTACCCTAGATTTTCCTGTTTATTGTTGTGAATTATAACTCTTCTTCTGTATTTAGTAACATTTTTAAATATTTTTAAATATTTAAAACTTTTGTAACTTTAGAATTTTTAAGTACTTATTCAAATACACATATTGTGATAGTGACTTGCTATTTTCTCCAGAGAGTATATTACATAGTTGGAACCGGTGGATTATCGATGATTGCGATTATTAAGGAGAAAAAAAAAGGCGTTTCATGGGATCCACCCTAGATTAGAGTAACTGAATTAGGTTAAGTGTGAGTTAGTTAGGTTTTAGGTTCATTACATTTTAAATGTGTCTAAATACATAAGACAAAAAAAACAACAAAAAAAACTATAATAATCCATTGTCGTTCGGTGGTAGGTTATCGCTGGCTCTATAAATTCTGGCGCATGTGCACTGTTGTTCTATAGGACTTTGAAAATATATCAGGTAAGTTAAAGTAAACTTTTCCCCATTTTTTATTATTATTAAGTAAAATATATAAAAGCTGTATTAAAACTTAACCAGAATGTGATCAAACTCATATCCTATGTCAGAAAAAAGGACAAAGGGTGAATTTTGTTAGTATTTTAAGTTTAATGCGATATCTGTAAATAATTAACTGTTAGATTGTCTGTTAAAAGTGCTATTTAATGTATCATATATCGTTCCTTCATAATTAACAAAATATAAAACAAAATTTTGGCAATTTACTGGAATCCAGGACCGCACTTATACCAGTTTTTTTAAACATTAGTCAAATAAAATTAATTTCCAGTACATATTAAGGGAATTCTAGTACAAATGACAGTCTACAGTAATTTGAAGAAAAATATCAAAAAACATATGACTATATACCAACTTCTCTTGAAGCATATATGCCTATGCCCATTCTTGATCAGAATAATTAGCCGTTAAAACCTAATCAAAATATGACCTAACTGGTAATCTATGCTAGTAAGAATTATATGGTTAGGATGAACTATTTTTTTTAGCATTTAAGACTGACAAGTTAGCAGCCAAGTAGTCTTTAGTCCTAATGGAAGAACCTCAAGCTTAAGTTAGAGCCTCCGAGTAAAATTTAATCGACCTTCCATCCAAGTGATACCTTAGTTGCTTTCAAGGCTTTCACACAAGTGATGAACTAACCACTAGCCATTCACTGACATCTGTAAAGAAATAAACAACTCCCACAAGGGAGTACTCTTGCTTCACGTGAAGATGTACGCGCTTAGACAGAAATGCTTATGTATTACAAAACTTTTTTCGTCCAGTTACACCGGGTTCTGGGATTTTCTTCTGGCATTGGAGGAATTTTAACCCACTTCTGAAGTTGGCGAGCCTGGAAGGCGGAATTCGTTTACCCCGAAGACACGATTGGTTATAAATGATAAAAAACTAAGTTTCAGATCATGGGCGATAAAAGAAATAATTTCCTTTAAAAAAGATGCTTGTAGTCTGTCCAGAAATTGAACCTAGGACATCATGAACTGTAGTTAGATTTGACCACAAGACCACTAGACTGTCAAAATTAGAAAACCTTATATCCCTAATATAGCTCCTCATGTGAACATGTTTCAGAGGGAATGCATATCTATACACGTGGGGCAGGCTGGAGTGCAGATGGGCAATGCATGTTGGGAACTCTTCTGTCTGGAGCATGGAATTCAATCGGATGGAATCATGCCATCTGATAAAATATGCGGTAGCAACAGCTGTTTCAACACATTCTTCTCAGAGACAGAATCTGAAAAAATGGTGCCTCGGGCTGTCATGGTGGATCTTGAACCTACAGTTGTCGGTAAATACTCGATAATGTCACGATATTAAGTAGCAATTAGCCATACTATAGTACGTGAGATCTTAACGCTTGACATGCCAAACGTCCTGTCATTCCCTGTCATCTCCATTGGCTCCACACCAATAATTTTCTTTTTCAAAATCGGTGATACCTTGATCGCATATACGACTCGGCTATACGCCTTCCGAGTTAAGTTCCATTAGTAATGTAAACAAACCAGATGTATGACTGTGTTTTAATTGGTCGGGTAATGGTTTTACCTGTAGAAGTGTAAGAAAATGCAGTTCACTCCCTCACACTCAAAATAAAGAAAATAAATAAATCCTCAACTCAGGGAAGTGTCGAGGAATGAGATGAATCCCCTTATATAGAGGTCTGTGAATGACAAGGGTGCTGACCATGCCTGACGCACCATTACAGAGGTAGATGAACGAAATGAAAAGAAATGGATGCGATGAGTATGGAGAAATGGTGGAATGATATTGTGGCTGGGGAAAACGGGAAAAACCTACCCGAGCTCCGTTTCGTCCACCATGAAACCCACATGGAGTGATCGAGACTTGATCTCGGGATCCCAGCGGTGCGAGGCGAGTGTCCAACCCCTTGCGTCACGGAGCCTCAAAATAAAGAAGAAAATAATAATAATAATAATAATAATAATAATAATAATAATAATAATAATAATAATAATAATAATAATAATAAAATGTATTATCTAGCACATGTCTGCATAAGTTATACGGGAGAATCTTAAAATGTATAATTACAGTGACGTCACTGATAAGGGGTTAATTACCGGAAGTGACGTTACTGATAAGGTGAAATAGCGAAAGTGATGTATTGAAAAGGGAAGGAGTGCAGCTGAGGGGACGTGAGGGAATAGGGAAGAAAGTATGGTCATTGATAAGGACTTCCGGCAGAAGTGACGTTATTGATAAGGTTATCGACGAGATGTGACGTCATTGATAAGGGATAATCGACCTAGAGTGACGACAGTGTTAAGGACTCAAGACGGTAGAGACATAATTGATAATGTGATAGCCCATGGAGTTTTGGAGGCGAAGTTACAACATCGAGGAGTGACGTAACGGTGAGGCGTGATATAATTGATAACAGAAATAACGTAATTGATAAGATAGTGACATCATTACTAATGTAGTGACGTAATTAATAAGGACTTGCGGTGTATATATGGATATGAAAGTGGCGTTAATGATGGTGACTTCCGGACAGGTAAATTTTGCCCAGGTGAGTTATGGTCAGGTGACTTCTATCCAGGTGACTTAATTAATATTGTGTTTTGGGAGACTTTTGGTTGGTAATATATTTTTGGTGTATGGTAGGGGTGGTGAAACGGTTGTCGTAGTCGGGTGGAGTGGACTCCACGTGACGTAATATGTTGGGGAGGGGTTGTAGATAACAATGAAGGAGGATGGTTATAAAATGAGCAGCAATGATTATTTTAACCGCACTATTTGTGATTGTCGTGTAAAGGTTCTTTCAGTTAAAGATTAAAGTATGGACGATTTAACTTGTAAAATATGTAATGCTAGTTACAAGCATAGAAAAATGTAGACACCAACGAGAAAAACATAGTATTAGCGAAACAAGCTATCAATGCAACTTATGCAAAGATTTTTTTTCAAGCATAAGAGTTTTATAACGCCATGAAAAGGAAGTGCACGATGATGGAAAGTTCAAATGTGGCTTTTGCAAAATAAACTTCTTCAGAAATAACGCTGAGACGGCATATACAGAAGTTTCACATATTTTAAAATGAGGTACGGTTTAAAAAATTAATATAAAAAATGAATTATTATTATTTAGTAGTAATTGATGAAATGAAACGTATAATTAATGGTGAGTGGAGAACATATTTTAATCGACTCACCTCACACATTTTCAAACTTCTTTGATACCGACGGTTTCAGACAATATCATGTCCTTCTTCAGTCATGGCTTCCACTGATGAAATTCCGCGTTTGTTGATTTCTATAGTGACATCACTTCTTGTGCTGCCATCTTTCGTTGGGATTATAAACTTCTTCTTCTTATTCTTCTATTAGGCTATGCAGCCTGTTCCGGCGAAGTTAAAAGTGGAGTCCATCTTCTACGTGGTCGGCTAACATCTCTTGTTCCTCTGGGATTATACAGAGGTTCTTTTTGGTATTCTTTCGTTGTTCATTCTCATTAAGTGTTCTGTCCATTTCTTATTATTTTCGCTGATTTTATCTTCAATTTTATATATATTTAATTCTTCTCGTATAGTTTCATTCCTTATTCTATAAATATTATAAACTTTGTAATTAAATTTTTATCCACCGGAATATCGAAATTCATAGATCGATATTTATTCTTCTGAATGAATATAATTTCCCAAATTGTCAATTCCAACGGTTTATCCAATTGTTTCAAAAGTTTCGCTTCTTTTTCAATTTTGATGTTCTAGTAAACTATGTGCAGAAATTGCTGATTTTTCAATTTAACAATTTATAATATTTCTAAAATGTTCTTTAGTGCGTATTTCCAAATTCCTTTTTGTTTTTCCTATGTATACTTTGCTACAATCATTACAATTAATTCGATAAATTCCAGATTTCTTACTGAGATGTTGATTTTTTATTGGTATTTAGAAGTTTAAAAAAAGAAAATTAAAAGAAGAAAATTTTAAGAAAGAATACGAGAATATCCTAAATATAGCCAGATTAAACGGTTTTAATAAGAATATAATATGTAACAAATTAAAGAAATTTAGAAAGATAAAACAACTTAAAGAATGCTCTACCCTACAAATTGTTAGTAAAGAAAAGAAGAATTTCAATAAAATTACTTACCATCCAATAGTACATGGAAAATTTCAAAAAGTATTTGACAAATACAACATTACTTTGGCACCAATTAATAAAATTAGTCTGGAAAAACTTCTACCATAAGTAAAAACTATTAATGATGACTGAACTTAGTGACCAAATATGTCATTAGATGTCGCATTAAAAAGAATTGATACCACAAACATAGGACGTCATGTGACCACAATCTATGGCCGTATGGTTCGTAACCTGTGGTTCGTTCTAATAATTCATAGTGCATGATTTCCCTAACAATAGTCGTTACTTTCAAATAGCATACCTGAGATGAATGTATTGTATTTCAGATGAAATACGCTGTGGAACATATCGTCAGTTGTACCATCCTGAACAACTGATCACAGGTAAAGAAGATGCAGCTAACAACTATGCTAGAGGACATTTCACAACAGGAAGGGAAGTTATAGACTCTGTGATGGATCGTGTGAGGAAGTTATCCGACATGTGCACAGGTCTTCAAGGATTCTTCGTGTTTCATTCATTTGGCGGCGGTACAGGTTCAGGATTCACTTCTTTGTTAATGCAGAAATTATCTGAAGATTTTGGCAAGAAGAGTAAATTGGAATTTGTTGTGTATCCTGCACCTCAGGTAACTGTCAATATATTATTTTATTCAATGTCACCACGTTGTCATTTCGACATTCTGGTATTCTCTTCTGGTATGGCGTTATTGTAACCCACTTCTGAGGTTGTTTGTTAAAGGAAGAATAGAAGCTATTGCTTCTATGGCTCCAGCTGCACCTAACAAATGTCCTGTCATAGATTTTGTGGAATTAATATGTCCTGTCATAGATTTTGTGGAATTAATATGGCGTTATTGTAACCCACTTCTGAGGTTGGGGCGCCTTGACAGCGGAGTTATCTGCCCCGATCATATATATGATAGCTGATGTTAATGATAATGATGCACCAGTAGAGGCATTATCCTAAACTTAATGAATATGTTAATGATGATAATGATGTCCAGATGATGATCGGGAACGGTTTGGGCCTTAAAGTTTCCTGACATTTTTTTCTTACAGGCGAGGAAAAACCCCGAAAAAACCATCACCCAGGAAACTTGTCCCGACCGAGGATCGAATCCTGGTCCGCTGCGTAACGAGGGAGCCACACTACCTCGAGACCACAGCAGTAGACTACTGTCAATATAATTGTCTATAATTGAAGGGTGACGGCTGAAACGACCAGTCCAATTATGCTAATTTTTTTCCAATATTTAACTTTTAAGAAAGTAAATTGGAAACAGGAGCAATTTGGAGCCGGAACAGGCTAGTAAATAAGCCTAAACCGTGATGATGAAGAAGAAGAATGTAAATCTATAATCTTGCAACAATAGTTAAGATCAATGATTAAACAGAATGTTGGAAAAAAGTCACACATCGAAATACATTATATAATGGAAATACATTATATAATGACAAATGAGGAATTTTGAATTGTGGTTGAATTCAAATACCTAGGAACAATAATTACAAACAAAAATGAGGTGCATAAAGAAATTAAACGTTGGCTCAATTCTGGAAATGCATGCTGTTATGCATTACAGAGACTCTTGCCGTCACAACTTCTCTCTACAATCATTAAACTAAAAATATGTAAAAGTGTTATTTTCCTATTTATATGGATGCGAAACACGAACTCTAACTTTGAGGTAGGAGAACAGATTACGAGTATTTGAGAATAAAATTCTTAGGAAACAATATAGACCAAAGATATATGAACAGACGGGCGAATGGAGTATTACTACATAACAGTGAGGCACATTATCTTTATGGAAAACTAGTTAATATAAAAAGAACAGTCCAGTCTTGTAGACTGCGATGGATAGGAAATGTGACACGAATGGGGAATAAAAAAGGGACAGAGAAATTCATGTAGGAAAACCAGAGAGAAAGCTCCCAGTAGATGGGACAAAATTCAAGTGGGAGAAAATCATTAAACATGATTAGACAGAAGAAGATTATACCGGCGACAACTTGAAAACATTAGCCTAGAATGAAGATGTACGGAGAGATTATTATCCGCGCGGTCATAAACGTATTGCTTCTGTAGAGACAGTCAGGTAGTAAATAAATTTGTTTACAAAATAAAAATGAGCGCCGCCTTTCAATTGAACTATTCAATATGGAAAACCCCTAATTGCACAAAACTGATTTTATACGAGTTTCCCTCCCTTTCTATCTCTCTTTATCTCCCCTTAACTCTCACATACTCACCCACTATAACGCACACACACAAACACATACACACACACACACTCTCTCTCTCCCTCTCTTTCTTCCCTCTTTCTCTCTCTCTCTCTCTCTCTCTCTCGTCTCTCAAACACACACACACACACACACACAAACACTCCGTCACACTCTCCTGTCTCACCCACCCATTCACGAACTCTCTCACACATACTCCCTCTCACTCCCCAACACACCCTCTCATTCTCCAACACTCCCTTTCTCTAACACACATACACGTTAACTAACTTCACACAAACACACTCACACACACACACACACACACACACTCTCTCTCTCTCTATCACACACACACATACACAAAACTCTCCTGT
This sequence comes from Diploptera punctata, assembly GCA_030220185.1. NCBI lineage: Eukaryota > Metazoa > Arthropoda > Insecta > Blattodea > Blaberidae > Diploptera > Diploptera punctata. The sequence continues at coordinate 422,701 of JASPKZ010007586.1, forward strand.
CTCACCCACCCATACACGAACTCACAAACACATACTCCCTCTCACTCCCCAACACACCCTCTCATTCTCCAACACTCCCTTTCTCTAACATACATACACGTTAACTAACTTCATACAAAGACTCTCACACACTCTATCTCTCTCTCTCTCTCTCTCTCTCTCTCTCTCACACACACACACAAAAAACTCCTGTCTCACCCACTCATTAACGAACCCTCTCACACATACTCCCTCTCACTCCACAACACACCCTCTCATTCTCCAACACTCCCTTTCTCTAACACACATACACGTTAACTAACTTCACACAACAACTCTCTCACACTCTCTCTCTCTCTCTCTCTCTCTCACACACACACACCACACACACAAAACACTCCTGTCTCACCCACTCATACACGAACTCTCTCACACATACTCCCTCTCACTCCCCAACACACCCTCTCATTCTCCAACACTCCCTTTCTCTAACACACATACACGTTAACTAACTTCACACAAACACTCTCTCTCACACACACACACACACACTCTCCCTCACTCTCCCTCACACACACTCTCTCTCTCTCTCTCTCACACAAACACACACACACAAAACACTCCTGTCTCACCCACTCATACACGAACTCTCTCACACATACTCCCTCTCACTCCCCAACACACCCTCTCATTCTCCAACACTCCCTTTCTCTAACACACATACACGTTAACTAACTTCACACAAACACTCTCTCACTCTCTCTCTCTCTCTCTCTCTCTCTCTCTCTCTCACACACACACACACAAAACACTCCTGTCTCACCCACTCATACACGAACTCTCTCACACATACTCCATCTTACTCCCCAACACACCCTCTCATTCTCCAACACTCCCTTTCTCTAACACACATACACGTTAACTAACTTCACACAAACACTCTCTCTCACACACACACACACTCTCTTCTCCCTCTCTCTCCCTCACACACTCTCTCTTTCTCTCTCTCTCTCTCTCTCCTCTCACACACACACACACACACAACAAACACTCCTGTCTCAACCACTCATACACGAACTCTCTCACACATACTCCCTCTCACTTCCCAACACACCCTCCCATTCTCCAACACTCCCTTTCTCCAACACACATACACATTAACTAACTTCACACAAACACTCTCTCTTACACGCACTCTCTCTCTATCTCTCTCTCTCACACACACACACGCACACAAAATACTCCTGTCTCACCCAATCATACACGAACTCTCTCACACATACTCCCTCTCACTGCCCAACACACCCTCTCATTCTCCAATAATCCCTTTCTCTAACACACATACACATTAGCTAACTTCACACAAAACTCTCTCTCTCTCTCTCTCTCACACACACACACACACACCACTCTCTCTCTCTCTCTCTCCCTCTGTCACACACCCACACACACAACACTCCTGTCTCACCCCAACTCATAGACGAACTATCTCACACACACTCCCTCTCACTCCCCAACACACCCTCTCATTCACCAACACTCCCTTTCTCTAACACACATACACGTTAAATAAATTCACACAAAGAATCTCTCACACACTCTATCTCTCTCTCTCTCACACACACACACACACACAAAACACTCCTGTTTCACCCACTCATGCTGGACCATCTCAAACATACTCCCTCTCACTCCCCAACACACCCTCTCATTCTCCAACACTCCCTTTCTCTAACACATATACACGTTAACTAACTTCACACAAACACTCTCTCTCCACACACTCTACTTCTCGGCTCTCCCCCCCTCTATCTCTCTTCTCACAAAAACAACACACAAAAACACTCCTGTCTCACTCACTCATACACGAACTCTCTCACACATACTCCCTCTCACACCCCAACACACCCTCTCATTCTCCAACACTCCCTTTCTCTAACACACATATACGTTAACTAACTTCACACAAACACTCACACACACACACACACACAACACTCCTGTCTCACCCACTCATACACGAACTCTCTCACACATACTCCCTCTCACACCCAACACACCCTCTGATTCTCCAACACTCCCTTTCTCTAACACACATACACGTTAACTAACTTCACACAAACTTTCTCACACACACTCTCTCCCCTCTCTCTCTCTCTCACACACAACAACACACACAAAACACTCCTGTCTCACCCACTATAACACGAACACTCTCACACATACTCCCTCTCACTGCCCAACACACCCTCTCATTCTCCAACACTCCCTTTCTCTAACACAAATATACGTTAACTAACTTCACACAAACACTCTCTCACACACAACACATACACACTCTCTCTCTCTCTTTCTCTCTCCCTCTCTCTCTCACACACCCACACACACAACACTCCTGTCTCAACCACCCATACACGAACTCTCTCACACATACTCTCTCACACTCCCAACACACCCTCTCATTTTCCAACATTCCCTTTCTCTAACACACATACACGTTAACTAACTCACACAAACCCCCCCTCTCTCTCACACTCTCCTCCCTCTCTCTCTCTCTCACACTCACACAACAACACTCCTGTCTCAACCGATTCCTCACGAACTTCTCTCACCAAACTCCCTCTCACTCCCGAACACACCCTCGATTCTGCACACTCCCTTTCTCTACTCCATACACTTTACTAACTTCACACACACACTCCTCTCACACCACACTCTCTCTTCTCCGAGCTCCCCTCCCCCCCTCTCTCTCTCTCTCTCTCTCACACCACACACACAAAACATCCTTTCTCACCGTTCATCACGACTCTTCACACATACTCCGTCTCACTCCCCACCACTCCTCTCATTCCTCCATCTCTCCCTTTCTCTAACAATACTACACTTAATTAACTTCACACCAACCCATTCTCCTCAACACCCTCTCTCTCTCTCTCTCTCTCTTCCTTCTCTCCTCGATCTCTCTCTCAACACACACACACAAAACACTGCTGTCCACCCCCTCATCCACGACCCTCTCAAACATACTCCCCTCACTCTACACACCCCTATTCTCCAACACTCTCTTTCTCTACACACATCACGTTAACATAACTTAACAGACACCCCTCTCTCCCACACTCTCTCTCCACTCTCACACCCAAACTACACTCCGTCTACCCACTCATACACGAACTCTCTCACACATACTCCCTCTCACACCCCAACACACCCTCTCATTCTTCAACACTCCATTTCTCTAACACACATACACGTTAACTAACTTCACACAAACACTCACACACACACACACACACACACAACACTCCTGTCTCACCCACTCATACACAAACTCTCTCACACACACTCCCTCTCACTCCCCAACACACCCTCTCATGATCCAACACTCCCTTTCTCTAACACACATACTCGTTAACTAACTTCACACAAACACTCTCTCTCACACACTCTCTCCCTCTCTCTCACACACACACACACACACAAACCTCCTGTCTCAACCACTCATACACGTACTCTCTCACTCACACTTCCCCTCACACATCCTCCCTCTCACAACACACACACCCTTCTCATTCTCCAACAATCCCTTTCTCTAACACACAACACGGGGAACTATCTTCACACAAAACACAACCATTTCTCTCGCTCACACACACAAACACCACTCTATATCTCTCTTTCTCTCCACCCACCACACGAACACTCATGTCTCACCCATCATACACGAACTCTTCACACATACTCCATTAACTCCCCAACACACCTGCTCATTCTACAACACTTCGTGCTCTACACAACATACACGTTAACTAACTTCACACAAACTCACTTCTCTCACCACACTCTCCCTCCCCTCTCTCTCTCACACACACACACAACAACACTCCGGCTCACCCAACTCATACAACGAACTCTGCCACACATTCAGCTCTCCTCACCCTCAACACACCCTCTCATTCTCCAACACTCCCTTTCTGAACACAACATACAGTATAACTAAAATTGACGCAAACCACCCTCTCTCACACACACTCTCTTTCCTCTCTCCTCTCTCTTCTCTCTCCCCCACACACACACACCACACACAACACTCAGTGTCTCACCCAACTTCATTAAAGGGAAACTCTCTCACACATTACTTCCCTCTCACTCCCCAACACACCCTCTCATTCTCCAACACTCCCTTTTTCAACACAACATACACGTTAAATAACTTCACACTAACACTCTCTCTTACACTCTATCTTCTCTCGCTCTCACCATTTCTCTCTCACAAACACACACACACAACACGCACAAAGACCACTCCTGTCTCAACACTCATTCTACACGAACTATTCTCACAATACTCCCTCTCACCCCGAACACCGCTATCCATTCTCCAACACTCCCTTATCTAACATACATACACGTTAACTAACTTCAAAACAACAACACTCTCTCTCACACACACACACTCTCCCTCTCTCTTCCCACACATACTCTCTCTTCTAAATCTCTCTCGCTTTCACAGCACACGCTCACACAGAACACTCCTGTTCTCACCCCTCAACACGAAATCTCCAACATCCTCCTCTCACTGCCCACCACACCCTCTCATTCTCCAAACACTTCTTTTCTCCTAACAAATAAACAGTAACTAACTTCACACAACACACTCTAACTACCCTCTTCTCTCTCTCTCTCTCTCTCTCTCAACACACCCACCACACCCAACATCTGTCCAACCATCATACACGAACTATCCAACATACTCCCTCTCACTGCCCAACCCACCCTTTCATCTCCATACTCTCTTCTCAACACACATACACATAGCTAACTTCGCACAACTCTGCTCTCACCAATCTATCTCTCTCTCTCTCTCTCTCTCTCTCCCCTCTACACACCCACACAGAACATCGTCTCACCCACTCATACACGAACTTCTCACACATACTCCCGCTCACTCCCCAGCCCAACCCTCTCATTCTGCAACACTCCGTTTCTCTAACACACATAACGTTAATAACTTCACACAAACACTCTCTCACACACCCCTCTCGCTCTCTCTCCTCTTCGCGCTCTCACTCACACACACACAAAACACTCCTGTTCACCCTGTCATACACGACCCTCCAAATACTCCCTCTCCCTTCCCACACACCCTCTCATTCTCCAACACTCCCTCTCTAACACACATACAGGTTAATAATTCACACAAACACTTTCCTCACAACCACTCTCCCTCTCACTCTTTCCCCACACACACACCACAACACTCTGTCCACCCACTCATACACGAACTTCTCTCACACATACTCCCTCTCATTCCCCACACACCCGTGCATTCTTCACCACTCCCTTTCTCTAACAGAATGAACGTTAACAACTTCACACAAATATCTCGCACACACACAAACACTCCCACACACTCCTTGTCTCACCACACATTCTCTCCCTCTAACACATACACTCTCTTCTCTCCCTCTCTCTGC